>CM055900.1:38411833-38919333 GCA_029582155.1 Panopea generosa | reverse complement strand
TCTGCTACTACTGCTACTTGCACCAATACTGTTGATGCTGTAACTAAAGCTACTACTTATACTGCTACTTTGACCACTGCTGTGGCTGCTGCTACTACTGTTGTTGCTTCTGTTCCTATTTCTTCTACTATTACTCCTACTATTACCACTACTAATACTATTACTACTACTACTGCTACTACTTCTACTACTACTACTACTACTACTTGCACCAATACTGCTGATGCTGTTACTAAAGCTACTACTTATACTGCTACTATGACCACTGCTGTGGCTATTGCTACTACTGTTGTTGCTTCTGTTTCTATTACTTCTACTATTACTCCTACTATTACCACTACTTCTACTATTACTACTACTACTGCTACTGCTACTACTACTACTACTACTTGCACCAATACTGCTGCTGATGTTACTATAGCTACTACTTATACTGCTACTATAACCATTGCTGCTACTGTTACTGCTACTACTACTGTTGCTGTTTAAGTTCTGTGACTGTTGCTACTACTGTTGCTGCTTTCTACTACTGCTACATCTGATACTACTGCTACTACTGCTATTAGTGATGCTAATATAATAATTTGTGGAATATCAAAATGAGTCATCATGAACTTTAAGCACTACAATTGGCTTTATAACCACAAATGATTTACAAAATCTCCAATCAGGTTTCATTGTTTTGTCCCATTCTAACACCCTTCAGAAATTGCCAGTGATTTCATTGGTTGGTTTTCTTAGATAAACTGTATACACCATCAGTAAAGTCACCTCATTTTCACATTTGTCATTTGTTGTCAATGGCACGCACCACTGTAGTTTCTCAATTTCTTTGTAAAATGTCAAAAGTATGATGCTGTTTTAAACATTTTGAACAGTTTGACAATTTAGTTTGATTTATAACAGAAACTTCTTTTATAGTGCATCACCTGCTGATATATGTGTCATTTGGCTAGCGGGTAAGTTCAATTCTCCAGTTACTCAGTTCAGCAAACATTTCAGGCTAAAATGTATAAGTAGGTTAGAACAGGGTCAACTTTACTATAATTTTGAAATTTGCAACAGTATATAAGGTTTTTAATGATTGCAAATTTGTTTTAAATCACTGATAAAAAAAATGCGACCATTAAAAACCTCATAATTGTAATGGTCGAAAATTTCAAAATTACAGTATACTTACATGTAACACTATGTCAACTACCTGTGCATAGAAAACGTTTTTTCAAATGATAACGCAGGCACTATTGTCATCCAACTCCTTAAATGATAATGAAATAGTTCAAAACGGAGAATAGAAATTCAGTTAGGTGAGGCCGTCTGCGTAGAAAAATGTTTTCCATGAGGTACACAAGTACTAATCTGTAACCAGACTCCTTAAATGATAATGAAATAGTTCAAAATGGAGAATAGAAATTCAGTTAGGTAAGGCCGTCTGCATAGAAAAAGTTTTCCATGAGGTACACAAGTACTAATCTGTAACCAGACTCCTTAAATGGCAATGAAATGGTTCAAAATTGAGAATAGAAATTCAGTTAGGTAAGGCCGTCTGCATAGAAAAAGTTTTCCATGAGGTACACACGTACTTATCTGTAACCAGACTCCTTAAATGGCAATGAAATGGTTCAAAATTGAGAATAGAAATTCAGCTAGGTGAGGCTGTCTGCGTATAAAAAGTTTTCCATGAGATACACAAATACAGTCAAACCTGTGTATGTGGCCACTCTATTAAGCAGCCACATTTGATATTTCCAATTTCTATGTTTTCAGAGCAAATTAACCTGTATTAAGCAACCACCTGTCTTAAAAGGCCACTTTTGGCCCATACTTTTACTGGCTGCTTAAGACAGGTTTGACTGTACTAATCTGTCACCAGACTCCTTAAATGGTAATGTGATGGTTCAAAATCGAGAATAGAAATTAAGTAAGGAGAGGCCATCTGTGTAGTAACAATTTTCAATGATTCAAATCAAGGATGAAAAAAGTCTATTGCAGGAAGTTTTCCATGATACCAATGTGCTGATTTTTGGCCAAACTAATTTAATGTTTACCTTACATGTACATAGGCGCTGTCTGTTAAATTTGTCCAATCAGCTACTGATTCAGTTATTTTTAATACAGCTAATTCTTTCTAAAGGCTCATCAATTAATCAAAGTCGGCCCGGTTACATCAGTCAATAGTCCATCTGACTATCAATACAGGAGTCGTGCATTCAAATCCCATCCAGGAACAGTCTCCATGAAGATTGATATACAACATTGGGTCTTATTGTCATTTGTCTCTCACCGTTGACTCAAGTGGGAAAGTAATCAGTAGCTTGATGAGATGGGTATGCTCAAGCACTGGTTCAGGATCCCAGTAAAGGGTGGTTAGGTGAAATGATCATCTACCTGTTAGCCCTTGATGGCATATAAATAACACTAAATATTCAAACAAAACAATTACTTAGCCAAACTAAAAAACAGTCAAAGAGAAGACAGACCTGTATACATCAACTGCATTTTAAAGAGAAATGATTATTTTAAAATTGGCTTAAAGCTTTTTTACCAATATACCATGCTGTTGAGTAAAACAGGAATATAATCAGTTATTTGCGGAGATAGATGTACTCGAGTACAGAATCCCAGGAAAGAGTCTGGTAAGGTTAACTGATTGTCTGTTAGTAATCTGGAGGACATAAATATGACCCTAAATATTAAAACAAACAGCTTTATGGTTGTTGCCCATAAACCACAATATGTGATACAGATGATTCCTACACAGTGATTGATTGATTGAATATTTAGCGTCATTTTTTTGCAATCGAGGGCTAACAGACGATCAGTTAACCTAACCACTGTTTCCTGGGATTAACCAGTACTCGAGCACACCACATCTCCGCAAGTAACTGATAACTTTCCCACTTGAATCAGTGGTGAGAGACGAATGATAATGAGACACAATGTCATATATCAATCATCAAGGAGACTGTTGCCGGGCGGGGATTTGAACTCATGACCCCTGGATTGATAGTCAGACGTGTAACCAACTGAGCTAATCGGGCCCGGCTGATTCCTACACAGAATAATTTAATCAGATAGACTGAGGACAATGTCATATCACGCTGGAGCTTTTGGACATTTTTTCCATGAAAAAAATAAATATAATAGTTCTTGGATTACAACATTTGATTGATTGATTGAATATTTAGTGTCATTTTTATGCCATCGAGGGCTAACAGATGATCAGTTAACCTAATCACTGTTTCCTGGGATTAACCAGAACTCGAGCACAACCTTTCTCCACAAGTTACTGATAACTTTCCCACTTGAATCAGTGGTGAGAGATGAATGACAATGAGACACAATGTTGTATATCAATCATCAGGGAGACTGCTGCCGGGTCGGGGATTCAAACTCACGACCCCTGGATTGATAGTCAGACGTGTAACCGACTGAGTTGAGTGGGCAAAGCTGGGATTACAAGAAAAACCAACACACACACCGATTTGTAATTAGTACATAGCTTCTTTCATACTATACAACTAACACTGACACAGGCTGTCAATAAAAAAAAGTTGATAATTTAATCAGTGATCAATATTGCCACCATTTTTCTTAGACAAGCAAATCAATACTCAATAAACACAGCCAGTTCAATCATATATAACGTGAATTCAACTTCGTTTCATTTGTATTTTCAAAGCAATGCACATAGATCAAGCTTACTTGGAATGTACTTTAGAAAAAACTGATGTTTCAAAGGAATTTATTGAGAACACGCACATATGTCTTAATTAAAGCAAGATTAATAACAAATGCTGGAAAATGAAATTATTTATCGTCTGTTAAAAACCAGAACCTGGTATCTACGTTTTTTGAAATTGTTCAGGAACGTGAAAAAACGTTGTCAAATGTTTAAAAATCCATATTTACACAAAATTCTTAGTAATTTGACTCATCAATACATGCTTTAGTAATATACATATGTTTCAAATTATTTGTTCTTCAAATGATGACATATAAGACTATTTAGGTTTTGGCAGAATACATTTAGTTAAAAAGCAGTATTTATGAATAGGTTAAACATCTTATCTACCGATAAGAGGTTCTGGTTTTGAGCAAAATGAAAAGTGTTCTTTATTTCAGCCAACCATACCCTGGTATCTTTAGATGCATGCATTTAGCATATGTGAATAACAGACATTTCTGAAAATATTTTATGCCAGAACCTAGTATATAACTATACCAGTCTTTAGCTTTAAGGACATGATAACAAATTGTATATAAATGGAGAGGCAGAATGTTGTATTAACCAAAACAATATTTTGGCATTAACAAAAGCAAGAGTTAAGTACTGTTTTTATTTTGCTATATAAGAGTATACATGAATACGATGGTATGGCAGTACAACTTGATAACTAAAATCTAATAAGATAAAGACATAACATTGTATATTGCCATATGCTGTTCTGGTTGTGACATAAGTCGCAGAAATACTGATACTTTTTAAAACAAAACATGTTATCTGGTGGGTTGATAACATTTATAATCATGATAAAGTCATATAGATGCATTAGCAATTAAGAGTTTTTTTATCACACACAATGTGATTATATTTCTCGTAATCTAGAGACATGCAATTCAGGTATAAAAGGCGGTAATTATGTTTTCTTTTAATGATGAAAGAAACATTTACACAATTTTTATACACACATTTGACATACTATTACATAGCATTACTATCAGACCTAAAATCGTGCCTTTTTGCAGTTCATGGTTCTGATATGATTATAATCATTTTTCCTATACACACTGGATATTTCTAGTTTCAAACAGTTGAGACATTGAGTTGAGAATTTTTAAGTACATGAACACTGAATATTTAAATGAATGTTTCTTATCACCGTTCATCTGTCTTGTCTTCTACCATTACATGTATATAGAATTTATAGATCTATGCTGTTACATGGGACATGTTTAAGTTTTAGTACTCGTTCAATTTGGATGGTATTCCGACATTCTTTCACAAAGCAATCTTGTCCTTTTTCTTGGCACTTGATATTTGTAATTTTGCTTTGTACAAATACAGCAGTTGTTATTTTGACTATTTACTACGCATCATCTTCACTTTCTGATATTCCCTTAATTCGTCAAAATCATATTTGAAGTGGCACGTATCTGGATCATCTTTAATGATTCGCTCCACTATTTGCTGGTTTATTTTGTTTTTGCCCATTTTCCGTGTTGTTGTTCTGGGTGTTTTATATCTGACATTCTTTGAAATCCATATGTTTCGGGGTCACTATGTAGTAAGGACTTTTTTTTGCAGTGTCATAGATATCACAGTGTCCCACTAGCTTGTTAAAAAATATTTGATTTTGACTTTTTTACTTCAATAGTTGCATACATACAATTGCATATCATGTGCATTATGCCCACTCTCAAGACATTGATGGTCATTTATTTTGATGTTAGGTATTGTTTTTACAGAAATATAGATACGTGTGAACATGATCTGATTTCTGTTTTGCCTAGGTTATACACCTGAGTATAGAATTACGTGTTCAACTGAAGATTCCAAACTTGAAAGATTGAAATGTTTGATTTCTGATCAAAGATAATATGCTACCCTTTTGTCACCTGTACCATGTATAGGCAAGATATAACAACACCATTTGTTTATGTAATACATCACATTTACTAGTGAACATGGTGTGTACATGACTGATTGTAAGGTACAGGTGTGAACTTCGCTTCTCTGCCTTGCAATCTTGCTATCCTTGTGTTTTTGTTCGGGGCAAATGTTACAGCATCACTATCATTATTTGGGATGTACCGGTTGGTATGTACACTTAATTAAAATTTGAAATGTATTTTAATATTTTTCTTGTAGGCATTCGCTTTGGATTTTAGTGTTTCTTACTATCACTTTTATCTCCAAGTTCACTTTCCATTGTCTTTCTAGCAGTTTTGTTTACTTCTGTGATATACTTCTCTTTTATGGTTGTTGTATTGTTACATTAGTTTTCCTCTGTGACAGCACTTACATTATGCGACTTCTCTTTTATGGTTATTGTATCATCAAGTTTGTTTTCCTCTGTGACAGCCTTTAATTACCCGTCTTCTCTTTCATGGTTGTTGCATCGTTACATTTATTTTCCTCTGTTACAGTACTTACATTTTCCGATTTCTTTTTTACGGCTGTTGTATCATCACGTTCGTTTTCCTCTGTGATAGCACTTACATAACCTGACTTCTTTATAATAACTGCAATATCGTTACACTCATTTTCCTCTTTGACAACACTTACAATGTCCTTCTTCTCTTTTATGGTTGTTATATCGTTACACTCATTTCCTCTGTGACAACACTTACAAATTCCAACTTCTCGTTTATGGTTGTTATAGCGTTACACTCATTTTCCTCTGTGACAGCACTTACAATATCCAACAACTCGTTTATGGTTGTTATATCATTACACTCATTTTCCTCTGTTACAACACTTATAATATCCATCTTCTCTTTTATTGTTATTTTATCGTTACACTCATTTCCCTCGTAACAGCATTTACAATATCCAACTTCTCTTTAAGGGTTGTTATATAATTACACTCATTTTCCTCCGTGACAGCACTTACACAATCCAACTTCTCTTTTAGGGTTGTTATATCATTACACTCATTTTCCTCTCTGACGACACTTGCAATATCCAACTTATCTTTTAGGGTTGTTATATCATTACACTCATTTTTCTCTGTGACAATACTTGCAATATCAAACTTCTCTTTTATGGTTACACTCATTTTCCTGTATGACAACACTGACAATATCCAAACTTCTCTTTTATGTTTGTTATATCGTTACACTCATTTTCCTTGGTTACATCAATTAAAATATCAAACATTTCTTTTATGGTTGTTATTTCGTTACGTTCATTTTTTTTTGTTACAGCAATTATTTCATTTCCAGATATGTTTTCATTTTCAACCAAAAACTGTTCTACCTGTGTGGCAAAGGTATAAAGGTCGTTATCATTATCATATGGCTACATCTAGAAAATTATTTACTGATGATAATTCTGTATTTTAAACTAACCATTTATCATGTTACTATAATTTGAGCAAATGCACGATAACCACAAAAAAGTGTTACGGTGACCATAGTAATAACTGATATAATTATTCAGTATTAGTACAATTTTAACTAATGAATTAACTAATTGGTTGACATATACAGGAATTATTATTGAAATTTTGGTATTTATTTATAATATCTATTTTTAGTACAATAAATACTTATCTAATTGCATTTATGTATAATATTGAGTGATGCATAAAATTACATACCTTTAAAATTCATAATTTTGTGTCACTTTTTTAATTTTTCTAGATTGTGTTCATACTATTGCTTATCATCAACACAATAACAATTAGATGAACTCTGATATACCAGGTTATCAACACCAATTTGCACCTCTTTGGTCAAATACTTGCTTTTAAAATGTTTCATTTACAAATGATATGGACTGGTTTTTACCACACCAGGCATTGTCACTATTTCTCACACAGCCATACAATTGTATTGTTTAATACCAGGGTATGGCTGAATATTTTTTGTATTTATTTACTAGTAGACATGTGTATCCCCAGATGCTAGGTTTTGGCAAAATGGTACAGATGATTATAGTTGTCACATGTTAAAGCTGTAACCTGTCATAGTCATATACTTTGTTCTGGCTCTGGGGATTTTACCGATTTCTTCCTGGTAGTTAAAAACTAAAATATTGTATGCACAGGTGATATACTCTGGCGTGCAAATGAGTTGCATAAATGACAAATATACATAGTATCTTCATCTACAAGATTTTGGCAGGTGAAAATCAGATTGATTTCAGATACAAGGTTTGATCTGTAATCAATATCTTCAAAACTAATTAAGATATAAGGCTGAAATTTTGAGACAAAATGTGTTTACAAGATATCATACTAATAATTTGAAAACCCTATTTTCGGAAATTTGGGTAGATACCAGGTTCTGGTTTTTAATAGACGTTATTTTTGTGGCAGTTATTAATTAACCAAAAAACATTCATATCTATCATGCTACATCCATTATATTTACACTATGATAGTAATTTGGGAGTATAACATTACACAGGGTATGCTCATATTTCATTTGGTTAAATTTCTATAGGATTCCATATTGTATAATATACAATTATATACATATTATGTATATTGTATTTTTTTTTTTTTTTTTTTTGTACGAAGTGTGTGTATACTGCCACAGAACAGGTTACAATGGGACATTTATACAACTTTAAAATATCTAAATAAAACTTAGATTAAAGAGTAACTTCTAGAGTGATGTTATTTTATTCTTTTATGAAAATAGATGGCACAGTGGTTGGGTGGAGGGGGGGGGGGGGGGGGGGGGGGGTGGAGGGGGGGGAGGGGTGGGGGCTGAGGATTTCCTTTATTAGGGAGGACCACAGTCATCAAAATTTGAATTTGTATGAAGTGTGATACTGCCATAAACCAGACTGATGGTAATGAGGTATATATTCAACTTTAAAATGTTTCAATGAACACAGACTTTCAGAATGACATGTCATTTTATTTTTCATAAAAATGGCCAGCATGGTATGTGTGTGTGTGTGTGTGTGTGGGGGGGGGGGGGGCTTTATTAGGGAGGAAGTGTTAAATATTGTATTGTTGCTAGACACAATGACAATATATAAAATTAAAATTTCTAAACCTATGAAGTATGAAAAAAGTAATTAAAATGGGGATTTTTTTTTCTAATCCTAATTTTGACCCACTTGGTCACCCACCATTAGTCGACGCCATCCTTGTTTTTATCGTTTTTTAAATTTTCAATCTGTACACTGTTGCACTATGTGTGTCTATGCCCCAGAGTGAGCCTTGCACTTCACCAGGAGAAGGACCATTGTAACACTGTGCCACCCATGTCAAACAAATTCCCATTATCATTTTGATAACCTACAGTAAGACAGGAACCAGACATAGGAACCAGAGCTACCAATGGTTGATCTGTTGGGTTTGTCAAAACTTAATGTTCCATACAGGGTACAGGTACCAGTTCCAGCCACTAGTTAAGGTTTAGCAATAAAACAATGGCAATAACACAGGAAGACGGGGATCCAGACTCACAATGATGGCAAATTATTAATGATCTGAAACATGATTATGGTTTATTCACTTCATGTTATGTAATCATTATACATGTATGCTCATTACTGTAAGCAAACACACACCAGAAATGTGGATGTAATGCATGTTCTCTCCAACCAATTTTCTATTATTTTCTTTCTCCAATAATTACTCCAAGATGTATCCATAATTAATAATTTGTCCTTAAAATTGGATTAACCCTTTACTTCATATAGACGCCTTTGGACACCTCTAATATAAACGTTGGACACCTCTAATATAGACGCCTTTAGGCACCTAATATAGAAGGTTTTTGAAATATTGGGTGAATTATGTTTATATTAAATGACAGAGTGGAAAACAGTGCAGGAAGTGTTCAGAGTGCCTTCTGTGATAGGTGCGGGAAAACACGTATCTATGGAGTAAAGGGTTAAGATTATTAAAAAGTGACAAGAATGATAAATTAGCTGGAGCTGCGTAATTTTACAATGGGGCGGTCAACATACCCATATGACACTGAGAGATGTATAACATCTGTTACGCTTTTGTCATATGTTAACACCATTGTGTGAAATAGAATGCCTTTCAATGATTGATTATTTTTTCGTTTAGCATCATTTTATGTCATTGAGGACTAACAGACAATCAGGTAACCTAACCACTCTTTTCTGGGATCCACTTGAATAAGAGGTGAGAGGTGAATGATAATGAGACACAATGTCGTATATCAATCATCATGGAGACTGTGGCCAGGCAGGGAACTCGAACACCTGAATTATTAGACACGCTACCGACTGAGCTGATTTAGCCCTGCAGAATGCCTTTCAACTATATAACTATATTCAAGTTATTTGCATTCCTCTTTCCTAATATAGTAAAGAAATTAAGGCCCAGCATGTTAAGGTACAGTAGTATTTTCATCATGTAGAATTATAATGTTATGTGAGATTTCATCAAAATCAAACTTGCTGCATGGTCCTTTAAAGGATATAATTATCAGGATTTTTTCAAAATTTTAAAATTTGCTAAAAAACAATATATCATGTCTAAATCTACTCACTGACCCTATCTATTTAAACATGTGAAATAATATATTGAAAAGGATTTCCTACCTTGAGCTATGTGCCTAGGTTAGACATATTTTGTGACATATAATTTTATGAGTCATGTGACTTCATTTTGATTTCAATTTGTATGGGTTTACACAATAGTAAAAATTGTTTCATCTTAGAAAGAGTCCAAATGATGATGTGAAGGTTATTAAGCAGTATTTAGTGCTGTCTGTTTTTAGAATTTTCGTATCAAGTTTACAACTCCAATTAAGATATTGATTGTGTCACATTTTGGTGGATTCTACATACCAAACCATTCGGGTTTTATTAATTAATGATAATGAGTCGTTTTAACCCATTTTAATAACAGACTATATTTTAAGACATTCATTCCGGTTTTTTTCTTGATATACACATACACCCTTTAAACCAAACTGAACAACCATTTATTCTATCCTGATGTAATAAAGTGGAATATTAAATACTAGAACGTTCCTTCATCTGTTCCTTGAGGGTTATATGTCTGTTTATCATTTGACATAAGATATTTTTTGCGACACGAAACATGGACTTGGTAAATCAAGAAAAATCAGCTTTATCGAGTTTTGATTGATCGAGTGGTCAATTAGAAAATATCAATGGCCATAAGATGTCATTTAGAACATGCTGAAACAGAAATCAGTGCTTAAAACATGGCTACATTGACTCTGAGTCAGTGTGCACGCAAGATCAAATCTGAACTGTAAAACATTGTTAAGGATGTTAAATATACAGTACAACTCTATTGACTCAAACGTTGATGACTGGAACACCACATATAGCTCGAACAACTTATGTGGTCCCGGGCCAAATTTCTGTTTCGATGTGTATACATATACATATATGGTATGATGTTGAACAATACTTGGCTCAAACAACCCTTAACCAGAACTATTTTGTCAGTCTTGTCGGGTTCGAACCATTGAAAATTTACTGTATCGAACAGGGTCATCAAAAAGAAAAAAGTTTTTTTTTAATTCTGTTAAAAACCATAATTATTGTTATCTAAAATGAAATTGATCACAAAACATGTTGCTGTGCTTGTTAATTTTTTGCTATTTCATTTATAAAATGATACCTACGTCAAAATTTAATATTTTGGAAATGATGACAAAAAATGAAGTATTCAAGATATTATTCTATTATACACATGAAACTGAACTTAAAATGAGCATCATAATAAATTATATGCTATATATACCCTATCCATTTTTTCATTTGTTTTTTACCAAAACTGATAAAAAATATAAATTTATAAAAGTACATTTTTATATTTTAGTAAATTTGGTCCAATGTAAGCACTTTAAGAATTTATAAAGACAAGAGGTTGCCACTAACGTGGTCATATCCCCCTCCACCTTATCAACTCTTAGAGGCACTTCCAGAGAAGTTAATTGAAATTAAGCAAAATGAAAAAGTCACCAAGCACAAAAATCACATGTAAATGCTGCAAACTGAAATACGTATCCGACTGTAATATGACACATTGTCTTGTCCCAGTGAGCACTGGTGTGATGTTCAAAATCTAATCATAAATATGTAAGTTATAACCCAAAAACAAAAGAAAACTATCTTTGATGAACAGACAAACTCATTCGCATGACACATCAACTTGGGCTGGTTAGCATTTGTGCCAATTTATTTAAAAATCCAATCACAACTAAAGAAGATACGGTCCAGACAGCAGTGGACGGATGGAGCTGTGACCTTGACCTTTGAAGAACAGACCAAAGTCATTCGCACGGCACATCATTTGTTCTAGTAAACATTTGTGCTGAGTTATTTAAAAATCCAATAACAACTAAAGAAGATACGGTCCAGTAAGCAGTGGATGGGCGGACGGAACTGTGACCATGACCTTTGAAGAACAGACCCAAGTCATTCGCACGGCACATCATTTGTTCTAGTAAACATTTGTGCTGAGTTATTTAAAAATCCAATAACAACTAAAGAAGATACGGTCCAGACAGCAGTGGATTGACACACGGAGCTGTGACCTTGACCTTTGAAGAATAGACCCAAGTCATTCGCACAGCACATCATCTTGTCCTAGTTAATATTTGTGCTGAGTTATTTAAAAATCCAATAACAACTAAAGAAGATACAGTCCGGTAAGCAGTGGATGGGCGGACGGAACTGTGACCATGACCTTTGACGAAATGACCCAAGTCAGTCGCATGACACATTGTTTTGTCCTAGTGAACTTTTGTGCCAAGTTATTTAAAAATGCAATCACAACTAAAGAAGATACGGTCCCGACAGGATGAAACACAGCATATACATTGGATTTTCAAACAATTGACCTTAAACTATGACCTTGACCTTTGATGAACAGACCCAAGTCATTTGCATGACACATCATCTTGTTCTAGTGAACATTTGTGCCAAGTTATTTAAAATTCCAATCACAGCTAAAGAAGATACGGACTGGACAAGAGGAAATACAGTGTATTCATTGAATTTCCAAAACCCTTGAAATATGACCTTGACCTTTGATGAACAGACCCAAGCTTTATTATGCTATTGATCAAGTGCATTGATCTTCAATTAATTATTGACTGCTTTGTGAACCATTGAATGCCCTATGCTTAAATATATTATTGACTGCTCTGTGCTCCAATACAAAATTGACTAAAAAAATTCCAATGAATTACAGAATACTGTTTCTGTCAATTACTTAGCTTAAACTCCCATTAACTAACAGCAATGATTCTTTCAGTAATTTGTGTAAAAACACTTATATTGACAATTTGTGAATAATTATTTTGATAGTTGTTACAAATGTTGTTGCTGTGATGTTGACAATATGGCAAATCATATAACATCAAAATTACTGATTTAAACCCTTAAGAAACCAATAAAAAACTTTTATCAGGAATAGAAAGATCTTTTAAACAAAATGCAGCCAACTATTTCTGTTTCCATTCCACAAATTCTACTCTCTCAATATATAAACCACCTTAAAATACCTGTTGTAGCAATGTGAGAACATTTGCCAGTTACTTGAAGGACTGTTGTAGCAATGTGAGAACATTTGCCAGTTACTTGGAGGACTGTTGTAGCAATGTGAGAACATTTGCCAGTTATGTGAAGGACTGTTGTAGCAATTTGAGAACATTTGCCAGTTACATGAAGGACTGTTGTAGCAATGTGAGAACATTTGCCAGTTATGTGAAGGACTGTTGTAGCAATGTGAGAACATTAACCAGTTCTGTGAAGGACTGTTGTAGCAATGTGAGAACATTAGCCAGTTACTTGAAGGACTGTTGTAGCAATGTGAGAACATTAGCCAGT
The DNA here is from genome assembly GCA_029582155.1 of Panopea generosa. NCBI lineage: Eukaryota > Metazoa > Mollusca > Bivalvia > Adapedonta > Hiatellidae > Panopea > Panopea generosa. The sequence goes on along the minus strand of CM055900.1, from coordinate 38,905,796 downwards.
TACATGAAGGACTGTTGTAGCAATGTGAGAACATTAGCCAGTTACTTGAAGGACTGTTGTAGCAATTCGAGAACATTTGCCAGTTACTTGAAGGACTGTTGTAGCAATGTGAGAACATTTGCCAGTTACTTGAAGGACTGTTGTAGCAATTCGAGAACATTTGCCAGTTACTTGGAGGACTGTTGTAGCAATGTGAGAACATTTGCCAGTTATGTGAAGGACTGTTGTAGCAATTCGAGAACATTTGCCAGTTACTTGAAGGACTGTTGTAGCAATTCGAGAACATTTGCCAGTTACTTAAAGGACTGTTGTAGCAATTCGAGAACACTTGCCAGTTACTTGGAGGACTGTTGTAGCAATGTGAGAACATTTGCGAGTTACGTGAAGGACTGTTGTAGCAATGTGAGAACACTTGCCAGTTACGTGAAGGACTGTTGTAGCAATGTGAGAACACTTGCCAGTTACTTGAAGGACTGATGTAGCAATGTGAGAACACTTGCCAGTTACTTGAAGGACTGTTGTAGCAATTCGAGAACATTTGCCAGTTACTTGGAGGACTGTTGTAGCAATGTGAGAACATTTGCCAGTTACTTGAAGGACTGTTGTAGCAATGTGAGAACATTTGCCAGTTACTTGGAGGACTGTTGTAGCAATGTGAGAACATTTGCCAGTTATGTGAAGGACTGTTGTAGCAATGTGAGAACATTAGCCAGTTATGTGAAGGACTGTTGTAGCAATGTGAGAACATTAGCCAGTTACATGAAGGACTGTTGTAGCAATGTGAGAACATTAGCCAGTTACTTGAAGGACTGTTGTAGCAATTCGAGAACATTTGCCAGTTACTTGGAGGACTGTTGTAGCAATGTGAGAACATTTGCCAGTTACTTGAAGGACTGTTGTAGCAATTCGAGAACATTTGCCAGTTACTTGGAGGACTGTTGTAGCAATGTGAGAACATTTGCCAGTTATGTGAAGGACTGTTGTAGCAATTCGAGAACATTTGCCAGTTACTTGAAGGACTGTTGTAGCAATTTGAGAACATTTGCCAGTTACTTAAAGGACTGTTGTAGCAATTCAAGAACACTTGCCAGTTACTTGGAGGACTGTTGTAGCAATGTGAGAACATTTGCGAGTTACTTGGAGGACTGTTGTAGCAATGTGAGAACACTTGCCAGTTACGTGAAGGAATGTTGTAGCAATGTGAGAACACTTGCCAGTTACTTGAAGGACTGATGTAGCAATGTGAGAACACTTGCCAGTTACTTGAAGGACTGTTGTAGCAATTCGAGAACATTTGCCAGTTACTTGGAGGACTGTTGTAGCAATGTGAGAACATTTGCCAGTTACTTGAAGGACTGTTGTAGTAATTTGAGAACATTTGCCAGTTACTTGGAGGACTGTTGTAGCAATGTGAGAACATTTGCCAGTTATGTGAAGGACTGTTGTAGCAATTCGAGAACATTTGCCAGTTACATGAAGGACTGTTGTAGCAATTTGAGAACATTTGCCAGTTACTTGAAGGACTGTTGTAGCAATTCGAGAACATTAGCCAGTTACTTGAAGGACTGTTGTAGCAATGTGAGAACATTTGCCAGTTACTTGAAGGACTGTTGTAGTAATGTGAGAACATTAGCCAGTTACGTGAAGGACTGTTGTAGCAATGTGAGAACATTTGCCAGTTATGTGAAGGACTGTTGTAGCAATGTGAGAACATTAGCCAGTTATGTGAAGGACTGTTGTAGCAATGTGAGAACATTAGCCAGTTCTGTGAAGGACTGTTGTAGCAATTCGAGAACATTTGCCAGTTACTTGAAGGACTGTTGTAGCAATGTGAGAACATTTGCCAGTTATGTGAAGGACTGTTGTAGCAATGTGAGAACATTAGCCAGTTCTGTGAAGGACTGTTGTAGCAATTCGAGAACATTTGCCAGTTACTTGAAGGACTGTTGTAGCAATGTGAGAACATTTGCCAGTTATGTGAAGGACTGTTGTAGCAATGTGAGAACATATACCAGTTACGTGAAGGACTGTTGTACGTCTCACTACACAGTTACTCCCCTTTTTTCCCACAGTAGCAAGATTCTTACTCTTAAAAAATAGGCCTATGTACTTTGGTTATGAAATATTTTCAAAATGGTTCATAGTGGCTGTGATTTCTTGCTGCAGATGAGTAGAGCAAAAGTTGGCATAGCATATACTGCAATTAGACACCACTGGTGTTAAAAATGTGACTTTTATAGGATTTCAACATATGCATGTATTTATGAGCATTTGAGGACTTCTTTTTTTCAAAAAAGCTCAGGGTGTCACTGCATCCTCTTTAAAAAAAAACAACATGGGCAATCTACCAGTTATTGTGCTTTTTTATGTGTGTATACATTCCAGCTATGAAAAAAAAACACTTTAAAAAAAAATCTATGTGAAATTCTTTTTTTATCAGTGAAATCCTAGACCTTATTTAATATAGAACAAAGAACAAAATTCAACTGTGTAGAGAGACCTTAAGAAAAATATGATCAAAAGCTTGAAAAAAGCGCCACAATGACACAGATCAATTTTTTCTGTCAGAATATTCTCAGACGCAGTACATTTGGTGAATTTGAGTGTTTAACGGTGCCATTTCATTTGAAATCAGTGGAATTTGTTAAATATTTGACAATATTATGGCCATATATTGATGAAAATATAAGTAAAATAAATTGGATTAGTATCAATCAGTTGTTTTTCTTCTCAAGCAGTGATGCTGTGAAAAGAAGTGCACATTAGTGTATGACAATAGGCACTAGGGACTCATTTTATTGTTTCTACCAAACTGACCTACAGCACTATAAGTCAAACAACTTGTTAATTTTATCATTTGACGGAACCAAATCAAAGCCAAACCTTTAAATGGAGAGAGGTAGTTTAAATGATTTTAAGGTGCTCCATTGACAAGTGTTCTAAGGTGATGTCTCAAGAGCACTTACCACTCATTGCTAAGGTCGTACATTCAAGTCCCTCTCCCTTACGGAAGGACAGTGGTTCTACTCAGATTCATTCGAGGTTGTTCTCCACCAATAAAACTTGATATGCCATTATATAACCTAAGTAACTGTGTTGAAAATGGTGTTAAACCCAATTAAAAAACAAGAATTCCGCGGAATGATATGTCTTGCCATGTCCGCTTTGACTGTTAATACACACATGGGAGAGAAAAAAATTAAATTATCATATTAATGCGAGAGTAATCTAACTTGGTTAATGTAGTAGGTTTAATGACTAAGAAATATTGTAGGAAGTATTGTGTGAAGTTTCAATCAAATACATTAAGTGATTTTTGAGATATGAACTTGATGGTAGTTGCAGACAAAACTTTAACCAGTATTTCTAAGTAAAACATATTTAAAAAAAAATAAATTTATCCAGTATTTCTTAGTTAAACATATTTATAAAAAAAACTTAAAAAAAAACAAACTTTTTTTTTTAAATAAATTAAACAAGAGGGCCAGGATGGCCCTATATCGCTCACCTGACTGACCATGACTTGACCTCGTCCAAGATTTCAATTACACTTTGACACTCAAGCAGACTTCTTGCTGTGATAAAACTAGCTAAAAATATAGTACTGCTTTATTATGAAGCAGTAAACCATCCCTGTCTGAACCATAAAACTCTGACTTTTATATCACGAATAACACCTATTTTAAAATAGTTCATGATATATGAAAAATATTCAATCATTGATTATAATTGTATCATTCATCTTTTTATGATGAATTATCTTTTAAAACTTATATCTGGTATAATATTGTATAATAAAAGCAAAAAAAAAGTTTATTTAAAGAGTTTATTAACATGTTCTTATAATAATTGCTATATACAGACATTTATGCTATAAAACAGGGGAAGTAAACTGATATCAAACTAACCCCATCCCCTGGCTGCCATGTTTTTTGACGAATCAAGATGGCTTGAACAAACTTGGTAGAGAGTCACCCAAGGAACATTTCTGTGAAATTATTTTAAAATCGAGCCAGTAGTTTCTGACAAGAAGATTTTTTAAGTTTTTACTGTAGCTTATATAGTAAACTAACCCCTGCCCCTGGCGCCATGTTTTTTGACGAATCAAGATGGGTTGAACAAACTTGGTAGAGGGTCACCCAAGGAACATTTCTGTGAAATTATATCAAAATTGGCCCAGTGGTTTCAAAGGAGAAGTTGTTAAAAGCTAAAAGTTAACAACGGATGTCAGACGACAGACGACAGACACCAGGCGATCACAAAAGCTCACCTGTGTACTCAGCATCTGCAATATGTTATGCAGGGTGTTAGTTGTAACTATGATCCAAGTATGAGTGTCCTAGCACTAGTACTTATTGAGAAATAGTGTAAAAATGAAAACTTAACATTGGAGGTAAATGCAAAATTCAGCATCAAACAATGTCAATGGACCATGAAATGTATGTCACACTCGGCATCTCCAGTATACAATGGGATGCAGGGTGTTAGTTGTAACTATGATCCAAGTATGAGTGTCCTAGTTGAGAAATAGTGTAAAAATGAAAACTTAACTTTGGAGCTAAATATAAATGTTTGACACCGCCACCGCCATTGCTGTCGACGGAAAAGCAACACCTTAATCTCGTCTCTCCTTCATCGTGGCGAGACAAAAATAATTTCAATTTAAAGAATGTGCTTTTAACCACAAGCTTATGTAAGACCATCCCTTTCTTACACTGATATAAAACTCATGGAAATGGTTGTAAGCAAGTCTCCGAAATGAATCCTATATAATTATACCATGTAGCAAAAACATTCCTAAATCAGGATTAATAATGAACAACATCAACGTTCTACAACAATGTTCTTTCAGTAACAATTTTAATAGGCAACATTGTTATTTTTTTACCAAAACAAATGTTGCCGTCTTTCTAGCAACCTTAACTACGTCTCTTGTTAGGCCTGCTGTTGTAGGTACAGAACAGGAAATTTGAGAATATTCGATACTAATTGTTATACTGGGTTTAGTAATGAAGATATAAGATTACAAACAGATGTCATCTTATACAATAAACATGGTAATTGAAGAGTCAAGCCCTGTAATAATAATTATAAATAATTTGCTATGTTGCAGCTTCTGTGTTGCTTAGAGACAACACTAGAAAACAAGAGGACAGCCTTATACTCTTAATTCGCTCACCTGATGTAGAACAACACTGTGTTCAATGCAATTTATTATAAGCAACCTATAGTTGAGAGCGTTTTTCTTTTTTTTTTAATTACCAGCTGGAGCGAGTGGTGCAGTTGTAGAGCATCAAACCCAGGGTCAGAGAGTTGTGGGTTCGATCTTCCCCTATGGCTATATATGGTGTCTTTGAGTAAGACATATTTTCCACATATGGTTTAAGTACTGGACTTCGAGTATATTTCACAATCAAAGTAAGATAATAAATTTAAACAAGTTTTGTTATACAAACCATATTTCAGGCAAACTATTGTTAAAAGATGTAATCGAAGTGTAATATAACACGCCTGTGCATTATACTTAAGGTGTATTTTTTTGTGTTGTTTTTTTATATGGAACAAACTTATTTACTCCATATTTGTCTGATTGATTTGATATTAAAGTTAATTCTTCTTTGTGACAAAAATACTTAATAGTGTAGCCCATGGTCCAGTGGTAGAGTACCGAACCCATGATCGGAGGGTCGTGGGTTCGGTACTCTGCTGGGGCTATGTGTGGTGTCTTTGAGTAGTTTAAACTACTTGTAAACTACTAAATAGTGCAATTATTTACAATTCAAGGGCCATAACTCAGACAAGACTTGTTTGATCTAAATAGGTGGATAACATGCCAGTGTTGTTATGTGAATATGACAAGCATGTATTAGTTTTAAAACAAAATGTTGGATCTGCAGCATACACAATTAAAAAAGAGAATGGATAGATAAACCTTCAAGGAAATATGCCTCAGAGAGCCTGTAATACACAATCACACATTTCATTGATGAATGTATAGCTAGTAGTAACTAAAATAAGAATTTGCAAAAAAACCCAAAAAACTTTTACCACATTTTCTAAGTATTAAAGGGGCCATATTTCTGCTTAATATCAAAACTACACTTTGCCCCTTGCATCCTCAGTAGAGTAGCTCACACACATAAAGTTTTCATTAATATATCAAATCAGGTAACTAAGATAAGAGCATATCTTAAAACTTCAACCATGAATCCAGTAAGGATGCCAGGCAAGTACAATAACTTCTCATTTCGATGAAAGTCAATCTAAAAAGCTTCCCTCTTTATTTAAAGTTTAGCTGAAATGATACCACACAAACAACGATCAATGGACACCAGACAACGTGTGACCACTAAAGTTCATTTAAGCCACAACATGACATTACACTGGCTTATACATGAATTATCAGTCTCTGACTATAAAAATATCAGTCCCTGACTACACAATTATCAGTTTTGAGAAAAAAAATATAATGAAAATTTGTGAACAAGGTGGGGAGGGTTTGGTTATAAAACCATGGGCATTCTTGTAAACATCTGAGTATTCGAACATTCAGTGTGTTTTTTTCCATAATCCTCGGAAAATATTATACATATTATACCGCGATTACTCGATCAGCCAAATTAAAAGATGATTATTGTATACCAATTAATATTGCCTCAATTCACTTAAGCCATACAACTTAACCTCAGAGGGATATTACATCAATAATCCTCACAAAATTATGCACATCTGATTTAACAAAGTTCTGTTATATTTACTGCATGTAACCTCGCTGCCTGCACTTATCTCTTATCACTATTTGCGCATTCGGTGAATACAAACTTCTGAAGATTGGCATTGTGGTGCATTATTAAAGTTTTTGTACACTTGATGAGGAAACAGTATTGTGTGAAGTATTGTAAACCAAACCCTCATAAACTATTGAAACACAATGTAAACACATTTTCTGGTTGAAAAAAATGGTTTTGATTGGCCTAACAAATCTGACTTATTCAATAAAACACTGAATGTACCAAGTACAAGTGGTTAATGCCAGCTAATTTTACAAGTTGTTATTCTGTATTTCCGCTGGCAAATCAATGCAATATTTTATTCAGGGATTCTAAAACACAAGGAAAATTTGACATCCATTCTATAATTGTCATCACAGTTATTATTACTACCTCGAGAACATTGTCATCTATAAAAACATTGCCATCTATAAACACAATTTCATCTATAAAAACATTACCATCTATATAAATAATACCATCTATAAAATCAATTTCATCCATAAAAACAATACCATCTATAAAAACAATGCCATCTATAAAAACAATTTCATCCATAAAAACAATACCATCTATAAAAACAATGCCATTAAAAAAAAAATTTCATCCATAAAAACAATACCATCTATAATAACAATTTCATCCATAAAAACATTGGCATCTATAAAAACATTGCCATCTATAAAAACACTGCCATCTATAAAATGATATTAAACACTCAGCCTATTCAAGGAAGGGTTGTAACACCAAAGTTACTAGGGCTATTGGACTGGTTGTCATACTTTGCCAATAATTGTGTATCATAACCAAGTAGGGTGAAGACAGATTAAAATTACTCAAGTTGCATGGAGGGACGACATCACCATTTTATGCAAATATTGAATAATCCAAAAGGGCCATAACTCTGGTCAGTTGAAACTCTTACATAAAATACAGTGATAATTATATGGAATTTTAGATAAACTTTAAATGTGTATATTGGATTTCACAAAATCCCCATTAAACTTCCAAAACACTTTTTTTGATAATAACAAAAATAACTCTATTTAAATGTATTTATAGTATTACTTTTTTACCATTTCTATATTTTCAGAGGTCAAATAAACATTTATGAACTGGAATAGCAAAATATACTGAAGGTATAAACAAAAATTGGTTGTTTTGGAAGTTTAATGAGCCTTTGACCTAAATATGTATATTGGATGTCATTTATCAGGATTTTTTCAAACTTAAAATTGGCTAAAAACTTCTTTTTCCTATATATCATGCCTATATATACTCACTGGCCCTGCATTATTGCCAAAAGGATATCTTTTTAAACATGCCAAATTGATATATTGAAAAGGGATTTCCTAACTTGGGCTATATGCCTAGGTTAATTATTGTTATTGTATGGTGTTTAGCTTTCAATAATTTTTCAGTCATATCGCGACGGTGTCTACTTGAGGCAGTATTCTAAGCGCTGTCACACTGAAGTATCATGCCGCAGACACATAGTATAATACCCCACCCAGTCACATTATACTGACACCGGACCAACCAGACCTAGAACTCTCCTCTAATGCTGAGCGTCAAGCGAGGTAGCTTCTAGTACCATTTTTAAAGTTTTTGGTATTACCCGGCCTGGGATTGAACCCACGACCTTCTGCATGCGGTGCCTAGGTTAAACTAAAGTAGATTTCCTGCTTAACATTGCAACATATATCATGTGACATATTAAATGGGTACCATAATTCCATTTCTATTTGATCCATTATACAGGTTTGGTTGCTGTCTATATTTAGGTTGGGGATTTCGTTTGAAGTTTACCAATCCAATTCAAATATCAATTTTGTCATATTTTGATGGATTTGACATAAGAAAATTGGGATTTTATTCAATAATGATAATGAGATGCTTTTTATCCTTTCAATAATTATTTTATTTTTTAAGACATTTATAGCAATTTTTCATGATATACACCTTTAACCCTTTACTTCATTAAGCCATTAAAACAAAACATAATGCTACTGGAATACTATATTTGGCACATGCAATCTTGCTATAAATAAATATGACAAGGTACATGTACAATCAAACCTGTCTTAGGCAATCAGTCAAAGGAAGGATAAAAAGTGGCAATTTAACCCTTTACTTCATACAGACACCTTTGGACACCTAATATAGAAGCCTTTGGCCGCCTCTAATAAAGACGACTTTGGACGCCTCTAATATAGACGCCTTTGGACACCTCTAATATAGACGCCTCTAATATAGATGCCTTTGGAGACCTCTAATATACCGTATATTCCCTAATTAACGCCCCAGGGGGCGTTCCATTTTACAAGGTGGGGGCATTTATAAAAGATCAAGAAAGCAAATTAAACAACAGTTAAAAATACAATAAAACCAATAAAGCCTTGGAAAAATCCTTAAATCCGGTTTAAATCCCCGAAAAAGTGGATCAGAATTATTTGAGAGTGAATGAAATAATCGACATAGGATGAAAAAAAAGCTGAAAATCTGTATGAAATTATTAGTCTGCGTACCGGAATATCCGAATTTATGGTCAGTGTACTCTTCACTTTAAATCACTTGGACGTTTGCTCTTATCAACGTGGAACAGTGAGCTTTCAGTGTACACGGACTAACCGCATTTTCCATGTTTTAATCGGCAGATGGTAGTTTTACTAGTTTTAAACAGCAAATATTGGGAAGTGTTTATTCAACCAAAAGTGGTTAAGTTGTCACCCAAGATATTAACAATGGGTTAAAGAGTTCGAAGGTGATAAACACTCCACTAATTGTTGTCTTTGTAACAAAATAATTGATCAGGGAAAGATGGGCGAATACGCAATCAACTCGCGTATACGTTTTATTTTTTAATTTTCCAGAAAAATAGGTGGGGGGTGTTTATTAGAGTGGGGGGCGTTTATAAGGAAAAATACGGTAGACGCCTTTGGATGCCTCTAATATAGACGCCTTTGGATGCCTCTAATATAGACGCCTTTGGATCGACACTTCTAATATAGACACCTTTGGATCGACACCTCTAATATAGATGCCTTTGGATGCCTCTAATATAGGCACTTTTTGACAACTCTAATATAGACGCCTTTGGACACCTCTCATATAGAAGTCTTTGGACACCTAATATAGATGCCTTTGGACACCTAATATAGATGCCTTTGGACACCTAATATAGACACCTTTGGACACCTGTAATATAGACGCCTTTGGACACCTCTAATATAGATGTCTTTAGACACCTAATACGGACGCCTTTGGACATTTCTAATAAAGCCTTTGGACAACTTATATAGAAGGATTTTGAATTAATGGGTGAATTATGTTTATATTAACTGACAGAGTGGAAAACAGAACTCTTCCTGCACTGTTTTCAAAGGCCTTCTGTGATTGGTGCGGGGAAAACGCTCATCTATGGAGTAAAGGGTTAACCTGAATATGTATATTGCATTTCACTTCACCTTAACCTAAATTTAACCTTGATTAACTTAAATATTATGTGAATTGATTAACTTTTTTATCATCAAATGTCATTTAAGTACACAAAAATTATTCCAGAGATATTTCATTATGTACTACTCAAGTTTGTATATTTATTTGTTATTGTTTCCCCCCCTTTTTTCCAACATTACTTGAGAAACTGTTATATAACAGTGGTCAGCACATCTAACTGATCTGCAAGGTGGTAAACCAATTCTACACAAACCTTACTCCTGTTTCTGGGATCTGCTGGGTGGTTACCCAATTATACACACACCTTATTTCTGCAATCACTGACTTCTTCCCCACATAGTCAGAGTTAAGAGATTCATAGCCGTAGAACAAAGTTCATGGCCAATCATCACAGTGACCGTGTCCGGACTGGGATTTGAACTCACAACCCCTGGATAGACAGTAAGATGCATTACCAACCAAGCTAGTCTGACTCTGCCAAGCAATAAGCTCTACTGAGCACCTAAAGTAACCTTTTGCATCATAGTTGCATGTTAGCTGCTGGAATTATTTTAGTAATGAAGGAAATTACAGAATTCTCCCATGACTTGCATGCTCTTTAAGGCTTATTTTATGTCTCTATAAAGTTCCTGTTTTCTTTTGAATGATCTCTGAGCACAACAGATCAATAAATTAAGTTAATAAATAACTGAATAGTTACAAAAACATATTTTTGATGTTTTATTGACTGGTTACAATTAAAATCAGTCACAAACATTGTCAGCTGATTGAAGTTCTGGAACCCTTCAACATAATATAGTATAATTATATCAAGGGTAAAACACAGCATCATGCAAAAATTAAAAGCTATACTAAACAAGTTGGTTGCTTTTAAAAAGCATCCAAAGGTTAGGTATTATAAAAGAGGTGGCAATTATAGTGAATGAATCTGTAAGTTTGAGTTTGTATGAAATATACTGTTTATTGATGTAAAGATGCAAAATTTTAGAGAAACAGCAATTTAATTTTAGAAAGATAAAAACAACCACGCACAGGGTACTAAATACACTGGTGATACCAAATCCCAACAAGGTTCCGGCTGACATGGCCAAATTCCAGCTGCAGGAAAAAGGAAAATGTGGTGTGCTTATTTTAATAGTAATTTTGATGTTTAAATGTACTAATCTCAATTATTATGTATTTCGATTTGCATATTTAAAAAAATGTCTTGAAACTTACCTTATATGTTTTCTAACATACTTACTGTTATGTTCTATAGAATTTACTACTGTGATCATATTTATATTTTAAAATAATTTGTATATATATTTTAAATTAATTTGTCGATATACATGTGTCAATTTAGGTGCGGCATTTTACCTGTATAAGAATAGAGACTGGAAGGTATATTGGTGAAACTCCAGAACAGAGTGAGAGACTATGTAGATTCTGTGACACAGGATCTGATGAAGACGAGAAACATTTTCTGTTATATTGTGGACTTAACAATAATATCAGAGAAAATGTGTGTCAAGATATACTTCTTGCTGATATGTTTATTAATTTTTACTTTGACGAGAAACTGTCATATTTACTACAAACATATCCAAGAAAAGTCGCTAATTATCTTGTACAAGCCTACCTTATTAGACATTTTAATCATCAATCAAAACCTATTTACCTATGAAGTGGTTCAGATATTAATATCCAATTATGCTATTTACTACATGTAGTTGTTTAAAAATGTCAGCTCAACCCATTCATACCATGTACATATATTTCTTTATGAATGAACTTGATATTGTCATTAAATTAAGGTGACTAATACAGGCCCTATGGGCCAGGTGCTCTTTATATTTGTTTTGTGTTCTATTGTATTTTTGGTTACAAATTATGCACATGTCACTATAATAAAATATTTACTTACTTAATTACTTACTTATATTATTTTAAAAATACAATAAAAAAAGTACTTTTTTTTTTTCTCCAAAACTTGTGCATGTTCGGCGATATGTCTGATTTTTGCAATGTGCTAAAAATATGCCACACCGGTAAACTCACCTTGTTTTTAAAGAAAATATAGTCTGTTGTATCGAGTAAAAAAAAAATCGAGCTGCCTGATTTTGTATTTATTTCCTTGATTAAATGCATGGTTATTTGAAAATGATTTACATCAACTCAACAGGATTCTGTCAAAAAACAGCGATAAATTTTCCAAAAAAAGACAAGTTTCAATATCTCAATTAAGGCAATTTTATTTTATTTTTCAATTTTTTCTTATTAAATATGCAAAGGACAATGCATAACAATTCCAATTAGTGCATTAAAACGACACAATCAATTGTTACACACTCCATATTTGCATTTCCTTGTAGCCGAAAAGTGGTTCGGTCAGTAGGTACATATGGCCAGGATTGCGGTTTGTACATTCCCATAATACACTTTTTTGAAAAGCAATGGTGACCTCCTTGTATCAAATGCTGTGTTTTTAACATGTGATTGTAACATTTCAATATGGCAGCACCCATAGTCATTTCTAAAGTGACCCTTATATAGGGTTTGGTCGCTCATGCGACTGAACCAAAAATAAAATAAACAATGAAAATGCATATATACAACTACATGGGGGTCATTCAAATCCCTATGGGTCCCACATTAGTCATGTAAACTACAAACTTACAACTTCAAAATTTGTTCTCATTTTAATGTAAAGGGAGGTAATTATGGACAAGGACAATATAACATTAAACCAGGTCCTGTATTTCTATAATTATATATATTCAGCTGCACACCATTACTTGAATAAGTCATACATCCTTTCTGCGCTATTCATTGATTGATTCACCGATCCTGAACACAATGTTAAACCCACAGACACACGCCTGACACTGTACATCAAGTTTTTACATAAGTCTCCCTCTAAGTCTACCCGGGCCGACATTTTTCAAGGGTTGTATAATCATGAATAGTTTCAGAGGATTAGAAAAAACACACATGAATTAGCAATTTTTTCAAGGTTTATTTGAGTTTTGTAAAAATTCTGAGGATGACTGATGTAACCATAGAAATTATTTGCTGGTATATTGTTTAAAACCATGCATGGATTTGGGAAAAAAAATGAAAAATTCATCCGTAGAAAGTCCAAGGTCTACAATTGTTTCTGAGGTTTTATTCAGATGCCAAATCACCTTTGACAAACAATATGTATTTCATACTATAAATAAACTTTGACAAATAATAAATATATTTTTAATGCTATAAATAATCATTGACAAACAATCAATAGTCCATGCTATGAATAATCATTGACAAACAATCAATAGTTTATGCTATGAATAATCAGTGACAAAAAATCAATAGTTCATGCTATGAATAACCATTGACAAACAATCAATAGTTAATGCTATGAATAACCATTGACAGACAATCAATAGTCCATGCTATGAATAATCAATGACAAACAATCAATAGTTTATGCTATGAATAATCAGTGCCAAAAAATCAATAGCTCATGCTATGAATAACCATTGACAAACAATCAATAGTTAATGCTATGAATAATCATTGACAAATAATCAATAGCTCATGCTATGAATAACCATTGACAAACAATCAATAGTTAATGACAGACAATCAATAGTTCATGCTATGAATAACTATTGACAATCAATCAATAGTTCATGTTATGAATAACCATTGACAAACAATCAATAGTTTGTGCTAATAACCATTGACAAACAATCAATAGTTCATGCTATGAGTAATCATTGACAAACAATCAATTGTTTATACTATGAATAACCATTGACAAACAATAAACAACTGTTAAGTGTGAAGATGGCATTTAACCAAAGGAATTCCACAGACACTTTTGTATAAACAAAACTTCATTCCTGTTGAAATCTTGAGCAAAAGAATACAATTTTAACTCCAACTAAATTAATACATTCATGAACTTAGAACATGGAAATTAATACATGTGCTTAAGACATCACATGGAAATTAATACATGTACTTAAACATCACATGGAAATTAATACATGTACTTAAAACACCACTGTTCTTTATTAATGTGTCTACTTAAAGCACAAACATTAAGTATAAATCCAAAACAACAACATAAAACTTGTATTAAAGAATAAAAACAAGTTTTAACTTGCACTTAGCATACAGCAAATATAATAAGTCAATTTAAAGTAAATATGAACAGTAAACAAAATCAGAAGCATTCGTAGCTTAGGACAATTCAGGCGTTGCAAAAAGGTCAACAAAGCATTAAAGTTGCTTGTGTGTATTGCTTGCCAAGTGCAATTTAAAAATAGAAGACCAAAACTACTACATTATAACAAGCCAATTTCAATCAGAGTATCCAATTAAAGTACCATTAACATCCAAAATCAAGTGCACAATAACACATTCAATGCCCGCACAGCCAAATGCCAACTATGTGTTGTAGCCGCTGTGAGTAGCTATCCAAAATTGAGTGCATTTCAATCTAATCATAAAAATAAATTTTGGTATGACAAACAAATAAATAAAACAACAATCAGTTACAATTTAATCAGCTAGAGCTAGAAATACCTTATATTTGAAAAACATCTTCCGCAAATATTATTCTTACAACTTGGAGATTTGAAGCCATGACCGACCCGACCTGGGTCTAGTGCCCCTTCACTAGATCACACTCTGCATGTATACATTTCACTCTATTTATCAGACAGGTCCAATTGCTCAGTTAACCTTCCAGGACTGGTTAGGTTACCTTATCGTTTGTCAGCCCTCGATGGCATAAAAATGATGCTTACCGTATATTCCCTTATAAATGCCCCCACTCTAATAAACGCCTCCCACCTATTTTTCTGAAAAATTAAAAAACAAAACGTATATGCGAATTGAGTGCATATTCGCCCATCTTTCCCTGATCGATTATTTTGTTACACAGTCAACAATTAGCAAAGTGTTTATTACCTTTGGACTCTTTAACCCATTGTTTATATCTTGGGTGACCACTTAATCACTTTTGGTTGAACAAATACTTCCCCATATTTGCTGTTTAATACTAGTAAAAATGCCATCTGCCGATTAAAACATTCCAAAACGTCGGAAAATGCGGTTAGTCTGTGTACGCTGAAAGCTCATTTTCCACGTTGATAAGAGCAAGCGTCCAAGTGAAGAGTACAATGACCATAAATTCGGATATTCCAGTACGCAGACTAGTAATTTCATACAGATTTTCAGCTTTTTTTCATCCTATGTCGATTATTTCATTCACTCTAAAACAATTCTGAACCACTTTTCGTGGAATTTAAACCGGATTTAAGGTTTTTTTCCATGGTTTTATCGGTTTCATTGTATTTTTAACTGTTGTTAAATTTGCTTTTTTTTATCTTTTATAAACGCCCCCACCT
This sequence comes from Panopea generosa, assembly GCA_029582155.1. Lineage (NCBI taxonomy): Eukaryota > Metazoa > Mollusca > Bivalvia > Adapedonta > Hiatellidae > Panopea > Panopea generosa. The sequence goes on along the minus strand of CM055900.1, from coordinate 38,890,180 downwards.
TGTAAAATGTTACGCCCCCGGGGGCGCTAATTAGGGAATATACGGTATATTCAAAACAAACAATCCATTTAATCATACACCCCAGCTGTGGTCTTGGGGTAAAGTACAAACCTTGTATGTGGAAGGTTGTGGGTTCACTTCCTGACGAGGTCATATCAAAGACTTGAAAAATGGTACTAGAAGCTTCCTCGCTTGGCGCTCAGCATTCAGGGGATAGTTTTAGATCTAGCCACCCGTATGTCAATATATGTCACTGGGTGAGGTACCATACCATGTATCTGCAGCATGGTACTCCAGTGTGGCAGTGTTTAGAATCATACTTTATCACTTGACCCTATTTCTGAAAATGTAATTACTACATGATGCAAATATGAAATTAGACTACCCCATTATGTGATCAGACCCTTAATATTGTGTCTATCTTGTTTTTGTCAGTATGATAGATATAAACTAAAAATAAATAACAATGATTTAAGAATGTTTACTTATAATTTCAGAACTAGAATGACTTTGCTAGTTTAAAAAAACATGTAGCTATTGTCATAGGTTTGAGTCTAGCCTGCTCCATAACAGTGGATCTGCTCATTAATTCTGAGGTATTCCTCCACCAATATAACTGGATATGCCATAATTTATTCCTCCACCAATATAACTGGATATGCCATAATTTATTCCTCCACCAATATAACTGGATATGCCATAATTTATTCCTCCACCAATAAAACTGGATATGCCATAATTTATTATTCCTCCACCAATATAATTGGATATTCCATAATTTATTCCTCCACCAATATAACTAGATATGCCATAATTTATTCCTCCACCATTATAACTGGATATGCCATAATTTATTATTCCTCCACCAATATAATTGGATATTCCATAATTTATTCCTCCACCAATATAACTGGATTTGCCATAATTTATTCCTCCACCAATAAAACTGGATATGCCATAATTTATATAACCAGAAATGTGTTGAAAATAATGTTAAATTCTTTCAAACTTGTTAATAATTTCTTATAAATTTCCAGAAAGTGAGTAAAATATGAATTTAGCATTGGCATGTGTGCCTTTAAAGAGAATATTTTACAGGATTTTACAAAATTTTAAGATTGGCTAAAACATTTTCTTCCTATATATCATGCCTGTATAACTAACTGACCCCATATTACGAAAAGGATATCTATTTATAACATGCAAAAATAATATATCGAAAAGGGATTTCTTAACTTGGGCTATGCACCTAGGTTAGACTAAAATAGAGTTCCCACTTGAAATTGAGTCAAATAATTGAAGTCAAACGATTTCATTTTGACTTAACTTGATCCATTATACAGGATTACAAATAGTAAAAATTGTTTCATCTAAGAAAGAGTCTGAATGACGAACAGAAGGGCATCAAGCAGTATTCAAGTTCTGTCTATTTTTAGAATGGGGATTTCCTTTAAGTTTACCACTCCAATTAGAATATCGATTTTGTCACGTTTTGGTGGATTTGAAATACCAAACCATTTGGATTTTATTTATTAATGATAATAAAATGCTTTTTATTCATTTTAATAATTATTTGATTTTTTAGACATTTATAGCATTCTATCCTGACATACTCCCTTTAATATAAAAAAACAATTGAATCATTGAATCATCCATAGACACTATACAGAAGTCTATGCCAACAACAGCAACACCTTTCCTGTCATGTCTGATTACTATTCCTATGTTCTTTTGTAATTTTCAACATTCAACAACGTCTCATGGATCGCTCCCCCCAATGGCTCAAAAATTATTTCTACATCAACTACGGATTAACTAGATAAAACAGAACAAACAACCTCTGCAGAACTGGAGTCTCCAAAAACGAGATTTATGTAAGTTCGAGTAATCTGCACAGCACCATATGGCACTATGGAAGACCTGATTTAAACACAGAAAAATACTGACTCATTATAATGCATTAATCTTAATTGGCACCAACTGAGAAGATAATCAGGTTTGACATCATAAAACATTTTCATAAAGGTTCTTGCGAGTTTCCGAGATTCCAGAAAAATAGTCTAATTAACAAGAAAGTGCTTACAACATTCTGTTTTTAAAGTTATCTACCTATAAGTGTATACAATATTGTTAAAATATTGATGTTACCTACCTACAAGTGTACAAAATATTGATAAAATATTGATAAAATATTGATGTTACCTACCTACAACTGTATACAATATTGATAAAACATTGATAAAATATTGATGTTACCTACCTACATTGATAAAATATTGATGTTGCCTATCTACAAGTGTATACAATATTGATAAAATATTGATGCATTACCTGCAGTTACCTACTAAGAAGTGTATGCACTATTAAAGCATTACCTGCAGTTACCTACCTAGACAATTATGCACTATTGATGCATAACCTGCAGTTACATACCTACAAGTACATACAATATTGATGCATTACCTGCAGTTACCTACCTAGACAATTATGCACTATTGATGCATAACCTGCAGTTACATACCTACAAGTACATACAATATTGATGCATTACCTGCAGTTACCTACCTAGACAATTATGCACTATTGATGCATTACCTGCAGTTACCTACCAAGAAGTATATGCACTATTGATATATAACCTGCATTTACCTACCTAGAAGTGTATACACTATTGATGCATTAATTGAAGTTACCTACATAGAAGTGTATACACTATTGATGCATTAATTGAAGTTACCTACATAGAAGTGTATACACTATTGATGCATACCCTGCAGTAAACTACCAAGAAATGTATTTTCTTTTGTCATATTGCATCAATATTTACAGTGATAATTTTGTTAGTGTAAGAATTTTTTAATATTCATATCATTTTTAATTCTACGTCCATCCGCTGATAGACGTGTGTGTGTAGCGGCATGTGTCAATCAAATGTCAGAGGTATTAAAAATAAATAGTCACCTGGTAGCTAAATGCTATCGAGTTGAAACAGTTTGAAACAATGTGATGTATAGACCTACAGTAAAAATTGTAAAAAAAGTGTAAAACATTGTAAAGGGACAGTATGCGGTGTACAAAGGAAACTAAAACACAAGTTTCTAGTAAAGTAATATCTTCTATTTAGTGGTATTTTTTATTTCATTCTACTGTTTCACTTTATGATCTTTTTTAATGAATAAAACAAAAAAATCTCTTAAAAGTTGTAGCACATTTATTTACTGTTCATTATCACAGTCACCTGATGTGGCACATACTTCTGTTATTTACTGCATGCCTGTCCTCTGAAACTTTTTCTGGATTAAATCTTGTACTTCTTCTTTCCTCTTCTCTGGTTAGCATAACAATTAGTTCAATATTAGGGTACTAATCGTCATTAGTCAACTCTTATTGACGCAGCTGGGTACGATAAACCCCAACGAGAGACATGTGTATTACAGCATAGGTTAATTACTGGAAAACACTATGTGCTATGTCAAAAGTGTAAACTTTTTTTTTTATTTTTTTTTATTTATTTTTTTTTCCAAATTGGGTTTCAATGAATTTAAATCCCCAAGAATATGTCTTTAAATTGGAAACAACGAAATCTAATTCCCACGAAAATTTATGATTTCACAGTATGCACTATTGATGCATTACCTGCAGTAACCTACTTAAAAGTGTATACACTATTGATGCATTACCTGCAGTTACCTACCTAGAAATGTATACACTATTGATGCATTGCCTGCAGTTAACTACCTAGAAGTGTATGCACTATTGATGCATTACATGCAGTTACCTACCTAGAAGTGTATACACTATTGATGCATTACCTGCAGTTACCTACCTAGAAATGTAAACAATATTGATGTATTACCTGCAGTTACCTACCAAGAAATGTATACACTATTGATGCATTACCTGCAGTTACCTACCAAGAAATGTATACAATATTGATGTATTACCTGCAGTTACCTACTAAGAAATGTATACAATATTGATGTATTACCTGCAGTTACCTACCAAGAAATGTATACAATATTGATGTATTACCTGCAGTTACCTACCAAGAAATGTATACACTATTGACGCATTGCCTGCAGTTACTTACCAAGAAATGTATACAATATTGATGTATTACCTGCAGTTATCTACCTAAAAGTGTATACACAATTGATGCATTACCTGCAGTAACCTACCAAGAAGTGTATACACTATTAATGCATTACCTGCAGTTACCTATCTAGAAGTGTATACACTATTGATGCATTACCTGCAGTTACCTACCTAGAAATGTATGTACTATTGATGCATTACCTGCAGTTACCTACCAAGAAATGTATGCACTATTGATGCATTACCTGCAGTTACCTACCAAGAAATGTATACAATATTGATGTATTACCTGCAGTTACCTACCTAAAAGTGTATACACTGTTGATGCATTACCTGCAGTTACCTACCTAAAAATGTATACACTATTGATGCATTACATCCAGTTACCTACCAAGAAATGTATAAACTATTGATGTATTACCTGCAGTTACCTACCTAGAAATGTATGTACTATTGATGCATTACCTGCAGTTACCTACCAAGAAGTGTATACACTATTGATGCATAACCTGCAGTTACCTACCAAGAAATGTATAAACTATTGATGCATTACCTGCAGTTACCTACCTAGAAGTGTATACACTATTGATGCATTACCTGCAGTTACCTACCTAAAAGTGTATACACTATTGATGCATTACATGCAGTTACCTACCTAAAAGTGTATGCACTATTGATGCATTACCTGCAGTTACCTACATAGAAGTGTATGCACTATTGATGCATTACCTGCAGTTACCTACCTAAAAGTGTATGCACTATTGATACATTACCTGCAGTTACCTACCTAAAAGTGTATGCACTATTGATACATTACCTGCAGTTACCTACCTAAAAGTGTATGCACTATTGATACATTACATGCAGTTACCTACCTAAAAGTGTATGCACTATTGATACATTACCTGCAGTTACCTACCTAAAAGTGTATGCACTATTGATACATAACCTGCAGTTACCTACCTAAAGGTGTATGCACTATTGATGCATTACCTGCAGTAACCTACCTAAAAGTGTATACACTATTGATGCATTACCTGCAGTTACCTACCTAAAAATGTATATACACTATTGATGCATTACATGCAGTTACCTACCTAAAAGTGTATACACTATTGATGCATTACCTGCAGTTAACTACCTAAAAATATAAACACTATTGATGCATTACCTGCAGTTACCTACCTAAAAGTGTATGCACTATTGATGCATTACATGCAGTTACCTACCTAAAAGTGTATGCACTATTGATGCATTACCTGCAGTTACCTACCTAGAAATGTATACACTATTAATGCATTACCTGCAGTTACCTACCTAGAAATGTATAAACTATTGATGCATTACCTTCAGTTACCTACATAGAAATGTATACACTATTGATGCATTACCTGCAGTTACCTACCTAGAAGTGTATACACTATTAATGCATTACCTGCAGTTACCTACCAAGAAGTGTATACAGTATTGATGCATTACCTGCAGTTACGTACCTAGAAATGTATACACTATTGATGCATTACCTGCAGTTACCTACCTAGAAATGTATACACTATTGATGCATTACCTGCAGTTACCTACCTAGAACTGTATACAGTATTGATGCATTACCTGCAGTTACCTACCTAGAAATGTATACACTATTGATGCATTACCTGCAGTTACCTACCTAGAAATGTATACACTATTGATGCATTACCTGCATTGAAGTGTATACAACATTGGTGCATTACCTGCAGTTACCCAAGACATAGAAGTGAATACAAAATTGATGCATTACCTGCAGTCACCTACTTAGAAATTTATACAATATTGATGCATTATCTGTAGTTACCTACCTGGAAGAACTGTACTGTCATACACCAGTGTTGTTATGTGATACATCAGTACTGTATTGTCATAAACTAGTACTGTTCTGGAATACACCAGTACTGTACTGTAATAAACCAGTGTTGTTCTGTCATACACCAGTGATGTACTTAATTACACAAGTGTTGTACTGTCATACACCTGTACTGTACTGCCATACACCAATACTGTACTGTAACATACAAGTACTGTACTGTAATACACAAGTGATGTTCTGTAATACACCAGTACTGTACTGTCATACATGAGTGCTGAACTGTCATACAAGAGTGCTGTACTGTCATACGCCAGTGCTGTACTTTTGTATGCCAATGCTGTACTGGCGTATGCCAGTGCTCTTCTGCTGTACACCAGTGCTCTACTGTCGTACACCAGTGCTGTACTGTCATATACCAGTGCTCTACTGCCATACACCAGTGCTGTACTGTCATACACCAGTGCTGTACTGTCATACATAAGTACTGTACTGTCATTGACCAGTGCTGTACTGTTATACACCAGTGCTGTACTGTCATACACCAGTGTTGTATTGTCATACACCAGTGCTTTATTGTAATACATGAGTACTGTACTGTCATACACCAGTGCTGTACTGTCATACATGAGTGCTGAACTGTCATACACAAGTGCTGTACTGTCATACACAAGTACTGTACTGTCATACACAAGTGCTGTACTGTCCCACACCAGTGCTGAACTGCCATACACCAGTTCTGTACTGTAATACATGAGTGCTGTACTGTAATACACAACTGTACTGGAATATGCCAGTACTGCAATCAGTAATGTAATACTGTACAAACCTGCTGGTGCCACTCTACCATTATAAACCTATCACAATGACTCAATCAAAGAATTGTTATAAAAACAAGAATCTTATTTCCCCGGGCGTCATCAAATTATCCTTATGTACAAAAACAGCTATTGGACATGCAAACCACTCATTGAGGAATACATCAAGATGAACAAATATAAGATATATCTGAAATACCAGCGTCATCAAATTCCCAGTAAGGAAATGAACCACAAAAATTAAAATACCAGTTTGATCAGATTTCCATTCTGGGGGAAATGAAATGCTAGATTCTTATAGCAAACCAGATGTAAACAAGTAGTTTCATTCATGGGGCGTTTGAAGTCAGTTAAATTTAAAATTCACTACATTTTAATCGCTGCTTTTTTCTCAAACGTCTTTTATGATAGAAATTCTATAAAGTTAATGACTGTACAATAGCGTATAGAAATCTTTAAAGTTTTACAAATTGGTAATGATTCTTTTTATATTATTGCATTTTGAGTATATTATTAAATTATGTCTGATCTTTCGCTATGCAACAAGTAAAATATAATGCACTATCGTTTTCTTTTTTGATAATGAAATATTACAAAATGTTCAATTAAGAATCCAATTACTGCTATTCTAGAAGTTCAAATATTAATCATTTAATATCATGCTACGGGCAAAATATCAAAGATTTAGCCATAAGAGGGACTATTGTCAACAATTTAAATACATTTTAATTTAAAAAAATCAAGCATTGATTTTTACATGTTCAGTGTAAAAATTTATTGGATGATTAATCGAATATTTAGCATCGTTTATATTTTTTATACCATCTAGGGCTAACAGAAGATCAGTTAACCTAACTTCTCTATCCTGGGATTCTAGAAGGTTACCATGTACTAAGTGCACTAATCTCAACAAGTACCTGATAACTTTCCCACCTGAATCAGTAGCGGAAGATAGTGGATAACTTTCCCACCTGAATCAGTGGTGGGAGACATTGGGTAACTTTCCCACCTGAATACGTATTTGAAGACAGTGGATACCTTTCCCACCTGAATCAGTAGTGGGAGACAGTGGATAACATTCCCACCTGAAATAATGGTGGGAGACAATGGATAACTTTCCCAACTGAATCAGTAGTGGAAGACAGTGGATAACTTTCCCACCTGAATCAGTAGTGGGAGACAGTGGATAACTTTCCCACCTGAATCAGTGGTGGGAGACAGTGGATAACTTTCCCACCTGAATCAGTAGCGGAAGATAGTGGATAACTTTCCCACCTAAATCAGTGGTGGGAGACAGTGGATAACTTTCCCACCTGAATCAGTGGTGGGAGACATTGGGTAACTTTCCCACCTGAATACGTATTTGAAGACAGTGGATACCTTTCCCACCTAAATCAGTAGTGGAAGACAGTGGATAACATTCCCACCTGAAATAGTGGTGTGAGACAATGGATAACTTTCCCACCTGAATCAGTAGTGGAAGACAGTGAATACCTTTCCCACCTAATTCAGCAGTGGAAGACAGTGGATAACATTCCCACCTGAAATAGTGGTGGGAGACAATGAATAACTTTCCCACCTGAATCAGTAGTGGAAGACAGTGAATAATTTTCCAAACTAAATCAGTAGTGGAAGACAGTGGATAACTTTCCCACCTGAATCAATAGTGGAAGACAGTGGATACCTTTCTCACCTGAATCAGTAGTGGAAAACAGTGGATAACTTTCCCACCTGAATCAGTAGTGGGAGACAGTGGATACCTTTCCCACCTGAATCAGTAGTGGAAGACAGTGGATAACTTTTCCACCTAAATCAGTAGTGGAAGACAGTGAATAACTTTCCCACCTAAATCAGTAGTGGGAGACAGTGGATACCTTTCACACCTAAATCAGTAGCGGAAGACAGTGGATACCTTTCCCACCTGAATCAGTAGCGGAAGACAGTTGATACCTTTCCCACCTAAATCAATAGCTGAAGACAGTGGATAACTTTCCCACCTAAATCAATAGTGGGAGACAGAGGATAACATTCCCACCTAAATCAGTAGTGGGAGACAGTGGATAACTTTCCACCTGAATTAGTAGTGGAAGACAGTGGATAACTTTCCCACCTAAATCAGTAGTGGAAGACAGTGGATAACTTTCCCACCTGAATCAGTAGTGGAAGACAGTGGATAACTTTCCCATCTGAATCAGTAGTAGAACACAGTGGATAACTTTCACACCTGAATCAATAGTGGAAGACAGTTGATAACTTCCCCACCTAAATCAATAGTGGAAGACAGTGGATAACTTTCCCACCTGAATCAGTAGTGGAAGACAGTGGTAATTTTCCCACCTGAATCAGTAGTGGAAGACAGTGGATACCTTTCTCACCTGAATCAGTAGTGGAAAACAGTGGATAACTTTCCCACCTAAATCAATAGCTGAAGACAGTGGATAACTTTCCCACCTAAATCAATAGTGGAAGACAGTGGATAACTTTCCCACCTTAATCAATAGTGGAAGACAGTGGATAACTTTCCCACTTGAGTCAGTAGTGGGAGACGGTGGATACCTTTCCCACCTGAATCAGTAGTGGAAGACAGTGGATAACTTTCCCACCTAAATCAGTAGTTGAAGACAGTGGATAAGTTTCCCACCTGAATAAGTAGTGGGAGACAGTGGATAACTTTCCCATCTGAAGCAGTGGTGGAAGACAATCAATAGTAGCCATACAATCTATAGTAGCCATAAAATCTATAGTAGCCATACAATCTAGAGTAACCATACAATCTACAGGAGCCATACAATCTAAAGTAGTAATACAATCTATAGTAGCCATACAATATATAGTAGTAATTCAATCTATAGTAGCCATACAATCTATAGTAGCCATACAATCTATATTAGCCATACAATCTATAGTAGCCATTCAATCTATAGTAGCTATACCTTTTATAGTAGCCATACAATATAATTTATAGAGAAAAATGCACCTTTGAAACACTCTTTACCAATGGTTCAAAAAGTGCATTGTTTCCATATAATTATAGTCCTCTGTTGGTACAAATATTTAGTATTCTAGATTCTAGATTTGGTTTGATGATAACCCTTCATTTTGACAATTCTGCCCATTTGTTGTTGTGTATCACACAGCATCTATAAAGTGTTATATCTTCATCAAGCAGTACCCAATGACAACCAAATTTGGGAGAACTCATGTAATTGTTCCAACATCTTCATATGTACAAAGAATAACAAGGCCATTATAAATCAATTGCTAGATTATCATCCAAATATTTCTTAAAGGGAGGATTTTATTTTTCATTTTTAGGTGGCGGGCGGGGATAATAATCTAGCAATTAATTTATAATGGCACAACCAACTAACACAGCTCTCATTCCTTGGGCACAAGAATCTTGCTGTAATTGTCGCCTTGAACCCTCTTTACCACATTATTGGCTGGTATGTTTTATTGATGCCAAATAAATTGGGACAATTTTGATAGTGTTAATTGAGTGCATTAGTGATATAAATATAAGGAATAACTTTTTTTTGTTGAATATTCATGAGGAACTTTATCTGTTGAATATTCATGTGATATTAACTTATATGTACCAAGAGCCTCTTTTTGTGATTAATTCAAAGTTAGTTAATTGAGCAAGTTCATCACTGCACGTTTAAGGTAAAAGCGTTTTATTACAGTTTCTTAATAAATGAGTACCTCATAATACCTGTTTTACCTGTATCAATAAAAAAAAAGGTTTACAATAGTTACTGTTCTCAAATAAACAAAAAATGGACTGTAGTAACCCTTTACTTCATATAGACGCCTTTGGACACCTCTAATATAGAAGGCTTTTGGACACCTCTAATATAGAAGGCTTTGGACACCTCTAATACAGAAGGCCTTTGGACACCTCTAATATAGACACCTTTGGACACCTCTAATATAGATGCCTTTGGACACCTCTAATATAGAAGGCTTTTGGACACCTCTAATATAGAAGGCTTTTGGACACCTTTAATATAGAAGGCTTTTGGACACCTTTAATATAGAAGGCTTTTAGACACCTCTAATACAGAAGGCTTTTGAATTATTGGGTGAATTATGTTTATATTAACTGACAGAGTGGAAAACATAAATAGTGAAAATATTGAAAATAGTGCAGGAAAAAGCAATCTGAACACTTCCTGCACTATTTTCATAGGCCTTCTGTGATTGGTGTGGGAAAATGCGTATCTATGGAGTAAAGGGGTAAAGTGGATAAAAAGCAACCAGCATTGTGAATATAACTAAAATAATGGACTTGACAATTACTTCATTTTCGATAAAAAATTCAAACGTAAATCATTTCAATGAATCGGAGTTGAAGACCTGTGATAGATCAAATTCAACTGTCTATTTCTATGAATAATCAAATAATCATTCCAATGAATTTGAAGGCCCGAGACAGGTTACTGCCCAAACATAATAATCATATAATCCAAGAACGACTTACATTTACTATTTTGAACATATTTCTCAGATAATGCTTAAAAACATTAACAATACATCTACAAGTCCCGATAAAGAAACAAATTGAAAATAGACATAAATCCACTAACTAAACGGTCTCCTTAATCATGTAATACAGACATTTAGCAGTCAAGAATAATCGACCCAAACCACTGCCATTACAATTAATTTCAGCAATAATTCCCTGCCAAGCCTCTCAAATACTTTCACCCGAAATAGCTTTAAAACTTCAAGAAGCTTTAGCACTGTTTATGCTATGTTGCCAAAGACTGGATAAGATGGACAATTTGTTCTCTTCCCAAGTACGTCTGATCTTATCTGCTGTAAAGTTATATATCAGCTTATGGCATCTCGAAAAATTCCATTATATAATTACGAGGCCTTCTGTTGAAATATTTCATATCCACTTATCCAACAATAATCATAACTGAGATGAATCTTTATTTGGTATCTTGTATCAGAACTGCGATACGGCATCAAGACCACAAAGTGCTGCCCCCTAGGATCCATGTTATCAATTAGATGGTTATGCTATGACTGGGGAAGCAACCATTAGAGATAAATCGTATATTATGCACAATATTGAGGTGGATGCAGAACAAGAAGAATTTAATATGATAAAAATGTTGATGACATGAGATTATCTCATAAACAGAGAAGACGTAAATCACTGATATAATGGCAGATTGGTCCTAATCATAAATACAGCAGAAACAAAAGAGAAGCATGGAGAGGGAGGAGGAAATGACTTCTTGGCATTAAATCACACAGACTAGGCAAACTATTTATGGCATCATTTTGTTTTAGTATAGAAAGCAGATATTCTGACATCAGAATACAGCTGTTTAGTAATGACCTGCCATGAACTGCTGACATCATCTGATTCATTTGCTGCCATCACATCAATATTGCATAATATAGAGCTAGTATTTACTTGCTGACATCTAAATATAGCAACTGGCTGGTATCAACATACAGCAGAAATGGCAGGTTTTAAACTTGTTTACATCAAAATAAATCAGGTTAATTTGTTGATTCCATACCAATATGACATAACATAAGTGGTATATTCTTGCTGACATCTTAATACAACATACAGAGCTGATATGTATTAATGCTGGCATCAACATACAAATGGTAGAGCAAGTATTAACTTACTGACATCATAATACAAAGTACAGAACTGAAAATGACTCAATGACGTAAAAAGATAGCGGCAAAACAATATGTACGAACATGCTGACATCATAATACAAAATAAAGAGCCGTTATCTACATGCTGACATCAGAATACAAGACATAGAGCTGTTGTAGACATGCTGACATCAGAATACAAGATATAGAGCTGTTGTCGACATGCTGACATCAGAATACAAGATATAGAGCTGTTGTAGACATGCTGACATCAGAATACAAGATAAAAAGCTGTTGTTGACATGCTGACATCAGAATAAAAGATATAGAGCTGTTGTTGACATGCTGACATCAGAATACAAGATATAGAGCTGTTGTCGACATAATGATATCAGAATACAAGATATACAGCTGTTGTTGACATGCTGACATCAGAATACAAGACATAGAGCTGTTGTAGACATGCTGACATCAGAATACAAGATATAGAGCTGTTGTCGACATGCTGACATCAGAATACAAGCTATAGAGCGTTTGTCGACATGCTGACATCAGAATACATGATATAGAGCTGTTGTCGACATGCTGACATCTGAATACAAGATATAGAGCTGTTGTCGACATGCTGACATCAGAATACAAGATATACAGCTGTTGTCGACATGCTGACATCAGAATACAAGATAAAGAGCTGTTGTCGACATGCTGACATCAGAATACATGTATAGAACTGTTATCGACATGCTCACATCAGAATACAAGATATACAGCTGTTGTCGACATGCTCACATCAGAATACAAGATATCGAGCCCCTGTCAAAATAACATTTTTGGGTGAGATATCATACCATGTGTCTGCGGCATGATACTCCAATGTTGCAGCACTTAGATTACTGTCTCCAGTAGACACCATTGCAATAATTGACAACAATTTTTGAAAGCAAAGCTAACACCATACAACAACAACAACAACAAACCACTCATGAACTAAATTTTCATCTCTTTAAAATAAAGATTTAAGAAGTAAACAATTCATATTTTATCAACTATTCACATACTAAGAAATAACCTAAAAGATTCTGGTGTGCCCACACATCCCTGGTCACATCCTGTTTGATGGGAGAAATCAAAATATACACATTCTCTTTCCTTGTATCTTTATCTCTAATACATTGCCATAGATCACATTTCAAATGGATTGTACAAGTGAAGTAGTTAAACAATTTATCTGGCAAAGAAGTCCAGATGTTCTTTTTGATAAAAATAAAATTCCATTACTTATAATGCCCGAATTAACGAGCCAGGTGCTCAGAAATGTACCAAATGCACCATATCTTGTTCTGAGAAAAAAAAGCATCTCTACCTGGTTTATACTTCAGACCTAGTTCTTTTCAAGGCTAAAATCATCTGCTGGCCAACCCACTTGACCATATGCTATGGAGTGGTGTTAAAAATGGAGGAGAAAAAAATGCCTCATTCCGGTAAACTTTTTGCAGATAACAATATTTGGTCAGCAGAGCTTAATAAAATGAAACCATTTTAATGACTTAGAAGAGAGAAACAAGTAAAGTTTGTTGAGTTTTATTTGTTTATTTATCATTTTATTACAAACAATGCAATTGACCAACAAGTATAGATTATGGAATTTTGTGTGATAGACATAAACCGAATACACTATTGTGAAGCTATATATATGTCATTGACTTGTCCAACACTGGAAAACATTAATATTGAATCTATTGTATTGTATAATGTTTGTAACAGATAAATGTGCTTTCATCCCTAATACATAGGTTCCATCTAAAAATAGAATGACATAGTTTCAAAATAGCGTATTGGGTTTATATTCCGCATAATTAACAAATAATCAAAATAAGCAGATCAGTAGTGATATAGTGGAGAGAGTATTGACCAATCATGCCACAGGTTGCGGGTTCGATCTCCAGGTACAGCCAATGTCTTTCAAAACAAGAGGCCCAAGAGGGACTGAGGACACTCTTAGTATTGGCTCCTAGTGGACATAGCAATTTTTGAAATTTCACAACATTAACCATCTTTAGGGGTTGTCTTAACCCCTTATGGATAAATACCACCACATCACCCATACTGAACAAAAAGTTAATTGCTTTGAAAATGAAATACTTTAAATTCCCATACCATTAATCTGTAAAAAAAAATATAGTCCCGTATAAGACCCAGCTATACATCCCAGCTCCTTGATTTGTCAAAACTTCAATAACCCACTCATAGAGATTTGTTATGAGCCAACAATGCTTTAGATTTTAAATAGAAGGTTTTTTTGTACACATGGATGCAAAAATGTTCTGTTTTCATCATAATATTCCTAAAGTAAAAGTCTGCTTACAGGGTCCCTATATATCCCAGCCCCTTGATTTGCAGAATCATCAATCCCTTACTGATGTAAGGATGATTTATATCATATATGAAAAAGTTTGACAGCAATGGTTTTGATAGGAAGATTTATGAAAATTCCCAATTTTAACTATATTGCCCCCACCCCTGGCCCCTTATGGAAATTCAATCCTCTTTATCGAACGAATCAAATTTACTGTTACTAGACAATGCTTTAGATCTCTAATTGAACAGCATATGCATGCAAATGGACAAAAAAAATGACAATTTTCCATTTTCCCATAGTATCCCTATGTAATATTCTAAGTCCTCTTACAGGCCCCCCAAAATACAAGACCCTTGATTTGTACAAACTTGAAACCCATACTCACTGGGATAATCTATATCAAATATGAATAAATTTGACAGACCCATTGTTGAAAAAAAGATTTTTAAAATATTTCTATTTCAACCCTTATTTGACCCACCCTGGCCACTTATGGAAAGTCATTTCTCCTTATTAAACCAAATCTTATTTTCTATAACTACATGATGCTTCAGAAAACAAATTGAATAATAATTTCGCACAAATGGATGAAAATTTGAGAATTTTCCGTTTTCCCATTGTACCCCTATGTAAAATTATAAGTCCCCTTACAGGGCTCCTATAAATATTAGCCCTTATTCTTACCTTTATTCAAACCCCTACACCTTAATTATTTATGCGAAATATGAATAAATTTGACTGTCCGGTTCAGAAGAAAACGATTTTTGCAATTCCCAATTTTTACCATTTTGGGGCCCCTCCTGACCCCTTAAGACAGTGTAACCCAGTCATTTTTACAAAACTGAACCTTCTTGACTAAAACAATGCTTCTGTGAAGATATAGGCAAAATCAGTTCCTTTTTAAAAATATAAATTAATGTTTATTATAATGACATGTATCCCCTAATTGAACCCTCGGGGCGGGGTCCTATTTAAGCCAAGGGGCACCATTTAAACAAATCTAATAGAACTATAGATTGTTATCATTACTACATAAATGTTTTTAAAAATCTGTTGGGCGGTTCATGAGAACAAGATTTTTTAAGTTTTGGACTATTTTGAGTAATGGCGGTCATCTTGAATTTCAGATCGAAAAAAAAAAATATTCTGTTCAGTTTCCAGTGCAATAAAAACAACCATGTGAAGTTTCAGTCTAACTGGTCTAGTGGTTTAAGAGAAAGTGCTGCTAACAGACGACGGACAACAGCTAGACAGACAATAAACAACGGACAGCTAAAAAATAACACTCAGAACTGGTTTTACCAAGGAAGCTGACTCAAGGGTGGTTCATATAAGCTTTGAGCCTTCTTTACAATCAAGCTAAAAAAACTTATCTTCATTGACTAAATTACGAGTTACATTACTATTAAATACCTGGGGGGTTGCTTCTGATGAATTTGAATGAAACTTGATGTACATAAAAAATATCAGATACTGATCAATCGGCCACCTTTAAGGCAGCATTAAAGGCATGGTGTGTTAAATCCGCAGGTGAAAATACCACATGGTGAAATAACACTTACAGAAAAACAATACAGTGTTTTATATCTATGTTATATTGTAGTAGTGGCAATAAACACTCCATTTGGCAGTGAGATTGCAAGTTCTAGACGGAAGATGTTTTTGATATTTAAGTTAAGGAGTTGGCACTCTCACTTCTACTTATTAACATGGAGGGTGTTACAAAAGTAGTGCAATTTTTTTTTCAGAAATTAAAATAAATACAGATCTCAAAACTTTCATTCTTTCCCACTAAAAGACGTATCATAATTCACTGGGTCAGTTTTTATGCAATTATGGAAACAGCAGATTCACAATATTGTAACCAGTGGTTTACTGAATCCCTACAATGGACTTTTTATAATCCTTGTTATTTGAATATTCTATTATCATTAAAAGGGTTGTTCATAAGAAATTACTGACTGTGAGCAAAACAATGTAGATATCTATAAGACTGCGAGTTGATCTTGGTTGCAACTGTCTGCAGATAATTTAGTTCAAGAGCAAACAGACAGGCAAGATATAGAAAAGAAAAGAGAACTGTGATATTCGACTTTGATACGTGAGCCCCTTATTAGACAAGTGAAAAGGCAAAATTGAATGAAAGAACCAATATGTAGAGAGACCCAAATTATGCCCAGCCTTTTTCAGAAGTTTTATTAGATGTTTTATAAAGACATGCAATAATCATTCAATATAAAAATATAAATTATATGAAGTAGTTTACCCTTTATTCCATAGATTCACATTTTCCAGTACCAATCACAGAAGGCCTTTGAAAACAATGCAGGAAGTCAAGTTCAGATTGCTCGTAACAAGCAATCTGAACACTTCCTGCACTGTTTTCCACTCTGTCAGTTAATATAAACATAATTCACCCAATAATTCAAAAGCCTTCTATATTAGGTGTCCAAAGCCGTCTATATTAGGTGTCCAAAGGCGTCTATATGAAGTAAAGGTTTATTAAAAAAACTAAGCTGCCAATCAGTGTCAGCAGCAAGGATACTACGGTCCTGATGTCGTAAGTGGCAAGATTGTCCCTGTCTCCTGTCTAACACCACACCCCTAAATACCTTCAGTATATAAGAAAACAATAAAGAACAGAACTGATGAGCTTCAAAAAAAAAAAAAAGCCAAGAAGTGACACAGTGCAACTGTTACTATTATTGATAAAAAAAATATAATCAACTTATTCATAATAATTATGTTAAAAGGCAATTGTTGCCGTAAAAACAGACACTTTCAAACTCTATCATCATAACCAACATCCCTCTGTTTTTTCCGGTGTGTTTTTTTTCTGCTTACAAACTGTGTTTATGAGACTCCATTTTCTAGTTAAATATGAAAACATTTGCCAACATAGTACAACATTCTTACTAGCTATTATTCTTTCTAAATGTTTTCCTTTATAACCTATTTCAACAAGTAGCTTAGGAAGATTGAATCGCTCTACTACATGTAATGATCATTTTTTGAGAGCATCGTTGACTATTAAACAGTGTGTTGAAAACAAGTTAATGCTTTAATCCTTTACTTCATATAGATGCATTTGGACACCTCTAATATAGAAGGCTTTTGAATTATTGGGTGAATTATGTTTATATTAACTGACAGAGTGGAAAACAGTGCAGGAAGTATTCAGATTGCTTGTTACGAGCTACGAGCAATCTGAACTCTTCCTGCACTGTTTTGAAAGGCTTTCTGTGATTGGTGTGGGAAAACGCGTTTCTATGAAGTAAAGGGTTAAAAAAAAGAATCCTATGATATTTGGTTTTAATTATTTTCAAAACGATTCATCTACTGGTTGTGATTTCCTGCTGCAGATGAATCAGGGCAAAAGCTGGCATAGCATATACTGCAATAAGACATCGCTGGTGCTAAAAAAGTGACTTTTATAACCTTTTAACAGATGGTTGTATTTATAAGCATTTGAGGACTTTTTTTTAAAAAAAAAAACTTAGGGACATCATCACATTATTTTTAAAAATATCTGGTCACCCCACCATTTATTGTCCTTATTTACGGATATATTCCTGCTACAGAAAAAAATATATTTTCATTGCAGATTTTTAAAAAAAATTTAAATGTGTAGTGAGATATAAATTCCTGAAACCTCAACATTGTTAAACAGTAAAGGGATATAGTCACCTAAGTACAAACAAAGACTGTTTAAACATTTTGTCCACGATGTTTATATCACTGCTGTGAAAGTTGGGTCAAGATGTAATGAAATACACAGCTGTTATATAGAGTATGTCACATAACATTAATGGACATATGACAGGCCCACAGTATAAACCCAATACGCTATTTTGAAACTACATCATTCTATTTTTAGATGGAACTTTCCGTATAAGGGGCATTTGTATTATGATAGCAGATTTATCTGTTTCATAAATTATAGAATAAACTAGATATCAATAATAAGTGTGCTGTACTACTGTCCTTTCCCATAGCGTAAATAGTAACGGTTTAGACTGTCAACCCATATATATTAAAATAAATTAAAACAGTACTCTGATACTGTTATGGCAAATTAAATTGCTAAAAAATTCTATGCAGATACAGCTCAAACTTGCGACATTTGGGTTTGCAGTCCAAACCTTTACCATTTATGCTATCGGAATGGCTTGTACAAGACCATGGAACCATGACAGCAGATATGCTTGGTGATATATACCTTGTGTCAAAATAGTGTGACTGGGGCGGAAAGCATAATATGCTCATGAGCAGAATACTGTATCAAGTATAGAAACAATCGCGATATGACTGAACAAGAGCACCGCAAGTGGGTGCAGACGCTCGTCTTTTTTCCAAATCTATTATGAATGTCAAAGTCAGTGAAGTTAACTTTTTAAATATGATGGTGATTAGTTTAAAAAAATCAATACTATTACTGGGTTGGTAACTTAGTTGAAATGGGGCTGAGTTTTTGATTTAATACAAAAAATATTTAAAGAAAAAAAAAAACAATTGGCGGGGACGGCGGGGGGATGGGGAATGTGTTGAGGGTCTTTGGCTGGTAACAAAGTTGAAATGGGGCACAGTATTTGATTTAATACAAAACAAAATTAAAAAAAAATAAAAAATAAAAAAATGGTCAGAGATGGTGGGGGTGGGAGGGTGGCTAGGGGTGAGGGTCTTTGGATCAGTAGCAAAGCTGAAATGGGGCACAGTATTTGATTTAATACAAAATAAAATTAAAAAAAAAAAAAAAATGGGCGGGGATTGGTGTTGGGCGGGATTGTAGGGATGAGGGTCTTTGTGTCAGTAACAAAGTTGAAATGGGGCAGAGTATTTGATTTAATGGAAAACAAATTTTAAAAAAAAAAAAAAAAAAAAAATTGGCAGCAGGGTGGGGGTCGTGGTTGGGATCCGGCAGTAAAGTCCATTAAATAGGTCAGTGATGTAAACTTTTTTAAATTGATGGTGATCAGCTTACAGAATTAATAGTATTACTAAAATAAAATTGATTTAAGAAAAAAAAAACATTCGAACAAGAGCTTAACAATATCTTTTTAAAGTTTAGTCATGAGTTGTTTGCTCAGAAACAGAGAAAAAGCTGAGCTAAACATAAAACTTTAACCAGCAGAAGACGACGACAATGACCATGACGCCGCTAATGTCACCAGGATCATAACAATAGCTCTCAATTTTCTTCAAAAAGACGAGCTAAAAATTGTTAATCATGATGCTAAACACCATGCAACAAATTAATTACATTATAAATAGGGGAATTATTCCACTACACAAGGGTACATAAACAGTTGTTCACAACAGGTGAGTATTCCGTGATACAAGGGTACGTAAATGGGTGTTCCCAATAGGTGAGTTTCCCAAGACACAAGGGTACGTCAAAGGGTGTTCGCGATAGGTGAGTATTCCATGACACAAGGGTATGTAAATTGGTGTTTGCAATAGGTGAGTATTCCATGACATAAGGATATGTAAATTGGTATTCGCAATAGGTGAGTATTCCATGACACAAGGGTACGTAAATGGGTGTTCCCAACAGGTGAATATTCCACGATACAAAGGTACATAAATAGGTGTTCGTAATAAGTGAGCATTCCATGACACATGGGTATGTAAATGGGTGTTCGCAATAGGTGAGTATTCTATGACACATGGGTATGTAAATGGGTGTTCCTAACAGGTGAATATTCCACAATACAAGGGTATGTAAATGGGTGTTCCCAATAGGTGGTATTCCACGACACATGGGAACATGAATGATTGTTCCCCAACAGGTGAGTATTCCATGATACAAGGGTACATAAATTGGTGTTCCAAACAGGTGAGTATTCCATGATACAAAGGTACATAAATGGGTGTTCCCAATAGGTGGTATTCCACGACACATGGGAACATAAATGGGTGTTCCCCAACAGGTGACTATTCCATGATACAAAGGTACATAAATGGGTGTTCCCAACAGGTGGTATTCCACGACACATGGGAACATAAATGATTGTTCCCCAACAGGTGAGTATTCCAAGATACAAAAGTACATAAATGGTTGTTCCCAACAGGTGAGTATTCTACGATACAAAGGTACATAAATGGGTGTTCCCATTAGGTGGTATTCCATGACACATGGGAACATAAATGGGTGTCCCCAACAGGTGAGTATTCCATGATACAAAGGTACATAAATGGGTGTTCCCAACAGCTGAGTATTCCACGATACAAGGGTATGTAAATGGGTGTTCCCAAAAGGTAAGTATTCCACAATACAAGGGTACGTAAATGGGTGTTCCCAATCGGTGAGTATTTCATGACACAAGGGTACATAAATGGGTGTTCCCAACAGGTGAGTATTCCATGACACAGGGGTACGTAAATGGGTGTTCCCAATAGGTCAGTATTCCACTACACAAGGGTACGTAAATGGGTGTTCCCAGTAAGTCGGTATTCCACAATACAAGAGTACGTAAATGGGTGTTCCCCAAATGGTGACAATTCCATGATACAAAGCTAAATAAATGGGTGTTCCAAATAGGTGAGTATTCTGCGATACAAGGGAACTTAAATGGGTTTTCCCCAACAGGTGAGCACTCCACGATACAAGGGTACATAAATGGGTGTTACCAATAGGTGGTATTCTCCACGACACATGGGAACATAAATGGGTGCTCCCAACAGGTGAGTATTCTACGATACAAAGGTACATAAATGGGTGTTCCCAATAGGTGGTATTCCATGACACATGGGAACATAAATGGGTGTTCCCAACAGGTGAGTATTTCACGATACAAGGGTACATAAATGGGTGTTCCCAACAGGTGAGTATTCCACGATACAAAGGTACATAAATGGGTGTTCCCAACAGCTGAGTATTCCACGATACAAGGGTACATAAATTGGTGTTCCCAACAGGTAAGTATTCCACAATACAAGGGTACGTAAATGAGTGTTCCCAATCGGTGAGTATTTCATGACACAAGGGAACGTAAATGTGTGTTCCCAACAGGTGAGTTTTCCACGCAACAGCGGTATGTAAATGGGTGTTCCCAATAGGTGAGTATTCCACTACACAAGGGTACGTAAATGGGTGTTCCCAGTAAGTCAGTATTCCACAATACAGGAGTACGTAAATGGGTGTTCCCAATCGGTGAGTATTTCATGACACAAGGGTACGTTAATAGGTGTTCCCAACAGGTGAGTATTCCACGACACAGGGGTACGTAAATGAGTGTTCCCAATAGGTCAGTATTCCACTACACAAGGGTACTTAAATGGGTGTTCCCAGTAAGTCAGTATTCCACAATACAAGAGTATGTAAATGGGTGTTCCCCAAATGGTGGCAATTCCATGATACAAGGCTAAATAAATGGGTGTTCCAAATAGGTGAGTATTCTGCGATACAAGGGAACTTAAATGGGTTTTCCCCAACAGGTGAGCACTCCACAATACAAGGGTACATAAATGGGTGTTCCCAATAGGTGGTATTCTCCACGACACATGGGAACATAAATGGGTGCTCCCCAACAGGTGAGTATTCTACGATACAAAGGTACATAAATGGGTGTTCCCAATAGGTGGTATTCCATGACACATGGGAACATAAATGGGTGTTCCCAACAGGTGAGTATTTCACGATACAAGGGTACATAAATGGGTGTTCCCAACAGGTGAGTATTCCACGATACAAAGGTACATAAATGGGTGTTCCCAACAGGTGAGTATTCCACGATACAAGGGCACGTAAATTGGTGTTCCCAACAGGTAAGTATTCCACAATACAGGGGTACGTAAATGAGTGTTCCCAATCGGTGAGTATTTCATGACACAAGGGTAAGTAAATGTGTGTTCCCAACAAGTGAGTTTTCCACGCAACAGCGGTATGTAAATGGGTGTTCCCAATAGGTGAGTATTCCACTACACAAGGGTACGTAAATGGGTGTTCCCAGTAAGTCGGTATTCCACAATACAAGAGTTTGTAAATGGGTGTTCCCAATTGGTGAGTATTTCATGACACAAGGGTACGTAAATAGGTGTTCCCAACAGGTGAGTATTCCACGACACAGGGGTACGTAAATGGGTGTTCCCAATAGGTCAGTATTCCACTACACAAGGGTACTTAAATGGGTGTTCCTAGTAAGTCAGTATTCCACGATACAAGATTATGTAAATGGGTGTTCCCCAAATGGTGACAATTCCATGATACAAGGCTAAATAAATGGGTGTTCCAAATAGGTGAGTATTCTGCGATACAAGGGAACTTAAATGGGTTTTCCCCAACAGGTGAGCATTCCACCATACAAGGGTACATAAATGGGTGTTCCAAATAGGTGGTATTCCACTACACATGGGAACATAAATGGGTGTTCCCAACAGGTGAGTATTTCACGATACAAGGGTACATAAATGGGTGTTCTCAACAGGTGAGTATTCCACAATACAAGGGACGTAAAATGGGTGTTCCCAATAGGTGGTATTCCATGACACATGGGAACATAAATGGGTGTTCCCCAGCAGGTGAGTATTCGACGATACATGGGAACATAAATGGGTGTTCCCAACAGGTCAGTAATCAACATCACAAGGGTATATAAATTGGTGTTCCAAGTAGGTGAGTATTCCACGATACAAGCGTACATAAATGGGTGTTCCTAGTAGGTGAGTATTCCCCGATACAAGCATATTAAAATGAGTGATCCAAACAGGTGAGTATTACATGATACAAGGGTACAAAAATGGGTGTTCCCAATAGAAAGTACAATTTTCCAGGTCATAATACCACGAACACTTAAATACCTGCAATGAGATAACTGTATGCTGTCTGCGGGGTCACTTCAGTCTGAATATTACCATCATGCAGTCTCAAGTATTCAAATACATCGTTATTGTAGTAAAACATAATGTGTTTATTGCATAGGAGAATGCAGTTTCGAAGTTAGGAAAATATATAAATAGCAAGACATTATGTATTGTTATGTCTCTAAATAACACATGGAGATAAAATATTGTTTTATTCTTGTCTGTCCATGACGTCAGAATCTGGTTAAGATATTAATAACTGCTCCAAAACCATCAATGTACAGGCTAGTTTTTTAAGTATATATAATCATATTTGCCCATCATGAGAGTTGTCTTGCTAGATTATCATCTCCGCTTGCCCCCTAATATTCACGCTGCCCTGAACCTTTTATTTTAAAAAGAAAAAAATATAAATAAATAAATGGAAGGAGAAGTGCATCCACAAGGTTGTCAGTCTAAAAATGTGATGTAAAAGTAAGTTGAAAGAAGAAAGGGCCATAACTCCATAAAAAAAAGTACTTGCGTCAGAACACCAAGACACCAAGACAGCACACTCATGTTCAGATCATATTCCTGCAGTAAAGCAAGTTTCACTTGAATTCAATGAAAAACCTAGACAGTCTAAGTACAGCAACAAACTACAAAACCCAAAAACTTAGTAATAAACTTTAAAAGACACACAATATAACAAAATGTATATTGATGCGGTGAAAGAAATCAAACTGCCATGTTTTATAAAATAATTTATAAAGAACTAGGAATGTGTCCATGGGACACAGATGCTCCCGCTTTGTAACTACATTGTAGATATCAAAAAAGCCATATATCAAGTTTCATCAACATCAGTCCATCAATAAAGATTTTAGAGGCCGGACACTGTCAGCCATTCAGAGTCAAGATCACCTTATTAATATGCGCCAATTTTATCCAGTGTCAAACTTAACCTGGGTCTTGTTGATATAAAGCCAAATATAAATTTTCATCAAAATCAGTCCAAATCAAGACTTTAGAGGTCGGAAATTATCAGCCAATCAGAGCCCAGAACACCTAATTAATATGCAGGGATTTTGACGGAAATCAAACTTTAGCTGTAGTTTTAATAATCACCATACATCTTTCTACCAAATATGAATCAAATCCATCCAATCCTTCAAGAGATATCGAGCGGAAACCAATTTCTTGACGATTGTCAATAATCTAAGTCCAAAGAGGGACATAACTCCATCAAAAATCATCAGACCAGAACGAAATACGATCTTAACCTGTATTACCTAAATGTGAAGTCACACACTTAATTTGGTTTAAATCTGTTCATTAAAACTAAAGATATAAGTCAGAATCGTTTTCTTACGTATGTACAGGACGTATGTACAGACGGCGGTGTTACTATATGCCCCCCCACCCGACCCCATTGAAAATGGCAGGGGCATAAAAATAGTATGTGGAATATTCTAAAACATGGCAATGTTTGCCAAAATAGTAAAAAGTAGTGCATGCTTTTATTACATCATAATTGTCAAACTTACTTACAGTTTGCACCAAATTGATGAAGAGCAGTGGGAATTCCTGTGACTTAATTACCTCATAATTAAGTAAGTATTGAGCCTAATTACAAAAGGCTAAGCAAATGGAAGTTCATACAACAGTTTCCATGATTTCTCGGTCATATACTCCATTATAAAGTTAATGTTGCATACGAATACCTGTGGAAATGAATCGGAGATGATGATTGCATCTTGTCTGGACCACTTCAGTCCTAAGCCATCAACCTCAAGTACACAACTTTATAAAACTTCCAGCAGTTATTGCATGTAGGAGAATGTGCTATTCTCTGCACCTTTTCTATGATGTGTCTTGAACATTATCTAAGCATTGTGTTTAGAACATAATTATCTTCTCAATATATCAAAAACATTAGAGAAACTAAGATTCCCCTGTAATATTTCATATTATGTTATGAATGACATTTTCTCACAAGTAAATTTTTTGTTGAACGATCACCATGAAATATGCCGACAAAACAGCATTTGTCTTTCTGGAAATTTGGTTTTTGTTTGTAAATACAGTGGACTGGACTGGACAAAATTGTTCGAGTTAAAGATTGTTTGAGCCAAGTATTGGTCAACATTGCAGCATACATATCAATGTATAAACATCGAAATAATTATTCGGTCAGGACCAGGTAAGTTGTTGAACTATATGTGGTGTTCCAGCAAACAAAATTCTACTGTACAACAAACCTGGGCTCCAGCCATGAAATACCCATCTACAAGTTGTGATTTTTTTTACTTTAATTCCAATGTGTGCCAGGCATCCTTTAGAATAATCACAATAAATATTAATTGGTAAAACTTTAATAACATAAACATTAATTACATAAACAACATCTATAATAATTATATCCAATGTTTAACATTGAACAATTTACAAACAAACCAAATGCGGAATTATTTTGGTATTCTAGATGTTCAAAAAATCAAGTCATATCAGATCTGTTCTGGCAAAAGTTTGAAATTAACTGAAGTCGTAAATTACTTACAGTAACTGTTGGTACAACTGCAAATGTCAATGCAAAACCCAAAAGCTTTGTAATAAACAACTTCATAAAACACACAATAAAACCAAAGCTTGTGTTAACGTGATGTAATTATGAGAAAAAAATCACGCCATGCTTTATAATATATTTTTTTAAAGAAAATAGTATGTGGAATATTCTAAAACACGGCAATGTTGGCCAACATAGTAAAAAGTAGTGCACGCTTTTATTCCATCATAAACGTCGAACTTTATTACAATTTGCAACAAAATGAAGAAGAGCAGTGGGAATTCCTGTGACTTAATTACCTCATAATTAAGTAAGTATTGAGCCTAATTACAAAAGGCTAAGAAAATGGAAGTTTGTACAACAGTTTCCACGATTTCTCGGTCATATACTCCATTATAAAGTAAATGTTGCATACGAATACCTGTGGAAATGAATTGGAGATGATGATTGCATCTTGTCTGGACCACTTCAGTCCCACGTCATCAACCTCAAGTACGTAACTTTATAAAACATCCAGCAGTTATTGCACTAGTCTCTTTCTTGGAGATATGCACCTTGAATGTCTTGAACATTACCTTAGCATTGTGTATAGAACATATCTTCTCAATATATCAAAAATGACAGCTATATTCTCTTGCAACTGATTTGTTCTCAGGAGTATCTTTTATTGACCTTAGAGCACCACAAGCAGTGTATATAGAACATGCATCTTCTGAATGAATTATTGATTGATTGATTGAACATTTAGCATCATTTTTATGTCAGCGAGCGCCAACAGAATGATGATCAGTTAACCTAACTACTATTTCTTGAGATCCTGAAACGTTAACCATTTCTCGAGCACACCCCATCCACAAAAGTAACTGATAACTTTCCCACTTGAATCAGCAATGAGAGACAAATGATAATGAGACACAATGTCATATATCAATCATCACAGAAACTGTTGCCGGGCGGGGATTCAAACTCACAACATCTGGAATGATAGTCAGACGCATTACCTACTGAGCTAATTGGGCCCGGTGAATGTATTAAAACATTTAGTTTAAACTTATTTATTTTACTTCGATTGAGAAACAAATTATTTCAACTTATACAAGTCACACTGAATGTCTTCCTGGGCAGAACCAGTCCTAAACATATGCGGATAAAGTGCCTTGCTTACTCCTTTACTCAACAGATACGCATTTTCCCGCACCAATCACAGAAGGCCTTTAAAAACAGTGCAGGAAGAGTTCAGATAATGAGCAATCTGAACACTTCCTGCACTGTTTTCCACTCTGTCAGTTAATATAAACATAATTCACCCATTGCTGATACGTGGTGAATTATCCAAGGGCATCTATATGAAGTAAAGGGTTAAGGACACGACACAATGCCATGGGAGAGGATCGAACCCATTTATGACCCTCCAATCCTACGTTCTATGCTCTATCACTGAACAATCCACAGTTGAAAAAACAAAGAAAGCTACAAATGGTCTTGTACTATTTTTTTTAAGTAATACATTGTATCCTTATACACCATTATTATGAAAAATAATTAAAAGCTACATCCATTAAGCTTCTTTTTCTAAACAAGGACAACGGATTTGAAGTCACGAGCAACAGTTCTGACCATTCTACGAAGGACACATCGCCAGGGGTGGCAAAATCTGCTCAAGACTTGCTTTCCAATGGACAAGTGTATTTCAATTTTTACTTTTTCCACTCTGACCTGATATGCTAGTGTAAGAACTTGATCAAGTTTTATTAATCAATTACAATCTGAGCAAGTTTGGTCATAATCCTATAAAAACTAGATGCTATAGAGTTTACAAGGCAAAAATCAATCATTCCTTTTCAATCATTCAAAGGCTACAACCCTGTCCATTATGGGCCAAACTGGCCAGTTCACAAGTTAATCTGATCTTTATAGTCAATAATCAGTACTTTTCAACAATTCAAGGGCCATTACTCTGTCGTTTCTGGTCAAATCTGGCTCAGGTTCAAGAACTCTGTCAAGCTTTCATGGATATAACATTCCATGATCAAGTTTGGTTATGAATGGATAAATACTGAAGGTGGAACAGTGTTTACAAGAGAAGTGAAACAATGGACGATGATAAAATTTCCATGATATAAGCCCCTCTGGCCTTTGCCCAGTAGTGCTTACAATTAAAAAAAAAAAATCCTATTTTTGACAGGATCACCAAGTACACAAATAAAAAAAAACAAGAGATAAAAGATAAGAAGGTAATGATATACTAATGAGATAAAACTGAATGACTTTGAACTGAATACAACCAGTCAGACATGACATTAGCCAGTGTTCGAGTCATCTGTGCCAACTCTTCATTCCAGGCTAACTACCCCCCCCATGCTCCATTGCAAATTACAATCAATCTTTGTTAACCAAATCACACAACAATCTCACCGACTGTTACTACATCTTCACTATGATATAGGGGCAATATTAACTAAGCTACATTATCATTGTACTTTCCAGTAAACCATATTCAATCCTTTTGATGTTTTTTCATGCTTGTACAACCAGATTCCTAACTATAATTTAAGACCATTCTAACTGAAGTTCAGCATACTTGAGCAACATGTTACTGTACAATAAAGAACAATACAGCAGCTTTAGCTATCTATGATCTATGTCAGAACTAATTGAAAACATGAAATACTGCCAAAGCCCTACACAAACAAAAGTTTTAATATTTGATAAAATAGTTTAGGTACGATATTATTTTGTTAATACAAAACAGAATGCAGAAGGCAAAGATTCCGTGATTTATATCACTTGTAAGTAAACAATAGGTGAAAGAGAGTGTGCAGAAGTTAAATGCAAAATTCAATTTGAACTGTGTTCAGTAAAGCCATGTAATATCAACATTACACCAAAAGATAACGATAATACATTATGTTTAATAAAACCATGTAATATGAAAGTTAATAAAAACCTTACCATAATACCATTATGTTCAGTAAAACCATGTAATATCAACATTACACCAAAACCTTACTATAACACCATTATGTTCAGTAAAACCATGTAATATCAAGGTTACACCAAAATCTTATCATAATACAAATATGTTTAATAAAACCATGTAATATCAATGTTACACCAAAACTTTACCATAATACAAATATGTTTAATAAAACCACCATGCAATATCAACATAACACCAAAATCTTACCAAAATAACATTGCTGCATCATCAAGCACAGTCATGCTGAGCTACACATAACAAACATTGAATCACTGAGAGAGTTGGTAAAGGTTGTTTAAATTAATTGGGTTTGATAATGGCATTTTTTGTAAGGTCACATGAGCAATTGAACCCTATATAATGGCCACTTTAGAAATTGACTGTAGATGCCACCATATTGAAACGTTACGACCATGTGTTAAAAACATTTACATTCACCATAAGGATGTGACCACTGCTTTTCAAAATAGTACCTTTTGGGATTGGGGTGCCAGGTACTAAAATCAGGCCAGGTTCTGGCTGACTGGCCATTTTACGCTGCAATTAAAAGACAATAGCAGTGTGTAATAATGATGATGGCGCTTTTATGCACAAATTTGAAATCTTTGTGCATTGCCATTTGTATATTAAATGAAAAATATTAATTTTGTGTACGGTATTAAAAAAGAAAATACTGAAAAATCAAATAGGTCTTGAAAGTTTTCTTTTTTTACTTTTTTTCATCGCTTTTTGACAAATTCCTGCCGAGTTAATATCAATCATTTTAAAATAACCGTGTTTTTAATCAACTGTTACAATGCTTATGATGTGAAAATACTAACAATATCAAGAAGCTACAATGGTTTATATTGCTCAATAAAAAAGACATATGTTTACATTATAAACAAAGCAGTTTAATTGGTGTGGTTTTACCAGCGTGGTGCTCAGCACATTATAAGAATCAGACATATCGCTTAACTTGCACAGGTTTTGAAAAAAACATTTATTTGAACTGTTTATTAATAAATATATCCACAAAATAATTTATACACCAAATTTTATAGAGAGCTACAGTAAATAAGAAATTTTATAAGGTAAATTTCAAGACATTTTTTTCCAGATATTTTCTTATTGAATATGCAAATGGACTCTTTTACAAACATAACATTTGCCTTTTCCCTGTAGCCATGACAGGGTCAGCTGGAACCTATCGGGTTTTGATATCAGCCATGTATTTAGTACTCGGTGCATGGTTGCTTTTATGCTTCCTACATTCACTCAAATATAATTTTTATTAAACAAACATATTTTGTACAAACCCTAACTTACACCTTCATTCACTCTGATTGCTGCCACCTCCTATATAATATGACCTAACCATCAGATGCTTTTTAAATGCAGCCAACTTGTTTAAAACATCACTGTTATATTATGTCTATCTTATTTTAATGAGAAGAGGAAGACCTGCAATTGGATCTTAGTATTTTTAGTGCGTTTTCCTGCACCAATCACAAGAGGCCTTTGAAAACAGTGCAGGAAGAGTTCAGATTGCTCATTACGAGCAATCTGAACACTTCCTGCCCTGTTTTCCACTCTGTCAGTTAATATAAACATAATTAACCCAATAATTCAAAATCCTTCTAATTAGGTGTCCCAAGAAGTCTATATGAGGTAAAGGGTTAACACCATTTTTCAACATATTACAGATTATATAATAATAATATTATGGCATATCTAAAGGTACTGGCACTTGTCCCTATGAGCTTTTTTCTTCAACACTGAATTGAACACATCTATTAGTTTTCAAGTAAATCCCAAATTTTCTGAGATATCAGCTTTCTAAAACACTTTAAGCAATATTTCTAATTATAAAAGGAGCAATAACTTTGCCTTAAGCCAAGTTATCCCTCTTGTGTCTTTAAAGGTTGCTGTATGGTGTTTTGTGTCGCTTTCAACAATTTTCAGCTATACTGCAATGGTGTCTACTTGAGACAGTGTTCTGAGCACTGTCACACTGGAGTATCATTCAACAGACACATGGTAAGATACTCCACCCAGTCACATTATACTGACATCGACCCAACCAGACCTAGAACTATCCTCTAAATGTTGAGTGCAAGGCGAGGAAGCTTCTAATACCATTTTCCAAGTCTTTGGTATGAGCTGGCCAGGGATCAAACCCACGACGCTATACCCACAAGACCACTGCTGCGGAAGAATAGACAGTTGAGATGCTTCATTTATGTTTCAGTAGTACAGTTACTGAAATGTAAAATTACTATAAAACTTCAAACAAATCGTTTTAGTATAATGGGGCCATAATGGCAGATACTTTATAATGCTATTTTATACCAAATCGCCCGCAAAATACCTCACAGAAATTACTTAAATTACTTGTTGATCTCAAATATCAGCACACGAACATGCTTTTATCATTTCTGTCCTCTATTGTGCACGAATTATGCACGTTTAAGACACATTGTGTGATATCAATTTCGCCATCATAAATGCATCTCATGAGATTAACTGACTCTTAATGATTTTAAATTGAGTGATGACATGCTTTATCAATCAATGGAGAGCACGAATTAAATCATTAAATCAGTTTTAAACCATGAATGTGCACCAATGGTACATAAACAGACAGATACTGTGATTAATGATAACCATGGTAACCAAAAAGTTTATTTTTTATGACAAACTTATGATGATGACGAATATATGACAAACTAATGGTTGTCTGTGACTATTACACATGACTGACCTCTGATAAACAAAAACTAACTACTCTATAAGCCGATTCAGCTATTTTGAAACTACGTCATTCTATTTTTAGATGGAGCCTTCCGTATTAGGGGTGTTTGTAGTATGGTAACAAATTTATCTATTACATAAACTATAAAATAAACTAGATATCAATAGTAAGTCTGTTGTACTACTATCTATTCCGATAGCGTAGTGGTAACGGTTTGAACTGTAAACCCAAATGTTGCAAGTTGGAGCCGTATGTTGTTTTTCTGGGGTTTTTTTGCAACCGTAGCTGAATCGGTTTATACATGGTTATGTGTAGTTCTACCCATTACACCAAAATTGTTGACTCTATGCCAATCAGAACAAAAACAATACTTATGCAATATAAAATAATAAAGAACAATACAATGCAGTGCAATTCAATTCAATTCAACTCACTCATCTCAACTCAACTCAACTCAACTCAACTCAACTCAACTCAACTCAACTCAACTCAACTCAATTCAATATGATAATTGCAATATAAAACAAAACAATACAAATCAATACAAAATAACACCAATACAATGAATAGAAATTAATACAATACAATTACAATACAATTACAATACAATTACAACAAAAAACAAGAGGCCTAAGATGGCCTGAGGATGCTCTTCTGACTCATAGTGGCCATAGCTCTTTTTGAAATTCTCCTATGCAGTAGAAACATTGGGGGGGACGGGCATCATTTTTAACCCTAGGGACACCATTTGAACAAACCTAACAAAACTATAGTTGGTCATCATTACTAGATAAACATTTTGAAAATCTGTTGGACCGTTCATGAGAAGAAGATTTCTTAAGTTTTGGACTATTTTTAGTTACGGTGGCCATCTTGAATTTTAGATAGAAAAAAATCTTCTGTATAGTCTCCTATGCAATAGAAACATCCATGTGAAGTTTCAGTTTAATTGGCCTAGTGGTTTCAGAGAAAGTGCTGCTAACAGACGATAGACGAAGGACGACGGACAACGCGTCATGGCATATTTAAGCACTTCTGGCCTTTGGCCAGTAGAGCTAATAATACTTTTCCAATGAATACAAATAAATAAAGTACAAAACAATACAATATAAGTATTACAATACAATACAATTAATACAATACAAAATTATATTTGTTCGGTACAAATCAAATATAGTACAAAATGTTACAATAAGTTAAGACTGCTCCCAACTGACCTGCATCATGTTCTGTAATGAGATAAATCGCAGAACCAATATTTCTTGTTAAATAAACACAATTTTAAAACATGGACAAACAGGACTCAGAGAGTATGATAATGTACTGTTTGCTTTGCAGACTGTGTGAGTATTTACATTCCAAATGGATGCACAGTCTGTGTCACCTTCATTTATTCCCAAGAGTTTAATAATGGGTTGGGCCATTAATCTCATCTTTTAGGGTACTTACCTATACCCCAGAGTAATTGTTTAACCACCCTTTAATTAATGTCCCCACCCATTTTATTGAAAACAAAATGAAATTTAATTATGATTCTTGAAGCAAAAAAAAACTCCATTCAATTGATTTTGTGCATTGAGAAAGTGCCTGGAATATTCCTTCCTGTTGGCACCGCAAAACAGTATGTTTAAAATTATTGAATTATTACAAACTGATAGCAAACAAATTTAAGAAACCTGTCTGTTTATATATACAAAGCGTTTAAACTGAAAAACAAGACCATAGTCGTTGATAGAAATCAATTGTAAATCAAACAATCAATATCATTTTTAATTTCTTTATCTGTTTTGATTGATAATAATTATGCAAATGGTAGTTTGTATTATTATATAGAGATATTAAATATGGTGGACGACTGTAAAGATATGAGAATAAAACAAAAAAAAGTATTTTGAGATTGGCTGGTAATTACGGCATGGGACTGGTTTTGTAACTTATAATAATACATTAGGTCATAATAAATTTATTGCTAGATTATCATCCCCGCCCTCCCCCTAATTTTCATGCCGCCCGACCTTTTTTATTTTCATAAAAATAATAATAAAACAAAAAAATGTATATATTTATTTTAAATAACAAAAAAATATATGAAAAAACAAGAAATGTCACTGATAAGTGTTGCATGCCCCCCAAATGGTCTGTGAAAAATAACAATATAATTATGTTATAATAGGTAGCGATGTATCAATGAATATCAAGAGTAATGGACTGATATTTCAGACTAGACATGTAATTTCATGTTTTTTTTTAACATTAAAGCATGACCTTGACCTTTATAACCTTGACCTTGACAACTGATGTAATGGTCTGGGTATTTCAACAGCCGAATGCAGGTGAAACATCATCATATGTCAAGCTATTTTAAAATCCCTAAATGTAAGACAAAGTTACAGATCAATTGTTGATCAATTGATAAATTGAGCCAAGTGTCATCTTCATAAATTGAGCCAAGTTAAAGACAAGGTCACATACCAGAAAGGCAATATCAAACAAATTGAAAGTGTGACCTTGACCTTTGAGGAAAGGTTCTGGATCTTACATGCGACACTCTATTAGGTCATGTTGATCAAATGAGCCAAGTGTTTTCAAAATTGATCCATCGATGACAATGTAACAGACCGGACAAGAAATCTCAAAATGACTGAAAGTGTTGTCAAACAATGTTAAATTGTGACCTTGACCTTTGAAGTGGGAGTCTGGGTATAAAGTGCAACACGTCGTCATGTTATGTTGATCAATTTCAGCAAGTATTTATAAAATCCATCTATGCATGACAAAGTTACTGGCCGGACATGAAATCTCACAGACTCAAAGTGTTGTCAAACAAACTCAAACTGTAACCTTGACCTTTGAGGTACACATGAGGGTCTAGCGCATGACACATAATGTCATGCTGATGAATTGAGCATTGTGTTTTTAAAAACTTATCCAAAGGTGACAAAGTTACAGACAACACACAAAATCTCTATCAGACTGAAAGTGTCAATAAACAAAATTAAATTGTGACCTTGAACTTTGAAGTGGGAGTCTGGATATTAAGTGACACATGTCGTCATGTTAAGTTGATCAATTGTAGCAAGTATTTATAAAATCCATCTATGCATGACAAAGTTACTGGCCGGACATGAAATCTCACAGACTCAAAGTGTTGTCAAACAAACTCAAAATGTAACCTTGACCTTTGAGGTACACATGAGGGTCTTACGCATGACACATAATGTCAAGTTGATGAATTGAGCCTTGTGTTTTTAAAAATTTATCCACAGGTGACAAAGTTACAGACTGGACACGAAATCTCTATCAGACAAAGTGTCAATAAACAAAATTAAATAAATTGTGATCTTGACCTTTGAAGTGGGAGTCTGGATATTAAGTGCAACATGGCGTCATGTTAAGTTGATCAATTGCAGCAAGTATTTATAAAATCCATCTTTGCACGACAAAGTAATTGGCTGGACATGATATCTCACACAGACTCAAAGTGTTGTCAAACAAACTTGAAGTGTGATCTTGACCTTTGAGGTACGCATGTGGGGCTTACACATGACACGTTGTCATGTCATGCTGAGGAATTGAGCCAATTGTTTAAATTTTATCCATAGGTGACAAAGTTACAGACAACACACGAAATCTCAATCACTGACAGTGTCATCAAACAAAGTTAAATTGTGACGTTGACCTTTGAAGTGGGAGTCTGGGTATTAAGTGCAACATGTTTTCATGTTATGTTGATCAATTGCAGCAAGTATTTATAAAATCCATCTATGCACGACAAAGTTACTGGCTGGACATGAAATCTCACACAGACTGAAAGTACTGTCAAACAAACATGAAAAGTGACCTTGACCTTTGAGGTACGCATGTGGGTCTTACACATGACAAGTTCAGTCATGTCATGCTGATGAATTGAGCCAAGTGTTTTTTAAATTTATCCATAGGTGACAAAGTTTCAGACTGGACACAAAATCTCAATCAGAATGAAAGTGTCATCAAACAAAGTTAAATTGTGATCATGACCTTTGAAGTGGGATTCTAGGAGTAACGTGTGACACATCGTCATGTTATGTTGATCATTTGTAGCTAGTATTAACAAAATCCATCTGTGCATAACAAAGTTGCAGGCTAGACAGGAAATCTCACACAGACATAAAGTGTTGTCAAACAAACTGAAATTGTGACCTTGACCTCTGAGGTACGATTGTTGGTCTTACTCGAGACATGTCTTCATGTTATGTTGATCATTTGTGGCAGGTATCATTAAAATTCATCTATGCATGACAAAGTTACAGGTCGGACACTAAATCTAACACAGACTCAAATTGTTGTCAAACAAACTCAAATTGTGACTTTGACCTTTGAGGTACAGTTGTGGGTCTTACTCGCGACACGTCGTCATGTTATGTTGATCATTTGTGGCAAGTATCAACAAAATCCATCTATGCATGACAAAGTTACAGGTTGGACATGAAATGCCGGACGGACGCTGGGATTGCTATATGCTACCCAAAAAAATCTTTTTTGGGGTGGGCCTTAAAAATAACAATTAAATCCTCTCCTTCTCCCATTATTTAAGAAAAATTTGGCTGATAATCTGGCAACTAATTCTTCCTTATAGCTCGTGAATTAGATATAATTAAACAATGAAAACATAGAACTTATTGAATTAATTGCCTGCAATGTATTTTACCAGAACTGTTGTCAGTAGAATTCTAGAAATGTTTTAAAATTGCTGGACCGCGGCATTGTCTAGTGGAAGAGCGTCCGCCTCGCATACTTAAGGTCGTGGGTTCATTCCCCGGCCGGGTCATACCAAAGACTTTAAAAATGGTACTAGAAGCTTCCTCGCTTGACGCTCAGCATTTAGAGGAGAGTTCTAGGTCTGGTCAGCCCGTTGTCAGTATAATGTGACTGGGTGGGGTATCATACCATGTGTCTGCAGCATGATACTCCAGTGTGACAGCGCTTAGAATACTGTCTCAAGTAGACACCGTATCGATATGACTGAAAAATTGTTGAAAGCGACGCTAAACACCATTCAACTTAAAATTGCTAATGACTGAAAACCTGTGATGTATCAGTATCTGGAACAATATAATTATTTTGTTCATACTTAAGACAATAATTATATAATGTATATAGAAAATGTGCATCTTGACGTCTGCATAAAAAATCAGCTTAAAGTCCAGCAGACATTATAAAAAAAAAAAAAATATCAGTGGAACCGATGGATGCTCCCCAAAGTGAGTGTTTGGCTCTGTACCATATGGTAATGATATTGAATGAGGGAACTAACTGTGAGATTTCTAAAGAGAAGTCAATACATTATTTTTTATTTTGTGATATAATACATTGTACATACTTTGAAATAAGTTATTATGATGCATCCTAGCAAGTTTCATAAAATTCCCACCTGAGGTTGAAGAGAAATAGCGTGAACAAGAATTTTGTCACAGACTCAATTAAAGAGCCATTACTCCATGAAAAATCATCGAACTGGAACACAAAAACAATATGCACATCTCCACTTGGTAGTGATGCATCTTAGCAAGTTTCATAAAGTTCCAACATGGGGTTGTAGAGAAATAGGATGGACAAGAATTTGGTCACAGACAGAATCAAAGGGCCATAACTCTGTGAAAAATCACCGAACCAGAACAAGACAATATGCACATCTGCACTTGGTAATGATGCATCCTTGCATGTTTCATAAAATTCCAAGCTGAGGTTTTAGAGAAATAGCACAGACAAGAATTTGGTCACAGACTCAATTAAAGGGCCATAACTCCATGAAAAATCATCCAACCAGAACACAAAAACAATATGGTTTAAATATATCAAATTACTGTAAATATACAAGTATAATCCGCAATTTTTTAAGTTTTAATGATCTTAAACAGGGGTGCGAAATATACTAGTATCCTCAAAATCATCTCTTCTTCTACATAGCTGCTGAAACTGTTTTTCACTATTTATCATGTTCTTTACTGCTTCCACCCACCAGGTTCTCAACTCCTTCCACTCACCAGGTTCTCAACACCTTCCATAAATGCAAGTGCGATGACGACGAATAGTTTTTATTTACCCTCGCACTTAGCTCTGGGCTTTTTGGCGAGCAAGAACAGAAGATTACGATGTCAGTGGACAGCATCGGCAGGTTTGTTACTTCTCCCAGTGCTGCACCGCTGGCTAGATAAGATGATTAATTTCTATGATGGTTGAGTTGAATAAGTCGGTTCTTGTAGATAGCTGGTTATGTCATAGTTGTATTTGTTGTCTTGTAGGCTGGTGATGACTTGTTCCCGCAGATGGACCAACAGACGAGACAGTAATCTAGTTGTGTGTAGTGTGTATACCGGATTGAAATCCACCCAACTTGTCATTGGCCCAGTACGAGAGACTAGTACATCGTATGTCGAAATAATGGTAGAAGTCTTGTTGATAAGATGGTTCCCATCTAAAGATGATTCTAGGAGGTATGCTGATTATAAAACGACCCTTTTTAACACCACGTTAAAAACATAAAAACGATGATAGGTTAAAAATCCCTCCATGTAAAATGTGGAGGGACCGTGACCCACTTAGAAGGCTGGAGCTTGCCCAGGAGACGTCCATCCTGCTCTACAGCCGCTTGAAGAGTGATGATGTATATGCAAATGCATCGTTATATACTAGTAGTCAAAAGCTTTTTTAAAAAATATTTCAATTATCACCCCTGATCAGATCTGGAATGACTTGATTAGCACCGATTTCTCAACATAATATAAAATTAATTTGTTTTACATTTTAAGATATGTGACATTATTTATATTAAATATTTCTACGTATTCGTAATATTTTAAAACAGGTATTGGCACATATTCTTAGCATATCTTTACTGGAAAAGAGAAACTTCATTTTATTAGTCATCAAAATTATTAAAGTTTGTTATCTATGCTTACTACTTTAAGATCTGTCCTAATATCTTTATAAGTGGTACATTTTATATTACATGACATTCATCTTCTATAGCATTATTACAGAAAGGACATAACCGGTCATTCTCATTAATACCCTCATATTGACCAGTTTCTAGTTTTAATGGCGCAACCCCACAGCTGAATTTTGCAAACGCTGATCTATGCTTCATTTTTGTAAATTTTCAAATAAAATTAGTTTTATATTCAATGCGCAACACATGGATTTGTACAGTTATATTATGATCTGTGCACTGGAACTTGGGAGTTGATTTCTGACATTATTTTTTCCCATTATTATTATATTATACTTGTTTTACACAGATGTGAAAACATATTTTGAAAAGTGCACTAGAACTGAAACCTAATGGTTTAAAATTTTAATTTTTTTCTTTCTCAAATGGGGTTTGAATGTGGCTTCATAAATCTTGTTGATGCGATATCATTATGTAATACGCGTATCGCATGGGTACAAAAAATTACTAAGTGCCCTGGAAGTAATTTTGGAGAATTTCAATCTCAAATGGAGTCCAATTAAACTTCAAAAAAAAAATCTGAAATTATGATTTATGTTTATATTATATATAATGACAAAGATTTACAACTAAGTTGAAAAACACACAATGTGCTATACCGCTACTTGTACGGCACTCAGTAATATGGACCCCCTATGGTGTTATGTCATATTATCGCCACATGTGTCAGTCAAATTGCAAGTCAACTGGTACCTTATCGGTACACCGATCACGAAAGAACCCTGCTGATATGTATATTTGATTGTAACACGTGCCAGATGAATGAACCCGCGGCATGTGATTAAATAGGAAAGAAATTATGAAAACTGTCAAACATTTAAGCGAATCATTTTAACATATTGTAAATACTTTCAATTAATTAAATATTTGGTTATCAAAACTGTGATAATAATATCATTTAAATGAAACGAAAACTCAGTGTAAAATAATTAAGCTCCCGGTAGTATGACTATCTGTATGTCCGATTTATATTCCTTTTCTGTACATACATAAAATATACAGACTAAATGCATGTGCAGTATTCGTGTGGTTTAGGAAATCATTGAAATATTCAAAAGCTAAATAGGACCAGTATGAAATATACCAAAAACAGACATTACATATGAGCGTAGGTTCAATTATTAATGGGGCAACCTAAGGAAAGAGTTTCTATGGAAACAAACTGCACAATTTCGATGCATGTATTGAATGAAACAATACATTTGCTGTCGTCTCTTTGATGACTCTGACGTCACTGGGCGTCAGCTAATATCAAAGGGATATTGTAAGGGTGAAACGTATATGATTTCAAGTCCGTGAAAGTGACATGTTTATGTCGTTTCTTTTTGAAAACTGAAGCATGTTTTTGGATTGCGAAGTCAGTAATATGGAGGAAATATATCAAATTAATGGGTAAGATATATGAATGGTATGGAAATTTATATTAATTATTTAGTTCAAGTTACGTTGATGATGCACCGATCTATACTCTGTTGACAACTTTTTTTCCAAATGTTATGGCTAACGTAAACAATTCCGGTTCGACATCAAAATAAAATCAGTCCAGGTTTGATAACTTTCCTTAATTAATGTCATTAATATTATAATAAAAGTCATTGTTAAAAAATCTCAAGCAAACACATAATACTGCGCGTTTTTATTAAATATTTTAATGACATAAGCAATTTCCGGTCCAAAGTCCCAGCTGTGATCATTTTGGAAAAATGGGTCACTGACCACACACTGAAGGCATGTTATGCAGCAATAGACTCTTCCAAAAATCTCCCCTATTATCCATAATGGCTTAGTCAAAAGTGACCTCCTTTCGCACAGCCGGTGACAATTGTTTAATCGAATGTTATTGCCGCAAGGCGTATTTCACAGCTTATAGTAAAACATGATAAGGGTAATTTATATGTCTGACAGAAAGTATGTGTATCGCGATTTTTTTAATAAATTTAAAAGCTTCCTAACAAAGTGCATTTTCTGGCTTACTTAGTTATTAAATTATCTAAAATACATCTGACACCCTTGACAGTTACTTCTGAAATGGCGTGGACAGACAGCAGTAGCTTCGTTATGATTCGATGTATTACTACGCGAATAACTAAACTCATTATTCCAAGCAAACTATTTCAAATTTTTAATTATAGAATTATTTAATACACCTTTTTGACTTTAAGTAAAGTGTTTTTAGAACAAAAATACTTTGATTTTATCTAAATTAATCACATAAATATTGCACTTTGTTTTGATGAATGGTGAAGCGACATTGTAAAGATTGTATGTTGGCGCAGTAATTTTCATGGTTATTCACCATAATAAACTTTTACTTTTATAATGTTTGACATTTACTTTTTTTAATTAAACTTACATATTTAAATCAATTAACCAAAAAATATAGAACAAACATAAAATATTTGACAACAATGTTATTTTTAAATGGTTTGGTTTAGGAACTCTTTTGTCATATTTCTTCATACGTTGTACCCAAGCAAACCCCACTGTTTAGAACTGAAACTGGGATTTGCCCGGGTAAGTTTTGTACTGTACACGTAATGGAGAGCTATTGCCATGACCCTGGTTGCAGCATCAGCATCATCTGTAGACACCCAGGTTAAAACTTTTGCGTTTAAGTTTTACACATCTATGCAACCACTCATTGGATATGAATTAAACTTCCCATTAAAACTTCTTATTATTATAGGAGGCACTAGGAAACAATTGGTGAGCATGATTATGGATGCCTATGGGTCCTTTATAAAACAAGAAAATATCGGTGAAACCAATGGATGCTCCCCAAGTGAGTGTTTGACTCTGTACCATATTCCCTGAGTACTTATGGCTACTTGGTTGAAAAATACCAAACTGCATAGGAGGAACAATATGTGGCTCTGCACTTCACAGAACTCATTTGCAAATCATTGAACAGGAACAAAATGACAATATGTGCATATCCTAGTTAGTTTTACAAAATTAAATCCAGAGGTTGTAGTGAAATAGCGTCATGAAGACAATACGCACATCTCCACTTGGTAATCATGCATCCTAGCAAGTTTCATAAAATTCCAACCAGAGGTTGTAGAAAAATGGAGCGGAGAAGAGTTTGGTCACAGACAGACTGAAAGGGCCACAACTCCATGAAAAATCATCGAACTGGAACACAAACATAGCAAATTTCATAAAATTCCAACCTGAGGTTGAAGAGAAATAGCACGGACAATAATTTGGTCACAGACTCAATGAAAGGGCAATAACTCCATGAAAATCATCGAACCGGAACACAAAGACAATATGCACATCTCCACTTGGTAGTGATGCATCCTAGCAAGTTTCATAAAATTCCAACATGGGGTTGTAGAGAAATAGCGCAGACAAGAATTTGGTCACAGACAAAATGAAAGGGCCATAACTCCATGAAAAATCATTGAACCGGAACACAAAGATATTATGCATATCTGCACATGGTAATGATGCATCCTAGCAAGTTTCGTGAAATTCCAACCTGAGATTGAAGAGAAATAGCCCGGACAAGAATTTGATCACAGACTCAATTAAAGGGCAATAACTCTGTGAAAAATCATCGAACCGGAACACAAAGATATTATGCACATCTCCACTTGGTAGTGATGCATCCTAGCAAGTTTCATAAAATTCCAACATTGGGTTGTAGAGAAATAGCTCGGACAAGAATTTGGTCAGACAGAATCAAAGGGCCATAACTCTGTGAAAAATCATTGAACCGGAACAAAAAGATATTATGCACATCTCCACTTGATAGTGATGCATCCTAGCAAGTTTCATATAATTCCAACCAGAGGTTGTAGAGAAATAGCCCAGACAAGAATTTGGTGATGCACGGACGGACGGAAGCACGCACTGATAAAGCGGCAACTATAGGCTTCCCCTTTTGGGGGAGCATAAAAATGTGAATTGCATGCCCCTGGGTCTCACAGTTTGACCCTGGGGCGGGGCCTACTTGACTAAATCTATATAAGAGGGCCAAAACAGTCAAACTTTAAAAATCTTATTATTATAGGAAGCACTGGAAAACAAACTGTATAATTACTGAGGCCTATGTCAGTCTAACATAGAAATTGTGAATTTCATGCCCTTGTGTCTCACGGTTCGACCCTTGGGCTGGGTACTACTTTACTAAATCTATATAAGAGAAAATGATGTGATTTGCTGATGCAGATATGACATTCATATCCATGTTTGAATTTTTGCCGCTTCCTGAAGGACAGAAGAATTTGGAAAACTTTATGTCATCAAGGATAATCAGTTGACTGTTAAAGCCCATGGGCCTCTTGTTAGCTCTATTGGCCAAAGGTCAGAAGGCCTTATGTGATGGCGCATTGTCAAGATAAGAATCAAGGAGCTTGTATTTATAGGGGCTCTGTGAGGGGACTTGGAGATTTACATAGGGATACAATGGGAAAACGAAAAATTCTCATTTTTTCACCCATTTGTGCAAAAATATTATTCAGTTTGAGTTCTGAAGCATCATCTAGTCATGGCAAATAAGATTTGGTTCAATAAGCAGGATTAAATTTCCATAAGGGGCCAGGTGGGGTCACAAAAGGCTTAAAATTGAATATTTTCAAAAATCTTCTTCTCAACAACTGGTCAGTCAA
The DNA here is from genome assembly GCA_029582155.1 of Panopea generosa. NCBI lineage: Eukaryota > Metazoa > Mollusca > Bivalvia > Adapedonta > Hiatellidae > Panopea > Panopea generosa. The sequence continues at coordinate 38,846,766 of CM055900.1, read as the reverse complement.
ATCAGTTTATATTTTAAATAAAATTATCCCTATGGGTAGTGGGTTTGGAGTTTGTACAAATCAAGGGTTAGGAATGGATAGGGGCTTGGTATGGGGACTTTGAGTTTTACATAGGAGTATTATGGGAGAACAGAAAGTTCTCATTTTCTCCAGCATTTTTGCAAAAACAATTTTGAATTTGAGATTAACACCATTGTATAGAATTAGCAAATAATTTTTGTTACATAAAGAGGATTGAAATTCCATAAGGAGCCGGAGGGACCCAAAAAGAGGCGATTTTGAGAAATTTAAAAAACTGATTAGTCGAATTTGTTACATAAAACAATAACCACTATTTACCAGTAGAGTGTCCACAGACCCTCTTGTTTTTTTTTAAATTTCAAAAATCTCCGACGACAGTACATGGTCAAGATAGTTGGGGTGTAGCATCATCTCATAATATGTCCTCTGTGGTCAGTTTTTGAGTCGCCAGAGAAACTGATATTTAAATGCATTGTGATAAAACTTTCACTGTAGTAGAGATTTCACAATTTGAAATGGTGTCATTACGGTAGACTGAAGTTGTTAGACAAACAGAGTGTTTGTGCCTAGAAAACAAATTGTTCAACCATTTGTTGTTGCTGTATTGTGAGATTTAAATTCAATTATTGGGTTCAAAAAACCCTTCTACATGTAGAGTAATCTATTAACTAATTTTCCACATATATGAATTGACAGCAATCATATAATACTTGTGTGTGGTTATGATATTTTTCTCTGAATTACCCCACCTAATGATTATTTATGGAAAACGACCTTCCTTTTACACATGAACTGACAGCTTAGTGTGAGGTTATTATTTTACCCCCCCCCCCCCCCCCCCCCCCCCCCCCCCCCCCCGAATTACCCCACTTAATGATTATTTATGGAAATTACATAGAATTTTTTCGACCTCCCTTAAAGGGTAACCAAAATGCTATTTTTTTATATTACATGTATTTGAATAAAATCGATTAGAGATTTATAAAAATGGCTTTGTTTCCATGAAATTCGCTCTTGTTCATTGGCAAATCACGGAAACAGTAACGCACATTACACCTCTCACGGAAATACACGAAAGAATTAACGGAGTTACCCGAACGAGGTCCCCGATGACGTCATACCCATAACGCGATCTAATTCAAGATGGCTTCAATGGATGAAAATATTTCACGAGAGTTATTTTAATGGGGATTCCGACGTTAGTGACATTTTATCGGACTTAAAAGGCTCAAGCAGTGATGAAGAACAGGAAACCCTAGATTATGGCATCCAACCATATACCAGTTTGAACCGGTGGTATGCGATGGAGAAACAGATTATTTACAATAATAATTAAGGACTGCCTTTACTACTATTAATGAATAATTTCTACCTCAGTTATAATTAATACAACTACTACATATTTATCATAATCATTTTATTACTTTCCCTTCTTGTGCATTTTTAAAAAGAATCCTTATGCTATTATGTTTACATGTAGATCTACATATATGTAAATAAATTGCTTCTGTCATCAGATCAGATGTTAGAATCGGACATAAATTCAAAATTTTATCTAAATCGGTAATGCGTATAATATTTATAAATTAATTAGAATGGGATCTTTCACAGACAAACAGATAATAAAAACAAGAGGGCCAAGATGACCCTATATTGCTCACCTGACTGACCTTGAGTCACCCAACTTAAGTAGATTATATAATACATGTACACTCAAATTTTTTTTCAGAAAGATGGGCAAGTAGTTAGAATTTTGATTTGTTTTGAAGATGTAACAGATGCGTAGAAAAGTTCAAACTTGGTAGAGGTTCACCCATGGTAAATGTCAGTGAAATTACATCAAAATCAGGTCAGTAGATTCTGACGAGAAGGCTTTTGAAGTTTTTACTATAGCTGCCGACTGTTCCAAACCAAAGTCTTCGAACTAAGATAAAAATCCAGTTCCAGCACAAAACTAACCTGTTATGTTTGAGAACGGTTTCAAACTAAAGCATCAGACTAAACTATTGTGCATTGCCCCCTTGAAGGTATAAAAGTTCTGGTCACAGGTGTCAGCTGTAAAAATAAATCAGTATTGTCGCATATTGGTGCGTGCATTTGATTAGTCCATATTCCCCAAGACATACATCATGGCTTTGGTAAATTACTGAACTGTAAACTGAAGCCATAATGGTAAGCCACGTTAGCGCACCGCATAGGATCCTATCCCAGTAGTCGCTACCAAACAAACATTGATTTATTACCGTGTCAATTATCACAGCCAGCACACATGATTTTTCAAAAATATATAAATGGACAGGTGTACATTTTCGGAAAATAGAGTTGACCTAGATCTTTCTAGAAAATTCCATGACCTTGCATGATCACTGGCATGGTATTTACAAATGGACGCTATTTTCAAATGTAACCTATGGTGTCATGCATAATATTACTATATAAACAACTGGTCCTTGAAAAATAAATGTATAAATATAATATATACATTGTTTTTGCGGTTGAAAACGGGGCGTTTTTTGTTATTCCTGCCTAAATCTGGACAATTCAATGACCTCGCGTGATCACTGATAAATTGAAATGTATTGTTTAAGCGATTGAAATTATGGAGATTTGTATTATTCTCGCGTATCAAGAATGTCACAATTTCAATCCATGCACTTTCCAACAAGTTACTGTTAGGAGATTTATGCAAACTAACACTGTCATAAATTTTCATTTCCTACAATTTCTGATCGAACACTGTTTTCCCATATTGGCGTGTGTAAGCGCTTAATTGCGGATTTCTAATAACCATAATTAAACAAGCAAAGCGATGCGATCAGCCATGTTTGTTTACAGCGAATGACACAATGACAGGTTGGCGCGGTATTTTGGTCGGTTATTCTGATTGGTTGACCCCCGGTGACGTCATTTCGCCAGATATGGAATGGCTAATTTATTTCAGGTGCCGGTAAGATTTTACCTGTATAACTGTGTTATATGGCAACTGGTGTTGGTGCGCACTGGCAGGTTATATTTAGAATACCAATTTGAATTGAATAAGCAAAAATTATTTTTGCATTAAAGTTACCCTTTAAATAATTTGACTGTAGAAATTTAAATTCTTTTATTTTCATCTGTTAAACATAAATTATGGTTGCAAACAAATTTTTGAAATTCTGGCTTAAGGTCAAGAAAAAGTACTGACTTTTTCCCATATTTTAATGACTTGCTTTTTAAAAAACAACACTTTTTTATTTTATATGTCATGAAATAACAAAAAATAGTATATGTTTCATATTTCTTCTCAGTGCAAAACTATGTCTAAGTCAAGTTAGTAATAATTTTACACAAATATTTTTTAAAAAATGTATAAAACGAACAGTGCAAAACTATGGCTAACTCTGCTTAGACATAGTTTTGCACTCAAAAAATGAATAGTTTGACATAGCATATTTTCTTAAAATTTAAATATCTGTATTAAAGCTTAGAATACATTCAAGATATTTTGAGGGATTAAGGGGAGTTTAATAAGTTTTCAGAATATATAATAAAACCAATTTTGGAAAAATATGGAGTTAGCCTAGTATTGCACCGAGCCATCGAAATGATGCTTCAGAAATCAAATTGAATAATAATTTTGCCCAAATGGATGAAAAAATGAGAATTTTCTGTTTTCTCATAGTATCCCTATGTAAAATTCTAGGTCCCCTTACATGGCCCCTATAATATTAGCATCTTAATTCTAATCTTCATCCAAACCCCTACACATTGGGATAATTTATGCCAAATACGAACAAAGTTGACTGACCGGTTCTGAAGAAAACGTTTTTTGTAATTCCCAATTTTTACCCTTTTGGTTGAGACTGTGGAACCTAGTCATTTTGACAAATTTGAACCTCCATGACCAAACCATACTTCTGTAAAAATATAGGCAAAATCAGTTCCTTTTTAAAAAAAATTTTTAATGACATGTGTCCCCTAATTGAACCCCCAAGGGTGGGGATGGGTCATTTTTAACCCCAGGAACACCATTTGAATAAATCTAATAGAACTATAGTTGATTATCATTCCTACATAGAAATTTACAAATCTGTAGGGTGGTTCAGAAGAAGAAGAAATTTTGGACTATTTTTAGTAACAGCGGCCATCTTGAATTTCAGATAGAAAATATTTTTCTTCTGTATAGTCTCCTATGTAATAGAAACATCCATGTGAAGTTTGAGTTTAATTGGCCTGGTGGTTTCAGAAAAAATACTGCTAACTAAAGACAACAGGACATCGCATAATAATAATTAATACTATTAAATACTCGCAAATTTGATTGTCTCTTACACACCATGTATCACATCAATACGTTTACATACGTTTTTACAGAATTATGCAGTACTCCAATCTAGATTTTGTTACTCCATAACTAGCCAATCAAAGTTCATCTTTAACCTTCATCTTGATTTCAAAATGGCGACTGCATACATGTTATACCTCATGGTGCGAGACAAAATCTCACAGTTTTTTTACCTGATCACGGTCTCACGGGTCGTGATAAAAATCTCACGGTAAAACCATATTTCAAAAGAATTAGAGAAATTGACCGCTATTTTCTGAGTTTTACAGTAACCTCCGCCTTTTAGCATGTTTACTCTTATTCTTTTTTGGGAACAAATCCGAGTGAACCAAATGATGCACACATGGTAATTTGCAAAACAAAACATGTGTCCACAACAAATATGCATGGGGCGAGTAGGTGTTAATTGATTATGTAATTAAATTATTACTGGAAGATAATCTTTATAACTTGATTGAAGTGGGTTTATGACTTCAGGTCTCACTGAAGAATTACCTCCCTTACATGACGGTAGCAAGATTCTTACGTCTAAGAAATTAGAGCTGTGTAAAGCAGTTGGGCAATTTTTTTGTTAAAAATGCATAAAATGTAATATTTCTTTGTGCAAATGGGAACATTGGAACATTTTCATGATTTCTGCAAAGTTTGGGTGACATTGGGAACATTTTGATGATGCTATAACAGTTTAAAGATGCGTAGTGATACACTGCAACAAATGGGCAGAATTGTCAAAAATGAAGGGATGCCATCAAACCATCGAAATTGTGAAAAAGCAACCTGGTCAACCCCATGTTTTTTTCTGCATAATTGGACCAACAGAGGACTATCTATGGGAACAAGGCACTTTTAGATCCATTGGTAATGTATCCAGTGATCCAGAAGTGCATGTCTCTATATGTAGAACAGTACAAAATCTATGTTTTTATACTGTAATTAGACAAGACATTAAGAAAACATATGTTACATGTGGAAGGAAGTGTTTACATTTTTTAATCACAGTTGGTATGAGAGAGAGAGAGAGAGAGAGAGAGAGAGAGAGAGAGAGAGAGAGAGAGAGAGGGGAGAGAGAGAGAGAGAGAGAGAGAAAGAGAGAGAGAGAGAGAGAGCGAGAGCAAGGAAATATAAAAAAAGTCTTTCTATACAGGACCTTGATGTGTGTAATCAAACTTAAAGTATGGAATTGAAATGTAATAGAAATAAGTACAAAAATGACATAAATAATGAAAATAAAGCATGATATAAATAGAGAAAATATTTGTTTTTGAAAACTTCTTTTCCTGTTAGAAGTTACCTAATTATACACTGTCTTAATTTTAAACATCATTATTAAGTTCATAATTTAATTAATTTATCGACACAAGTAAATTTTTATAAGAATTATTAAATTTCGCACGCTAAAATATATGTTAAAAAACCTTACAGCTTTAGGCATAAAGTCACAGAAAAAAATCACTAAATTCACAGGTTGGGGTCCTGAAAATATCACATGTATGCGACTGTAGTAATCAACCTATTCGTGCCTGCGAATAATAGATGGATACTAGCTTTTTTCCACCAGTTTTGGCTTCAACATCACCCTGCGGATTATACTCGAGTGCGGATTACAATCGTCTATTTATGGTAGATTAAAATTCAAATACTCTTTTGCACAATTTGAAGAAGTTGGCATGAATAAAAAACATATTTTTCTGCCAGACGGAAACATTAATCGTGCGTATAAACAGCAAATGTCAATACTTAACACTTCCGAGAAGAGATTAATGATGTTTGCAATGCTCTCATTGTTGGAACATAGTATTTCCAATACAAAGATACCAGATAAATGCTGCTTTTATTTGTTTGTCTCTTCAAAAAACATTTTAAAAAGCCTAACAAACTGTAACATGAAACATAGCACAGAAGTTAAACAAAAACAGGAAACACAGCAACAGAAGTGTTTCCATGTTAAAATCAGCATTTCAAATAATTGCCTTTACATACTTTTAATTAAAATGTAAAATTATTATAAAAAAAAATACTGAATATTGTTGGGATATCTTCATTAACATAACACTGGAGTAATACAATACATCCTTAGTCCACTACTAGTTTACTGGTTTACCAATTTTGTTGCCATAACCACATTTTTGTCAGGCTGTAAAACTTTATTCACCTGCATCATCTCCTTATTGCCCTTTTTCCACACGCTAAGTTTCACAAATGCAGCTTTGATACTTTTTGTGTGACCGCAGGATTCAGGTAGTATCTGTAATTTTGCTTATTTTTTGCATAGCAACCACAATGTTTGTCCAACTTAAAATAAAAAATAAAAAAAGGACTATTTTTAAAATTAAAGTAAATTATGTCACAGCAACCTTTAGCCATGACCTTCAACATTTGTTTGTTACTTCTCAAAAATAAAAGGTTCTACTAAGATTCTTGCTTTTGAGTCAAAGGTCTTCCTCTACCAATGAAACTGGTTGCCGTCATAATAGATAACAAGTCTATTATAAGCTTGTTCAAAATTCAAAACCCCAATAAACAAAACCAAAAATATATCATAAAAAAATATTTATTATACTTTCAATGATGTGCAATGTTGCTGACATCCATATTTGTAATATTCTTGAATATTGCTGACAGGGCAACAAGTCATCAATACTGCAGGCCACCTTCGTAAATCCATGTCATACACGCCAATGGCTGCCACCTATCCCATATAAAACTGATACTACTTAAAGTCAGGCATCAATACAACATTTAATTAATCCAGTAATTGTTGCTTCAGGGAGTGTTGTCACATAAATTTTAATCCTAACATGCAATTAACATGCTTATATTCTAGAACTTTTCAAGTTTATAGCAGACATATTTCTGCCAGTTATAAACCAGAATTAAATCTCGACTTATACTGTTCATGTCAATGTACATCATCTCAAGATCACCTACTCTCTCACCGCTAACCTCGTAGCTTCAAGTCCTGCTAGCTCCAAAAACTTTTTGTGAGAAACTTTGCCATTTACTTGCGGAAGGACAGTGGTTCTACTCAGATTCATTCTGAGGTCTTCCTTCACCAGTAAAACTGGATATGTCATACTCGTATATAACCTGAAATGTGTTGAAAACCCCATTCATATTAATGTTTCCATCTGCACACAATGCAGACCCAGGTCAGCATGCAACTGACATTGTAGTCTGATTGGGGTATACATGGTGTGGCTCTCTACCCTATTAATTTTAATTCATTAACTATACAGTCATGATTCATGATTGTGCCACTCTGAAATCATATGAAAAAAAAAAAAAAGAGAGAAAAAAAAAGATGGAAGACCAGACATACATAACAGAATATAAAAGAATGTTACATAAAACTTTACAATGTCTACAGTTGCGTCTCTCACTCTCTCTCTCTCCTTCGATTGTGCCCACCGATACACCTGAATAACCATTCTTCCTGTCTGATATGGCTTAATGTATGGGGGTTTGATTATGCAAGAGATAAACAAGAAGGTTTTTGGTGTTTGCTGTTTTAAAGAAGATATTCTGCTGCGAACTCACATGTAAACGATCCACTGCCAATTTAAATATAAACATAAACAACTGTCACCGGAATCATTTTGTTCAGCATTATTCATCGAGAAACTTACCTATGTTGTTTTTTTTGCCTGCTGTTTTTTTTTTAATTTGAAACAGTGCTTTTTGTCTAGTTTTGAAGAGTAATATGCAGCTACGAAAATTTTGGATTTGTGAATAAGACATTTTTATCAATTAACAAGATCTACAAAATAATTGGCACGGTTTTTAAAATAACTAATTTTGAATCCATCTGCAATTTCTAAGTGTGAGATAACAATCTATAACGTTTCTGGATATTGTAGAGGATAAAGAAACAACTGAAGGCGGCGGTGAAGATTAATCAACTAAATATTCCCCTGTAGATTATTTATGACTTTTCAAGTGGTTCAACAAAAGTTGACAAATTTCTATAATAAACTCTTCAATCATTATATTTAAATTTGAACAATTCAGATACCATTTAGAGGACTTGCTGAATGAGGACCAGTCACTGTTGACATTGTTCTTTCTGATTGGTCTACTCTGTGTTTGCAACTTAAACAGTTTAAACCAAGACCTGGAACTATATGGAAGATAATGCAAAATTTTGATTCCATGACAGCAATCCATATTCACTTGAATAATCAATAATGACAGTTTATTTATTCACTTGAATAATCAATTATGACAGTTTATGTATTCACTTGAATAATTAATGACAGTTTATGTATTCATTTAAATAATTAATTATGACAGTTTATGTTTTCATTTGAATAATTAATGACAGTTTATGTATTCACTTGAATAATTAATTATGACAGTTTATGTATTCACATGAATGATAAATAACAGTTTATGTATTCACTTGAATAATCAATGGCAATTTATTTATTCACTTGAATAATAAATAATGACAGTTTATGTATTCACTTTATTAATTAATGACAGTTTATGTTTTCACTTGGATAATTAATTATGACAGTTTATGTATTCACTTGAATAATTAATTATGGCAGTTTATGTATCCACTTGAATAATTAATGGCAGTTAATGTATTCACTTGGATAATTAACTATGACAGTTTATGTATTCACTTTAATAATTAATTATGACAGTTTATGTATTCACTTGGATAATTAATTATGACAGTTTATGTATTCACTTGAATAATTAATGTCAGTCTATGTATTTACTTGAATTAATAAATATGACAGCTTGTGTATTCACTTGAATAATCAATGACAGTTTATGTATTTACTTGAATAATTATTGTATGCATAACAATACAATTACTACATGGCAAATACTATTTTATTACATCCATAACTAGATCCTAGCTATCATTCATTGACATCTACAAATTTTTTTAACTACTCTGTGTTTTATTTCACCAGCATTTTACTCACCAATATCGACAATTATATCAAGCTTATATCATTCTTTTATCAAACCTAAGAAGAATTTTTTCGCACAAATCCCAGTAATGCATTCTGGTAAATGGTCACTTTTGGCTTGGGACATGTCTTACAATAAAAACATTGTTATCAGGATATTAGAATATGTTACGGTTAATCTGATTTTCATTTCTACTGTAATAATTCAGTCCAACTGAAGCAGACACTGCAGGCATGACTTTTATTGTTCTGTTAACCAATAATAAGACGATTGCTATTATATTCTAAGTTTTTGTCATTTTTTTCCTAAGGATAGAACTTTATGAAACTTCCCTGTATTTAAGTTTAATGTAATATGTTCATGCAATATCAGAAATAAAAAACACATGTTACCTTACAGTTTTTTTTATATTACCTCCTCATAAACATGCCGTCCTTGAAAGTTAGAGATTTAACAAGCAATACGAAAAAAATATTTAAAATTGTTAACATCTAGTATTTATTTAAAACTATTACATATATGCATGTATATAATATTAATTTTCATAGAAATGATTATTATAAGCTTGAATTTAACTGTTTAGGGTTTTTAAAAACAAAATCATTCCAGCAGAGTGTCATTTTTGTAATAAAAATACAGCGTTTTTTTTTTTTAATATTTTGATAATTATAGTGTATGAATAAATTTTCCATCAATCCTCACCAAATACTCTCTGATACCTATTCTGATGACGATCGAAATAAAATATACACTTTACCGCATGATTTGAGAACAAATAGCTCTTACAGTATGCCATCTTTAAATAAACTGCAGTTGCAAAATAACATTTTTATACTAAATGAGCATATTTGTATAAATATTAAGATTTCTAGTATATTTCATATTCAGGTTAAATTGTTTTATACCAGTATGCATATTTCATATATTAAATACAATATAAGAGACCAATTTCAGGCGTGTCCGTTAATGATTGTGACATATGAAATAGGGTCAGTTGTAGTATAGCGGTATGTAGTGACTCCGGCAGGTCTCGACAAAATTGCTTACTTTTGTGCGCTGAGTTGGTGCGCATGAAAAACTATAGCAATCATCCTTAAATAAATAAATACAACAATTAATTTTCCAGTATAAGTTGCAGGTGTTTCCTACTTCCAACCCTCAACCAACCCCTGGTAAAAAATGACCCCAGGGATGAAATACTATATAATAAAATGACTTCAGGACCATTTGCCACTGTAGTAACATGACTCCCCTATAGGACAGCTCCCTTTAGCAGTACTACATACTAGTTATTGCTAATGGCCACACATCTAAAACAGTGATTTCAAAAATAAAATTAGACACAAAAATACCTGGCCAATAAAAATTATAATGTTGGTATAGACTGGGAGTATAAGTAATATAAAGTCTGTTTCAATATCTTTTTATGCCATCGAGGGCTTATGGACAATCTACCTAACAACTCATTCCCAGGACACTGAAAAGCACACCGATTTCCAAAAGTTACTAAGTTCCAACTCGAATCAGCAGTCAGAGATCATGCATGACCCAATGTTGTATCTCAATCGTCATGGAGACTGTGGACTGCCAGAGATTCAAACTCATGACCCCTGGATTGATAGTCAGGCGCTATTGACTGAGCTAACTGCGCCTGGCTCATGAATATAAACATAAAGAATGGATTATGAGCAAAGAACTCATGAACCATTGGGCCGGGTTTCACTTACTTTGCATGCGGTTTAATGTAAGCTCATATCTCAGGAAGGTTTAATACAACATAATTCCATAATTATGTTTTCTTTAACTACACTGCAGTCCCGTTATAAAGCAGTCCTAATGCAAATTCTTATAACGCGATTTTTGCTTGGCTACCATTTTTTTGGTGGGGTTGGGGGGGGGGAGTCATAATATAAAACTTGAAAACCTGCGCGAATTATCATTGACAACCAAACAATAGATCATCGCCATGTTTTGATTTGATAATCGCTCATCTTCTACTCATAGATTAACATTGATTTTAACAAACTGTTATAACCATTACCTCATGGTGGTTTAAAGGATAGTTTAAGTGATTGATTCATGCCAGCATTGACTATTAACAGTTTGTAATAATAATCCCCTGAGTGCTATTGGTGCATGTCAGCATTGATTGTAAATGCTGACACACCCCAAACACAGAGGCCATATGCGAACTTTGTTATTATCCAGTGATCACCTGATCAAGCAACCATTGGCGGTTGACAGGTATTAATATACTGCGGGTATCTTATTGGATCATAAACACAAACTTATTTGTATTATTTTATTGTTGTAAATACTTCAGATATATATTTTTAATATTTTAGCACTAATAGCATTGAGTTAAAATTGAAGCGCAATTTTTAATATAGACACCGATGTTTCTCCTTCCGGGTTAACCGGAAACAGTTGCCAATTTTATTTTTTTTAAACATGAAAACGTTATTTTTCTTTTCTTTTTTTTTTTAATTATATAAATATCGAAGTGTATCTGTTGTAACCAAATATGCGCTGTATCACATTACAATGCAAACAATACCATTCACTTAGTGATGGACAGCAGGATATAGGTGTGAATAACCGACATCGATTTTTTTTTTCAAGGTAATTATCCCTATAACGCGGTCTGCGTATAACGCGGTTTCATTTTGTTGACCCCAAGAACCGCTTTATTACGGGACCCAAGTGTATATGATATACAACAAACAGATTAAAATCAATGATAACATCTTAAAATAACTGAATGAAGCCGCAATCAATGGATATTGCCTTGTACCACATCATTACAATTAAACTTCTTAATTGGACCAGCATTAAATTGATTATTTTTGCCGTAAAGCAGTTAAATTGACCTTAATGTTAAGTATCATTGACTAGTATGTTCAATATGTCGTATCAAACATAATCAAGGACCATAAATGTTGACAATTTAATTGATTGTCGCAACTCAACAGGTGCCAGCTCCCATTCGATATTAATCAAACAATGAACTGTTTTTGTGTTACAAGAAACCTTATTTCTTTTATATCATTCAATCTCCTTTGTTGACATTTTGAGTTCTGCTGAATGTGTTTGAAGTGTTTGAAGTCATATTCAACTATCTTTCAGTCATGTATCAATGGTGGCTTCTGTGGACATTATCAAAGTTCAGTGTCATGCGTCTAAAATATAACATTACTCACAGGTGGACAAAGGATGTTCAGTGCCTGTGGGAGAGGGACCTTATGCATGTTTTTATAAATCTCAGAGTGGGGCTTCACACCAAACACACCATTTAACTGGCTTCCAACTTGCAGACTAGTCACTTTGTGCCAAACACCATAAAACTGGTTTCCACCTGGCAGACTAGTCCCTTTTTGGCAAACACAACACAACTGGTTTTCAACGGGCACACTAGTCTGTTTGTGCCAAACACAACATAACTGGTTTCCACCTGGCAGACTAGTCTGTTTGTGCCAAACACCATACAGCTGGTTTCCACCTGGCAGACTAGTCCTTTTGTGCCAAACACAACACAACTTGCAGACTAGCCCCTTCGTGCCAAATACAATACAACTGGTTTCCACCTGGCAGACAAATTCCTTTGTTACAAACACCATATAACTGGTTTTTCCCTGGCAGACTAGTCCCTTTGTGCCTAACACAACATAACTGGTTTCCACCTGGTGGATAAGTCGCTTTGTGTTAAACACAGCACAACTGGTTTCCACCTGGCAGACTAATCTCTTAGTGCCAAACACAATATTACTAGTTTCCACGGAGCAGATTAGTCCCTTTTTGCCAAACACCATACAACTAGTTTGCAACTAACAGAATAGTCCCTTTGTGCCAAACACCAAACAACCGGTTTCCACCTGGCAGACTAGTCCCTTTGTGCCAAACCTCATCTATCTTTGTTATACAACTGGTTTCCACCTGGCAGACTAGTCCCTTTGTGCCAAACACCATCTATCTCTGTTATACAACTGGTTTACAACCAGACAGACCACTCCCTTTGGGACAAACACCATCTATCTCTGTTATACAACTGGTTTACAACCAGACAGACAACTTGCTTTGTGCCAAACACCATCTATTTCTGTAACACAACTGCTTCCAGCCAGACAGACCACTCCCTTTGTGCCAAACATCATCCATCTCTGTTATACAACTGGTTTACAACCAGACAGACCACTCCCTTTGGGACAAACACCATCTATCTCTGTTATACAACTGGTTTATAACCAGACAGACCACTCACTTTGTGTCAAACACCATCTATCTCTGTTATACAACTAGTTTACAACCAGACAGACCACTCACTTTGTGACAAACACCATCTATCTCTGTTATACAACTGGTTTACAACAAGACAGACCTCTCCCTTTGGGACAAACACCATCTATCTCTGTTATACAACTGGTTTATAACCAGACAGACCTCTCCCTTTGGGACAAACACCATCTATCTCTGTTATACAACTGGTTTACAACCAGACAGAAAACTCACTTTGGGCCAAACGCCATCTATCTCTGTTATAAAACTAGTTTACAACCAGACAGGCCACTCCCTTTGGGACAAACACCAGCTATCTCTGTTATACAACTGGTTTACAACCAGACAGACCTCTCCCATTGTGCCAAATACCATCTGTCTCTGTTATACAACTGGTTTCCAACCAGACAGACAAATCCCTTTGGGACAAACACCATCTATCTCTGTTATACAACTGGATTACAACCAGACAGACAACTCCCTTTGGAACAAACACCAGCTATCTCTGTTATACAACTAGTTTACAACCAGACAGACCACTCCCTTTGGGACAAACACCATCTTTCTTTGTTATACAACTGGTTTACAACCAGACAGACAACTTGCTTTGTGCCAAACACCATCTATTTCTGTAACACAACTGCTTCCAACCAGACAGACCACTCACTTTGTGCCAAACATCATCCATCTCTGTTATACAACTGGTTTACAACCAGACAGACCACTCCCTTTGGGACAAACACCATCTATCTCTGTTATACAACTGGTTTATTACCAGACAGACCACTCACTTTGTGTCAAACACCATCTATCTCTGTTATACAACTAGTTTACAACCAGACAGACCACTCACTTTGTGACAAACACCATCTATCTCTGTTATACAACTGGTTTACAACCAGACAGACCTCTCCCTTTGGGACAAACACCATCTATCTCTGTTATACAACTGGTTTATAACCAGACAGACCTCTCCCTTTGGGACAAACACCATTTATCTCTGTTATACAACTGGTTTACAACCAGAAGGACCTCTCCCATTTTGCCAAATACCATCTATCTCTGTTATACAACTGGTTTACAACCAGACAGACCTCTCCCGTTGTGCCAAACACCATTTATCTCTGCTATACAACTGGTTTACAACCAAACAGACCACTCCCTTTGGGACAAACACCATCTATCTCTGTTATACAACTGGTTTACAACCAGACAGACAACTCGCTTTGTGCCAAACACTATCTATTTCTGTAACACAACTGTTTCCAACCAGACAGACCACTCCATTTGTGCCAAACATCATCAATCTCTATTATACAACTGGTTTACAACCAGACAGACCACTCCCTTTGGGACAAACACCATCTATCTCTGTTATACAACTTGTTTACAACCAGACAGACCACTCCCTTTGGGACAAACACCAGCTATCTCTGTTATAAAACTGGTTTACAACCAAACAGACAACTCCCTTTGGGACAAACACCATCTATCTATGTTATACAACTGGTTAACAACCAGACAGACCATTCCCATTGTGCCAAACACCATCTATATCTGTTATAAAACTGGTTTACAACCAGACAGACCACTCCCTTTGTGCCAAACACCATCTATCTCTGTTATACAACTGGTTTACAACCAGACAGACCATTCCCTTTGTGCGAAACACCAGCTATTTCTGTTATACAACTGGTTTACAACCAGACATACCACTCACTTTGGGACAAACACCATCTATCTCTGTTATAAAACTGGTTTACAACCAGACAGACCACTCCCATTGGGACAAACACCATCTGTCTCTGTTATACAACTGGTTTCCAACCAGACAGACCACTCCCTTTGGGACAAACACCATCTGTCTCTGTTATACAACTGGTTTACAACCAGACAGACCTCTCCCATTGGGAAAAACACCATCTATCTCTGTTATACGACTGGTTTACAACCAGACAGACCACTCCCTTTGGGACAAACACCATCTATCTCTGTTATAAAACTGGTTTACAACCAGACAGACCACTCGCTTTGTGCCAAACACCATCCATCTCTGTTATACAACTGGTTTACAACCAGACAGACCACTCACTTTGGGACAAACACCATCCATCTCTGTTATACAACTGGTTTACAACCAGACAGACCACTCCCTTTGTGCAAAACACCATCCATCTCTGTTATACAACTGGTTTACAACCAGACAGACCACTCACTTTGGGACAAATACCATCTATCTCTGTTATACAACTGGTTTACAACCAGACAGACCACTCACTTTGTGTCAAACACCATCTGTCTCTGTTATACAAACTAGTTTACAACCAGACAGACCACTCACTTTGTGACAAACACCAGCTATCTCTACTATACAAATGGTTTACAACCAGACAGACCTCTCCATTTGGGACAAACACCATCTATCTCTGTTATACAACTGGTTTACAACCAGACAGACCTCTCCCTTTGGGACAAACACCATCTATCTCTGTTATACAACTGGTTTACAACCAGAAGGACCTCTCCCATTTTGCCAAATACCATCTATCTCTGTTATACAACTGGTTTACAACCAGACAGACCTCTCCCGTTGTGCCAAATACCATTTATCTCTGCTATACAACTGGTTTACAACCAGACAGACAACTCGCTTTGTGCCAAACACTATATATTTCTGTAACACAACTGTTTCCAACTGTTTCCAACCAGACAGACCACTCCATTTGTGCCAAACATCATCCATCTCTGTTATACAACTGGTTTACAACCAGACAGACCACTCCCTTTGGGACAAACACCATCTATCTCTGTTATACAACTGGTTTACAACCAGACAGACCACTCCCTTTGGGACAAACACCAGCTATCTCTGTTATAAAACTTGTTTACAACCAAACAGACAACTCCCTTTGGGACAAACACCATCTATCTCTGTTATAAAATGGTTTACAACCAGACAGACAACTCCCTTTGGGACAAACACCAGCTATCTCTGTTATACAACTGGTTTACAACCAGACAGACCACTCCCTTTGTGCCAAACACCATCTATCTCTGTTATACAACTGGTTTACAACCAGAAAGATCTCTCCCATTGTGCCAGATACCATCTGTCTCTGTGATACAACTGGTTAACAACCAGACAGACCACCCCCTTTGGGACAAACACCATCTGTCTCTGTTATACAACTGGTTTACAACCAGACAGACCACTCACTTTGTGACAAACGCCATCTATCTCTGTTATAAAACTTGCTTACAACCAGACAGACCACTCCCATTGAGACAAACACCATCTGTCTCTGTTATACAACTGGTTTATAACCAGACAGACCACTCACTTTCTGTCAAACACCATCTATCTCTGTTATACAACTAGTTTACAACCAGACAGACCACTCACTTTGTGCGAAACACCAGCTATTTCTGTTATACAACTGATTTACAACCAGACATACCACTCACTTTGGGATAAACACCATCTGTTTCTGTTATACAACTGGTTTACAACCAGACAGACCACTCCCTTTGGGACAAACACCATCTATCTCTGTTATACAACTTGTTTACAACCAGACAGACCACTCCCTTTGGGACAAACACCAGCTATCTCTGTTAAAAAACTGGTTTACAACCAAACAGACAACTCCCTTTGGGACAAACACCATCTATCTATGTTATACAACTGGTTAACAACCAGACAGACCACTCCAATTGTGCCAAACACCATCTATATCTGTTATAAAACTGGTTTACAACCAGACACACCACTCCCTTTGTGCCAAACACCATCTATCTCTGTTATACAACTGGTTTACAACCAGACAGACCATTCCCTTTGTGCGAAACACCAGCTATTTCTGTTATACAACTGGTTTACAACCAGACATACCACTCACTTTGGGACAAACACCATCTATCTCTATTATAAAACTGGTTTACAACCAGACAGACCACTCCCATTGGGACAAACACCATCTGTCTCTGTTATACAACTGGTTTCAAACCAGACAGACCACTCCCTTTGGGACAAACACCATCTGTCTCTGTTATACAACTGGTTTACAACCAGACAGACCACTCCCATTGGGAAAAACACCATCTATCTCTGTTATACGACTGGTTTACAACCAGACAGACCACTCCCTTTGGGACAAACACCATCTATCTCTGTTATAAAACTGGTTTACAACCAGATAGACCACTCCCTTTGTGCCAAACACCATCTATCTCTGTTATAAAACTGGTTTACAACCAGACAGACCACTCCCTTTGTGCCAAACACCATCCATCTCTGTTATACAACTGGTTTACAACCAGACAGACCACTCACTTTGGGACAAACACCATCCATCTCTGTTATACAACTGGTTTACAACCAGACAGACCACTCCCTTTGTGCAAAACACCATCCATCTCTGTTATACAATTGGTTTACAACCAGACAGAAAACTCATTTTGGGACAAATACCATCTATCTCTGTTATACAACTGGTTTACAACCAGACAGACCACTCACTTTGTGTCAAACACCATCTATCTCTGATATACAACTAGTTTACAACCAGACAGACCACTCACTTTGTGACAAACACCAGCTATCTCTGCTATACAACTGGTTAACAACAAGACAGACCTCTCCCTTTGCGACAAATACCATCTATCTCTGTTATACAACTGGTTTACAACCAGACAGACCTCTCCCTTTGGGACAAACACCATCTATCTCTGTTATACAACTGGTTTACAACCAGAAGGACCTCTCCCATTTTGCCAAATACCATCTATCTCTGTTATACAACTGGTTTACAACCAGACAGACCTCTCCCGTTGTGCCAAACACCATTTATCTCTGCTATACAACTGGTTTACAACCAGACAGACCACTCCCTTTGGGACAAACACCATCTATCTCTGTTATACAACTGGTTTACAACCAGACAGACAACTCGCTTTGTGCCAAACACTATCTATTTCTGTAACACAACTGTTTCCAACTGTTTCCAACCAGACAGACCACTCCATTTGTGCCAAACATCATCCATCTCTGTTATACAACTGGTTTACAACCAGACAGACCACTCCCTTTGGGACAAACACCATCTATCTCTGTTATACAACTGGTTTACAACCAGACAGACCACTCCCTTTGGGACAAACACCAGCTATCTCTGTTATAAAACTGGTTTACAACCAAACAGACAACTCCCTTTGGGACAAACACTATCTATCTCTGTTATAAAATTGGTTTACAACCAGACAGACAACTCCCTTTGGGACAAACACTAGCTATCTCTGTTATACAACTGGTTTACAACCAGACAGACCACTCCCTTTGTGCCAAACACCATCTATCTCTGTTATACAACTGGTTTACAACCAGAAAGACCTCTCCCATTGTGCCAGATACCATCTGTCTCTGTGATACAACTGGTTAACAACCAGACAGACCACCCCCTTTGGGACAAACACCATCGATCTCTGTTATAAAACTGGTTTACAACCAGACAGACAACTCCCTTTGGGACAAACACCAGCTATCTCTGTTATACAACTGGTTTACAACCAGACAGACTTCTCCAATTGTGCCAAATACCATCTGTCTCTGTTATACAAGTGGTTTCCAACGAGACAAACCACTCCCTTTGAGACAAACACCATCTGTCTCTGTTATACAACTGGTTTACAACCAGACAGACCACTCACTTTGAGACAAACACCATCTGTCTCTGTTATACAACTGGTTTACAACCAGACAGACCACTCCCATTGAGACAAACACCATCTGTCTCTGTTATACAACTGGTTTCCAACCAGACAGACCACTCCCTTTGGGACAAACACCATCTGTTTCTGTTATACAACTGGTTTACAACCAGACAGACCACTCCCTTTGGGACAAACATCATCTGTCTCTGTTATACAACTGGTTTACAACCAGACAGACCACTCGCTTTGGGACAAACACCATCCATCTCTGTTATACAACTGGTTTACAATAAACAGACCACTCTATTTGGGACAAACACAATCTATCTATGTTATACAACTGGTTAACAACTAGACAGACCACTCCCATTGTGCCAAACACCATCTATCTCTGTTATAAAACTGGTTTACAACCAGACAGACAACTCCTTTTGTGCCAAACACCATCTTTCTCTGTTATACAACTGGTTTACAACCAGACAGACCATTCCCTTTGTGCGAAACACCAGCTATCTCTGTTATACAACTGGTTTACAACCAGACATACCACTCCCTTTGGGACAAACACCATCTATCTCTGTTATAAAACTGGTTTACAACCAGACAGACCACTCCCATTGGGACAAACACCATCTGTCTTTGTTATACAACTGGTTTACAACCAGACAGACCACTCCCTTTGGGACAAACACCATCTGTCTCTGTTATACAACTGGTTTACAACCAGACAGACATCTCCCATTGGGAAAAACACCATCTATCTCTGTTATACGACTGGTTTACAACCAGACAGACCACTCCCTTTGGGACAAACACCATCTATCTCTGTTATAAAACTGGTTTACAACCAGACAGACCACTCACTTTGTGCCAAACACCATCCATCTCTGTTATAAAACTGGTTTACAACCAGACAGACCACTCCCTTTGTGCCAAACACCATCCATCTCTGTTATACAACTGGTTTACAACCAGACAGACCACTCACTTTGGGACAAACACCATCCATCTCTGTTATACAACCGGTTTACAACCAGACAGACCACATCTTTGTGCAAAACACCATCCATCTCTGTTATACAACTGGTTTACAACCAGACAGACCACTCCCTTTCGGACAAATACCATCTATCTCTGTTATACAACTGGTTTACAACCAGACAGACCTCTCCCATTGTGCCAAACACCATCTATCTCTGTTATAAAACTGGTTTACAACCAGATAGACCACTCCCTTTGTGCCAAACACCATCTATCTCTGTTATACAACTGGTTTCCAACCAAACAGACCTCTCCCTTTGGGACAAACACCATCTATCTCTGTTATACAACTGGTTTACAACCAGAAGGACCTCTCCCATTTTGCCAAATACCATCTATCTCTGTTATACAACTGGTTTACAACCAGACAGACCTCTCCCGTTGTGCCAAACACCATTTATCTCTGCTATACAACTGGTTTACAACCAGACAGACCACCCCCTTTGGGACAAACACCAGCTATCTCTGTTATACAACTGGTTTACAACCAGACAGACAACTCGCTTTGTGCCAAACACTATCTATTTCTGTAACACAACTGTTTCCAACTGTTTCCAACCAGACAGACCACTCCATTTGTGCCAAACATCATCCATCTCTGTTATACAACTGGTTTACAACCAGACAGACCACTGCCTTTGGGACAAACACCATCTATATCTGTTATACAACTGGTTTACAACCAGACAGACCACTCCCTTTGGGACAAACACCAGCTATCTCTGTTATAAAACTGGTTTACAACCAAACAGACAACTCCCTTTGGGACAAACACCATCTATCTCTGTTATAAAACTGGTTTACAACCAGACAGACAACTCCCTTTGGGACAAACACTAGCTACCTCTGTTATACAACTGGTTTACAACCAGACAGACCACTCCCTTTGTGCCAAACACCATCTATCTCTGTTATACAACTGGTTTACAACCAGAAAAACCTCTCCCATTGTGCCAGATACCATCTGTCTCTGTGATACAACTGGTTAACAACCAGACAGACCACCCCCTTTGGGACAAACACCATCGATCTCTGTTATAAAACTGGTTTACAACCAGACAGACAACTCCCTTTGGGACAAACACCAGCTATCTCTGTTATACAACTGGTTTACAACCAGACAGACCTCTCCAATTGTGCCAAATACCATCTGTCCTTGTTATACAACTGGTTTCCAACGAGACAAACCACTCCCTTTGAGACAAACACCATCTGTCTCTGTTATACAACTGGTTTACAACCAGACAGACCACTCACTTTGGGACAAACACCATCTATCTCTGTTATAAAACTTGCTTACAACCAGACAGACCACTCCCATTGAGACAAACACCATCTGTGTCTGTTATACAACTGGTTTACAACCAGACATACCACTCCCTTTGGGACAAACACCATCTGTTTCTGTTATACAACTGGTTTACAACCAGACAGACCACTCACTTTGGGACAAACATCATCTGTCTCTGTTATACAACTGGTTTACAACCAGACAGACCACTCGCTTTGGGACAAACACCATCCATCTCTGTTATACAACTGGTTTACAACCAGACAGACAACTCCATTTGGGACAAACACCATCTATCTATGTTATACAACTGGTTAACAACCAGACAGACCACTCCCATTGTGCCAAACACCATCTATCTCTGTTATAAAACTGGTTTACAACCAGACAGACCACTCCCTTTGTGCCAAACACCATCTATCTCTGTTATACAACTGGTTTACAACCAGACAGACCATTCCCTTTGTGCGAAACACCAGCTATCTCTGTTATACAACTGGTTTACAACCAGACATACCACTCCCTTTGGGACAAACACCATCTATCTCTGTTATAAAACTGGTTTACAACCAGACAGACCACTCCCATTGGGACAAACACCATCTGTCTTTGTTATACAACTGGTTTCCAACCAGACAGATCACTCCCTTTGGGACAAACACCATCTGTCTCTGTTATACAACTGGTTTACAACCAGACAGACCTCTCCCATTGGGAAAAACACCATCTATCTCTGTTATACAACTGGTTTACAACCAGACAGACCACTCCCTTTGGGACAAACACCATCTATCTCTGTTATAAAACTGGTTTACAACCAGACAGACCACTCCCTTTGTGCCAAACACCATCTATCTCTGTTATAAAACTGGTTTACAACCAGACAGACCACTCGCTTTGTGCCAAACACCATCCATCTCTGTTATACAACTGGTTTATAACCAGACAGACTACTCACTTTGGGACAAACACCATCCATCTCTGTTATACAACTGGTTTACAACCAGACAGATCACCCCTTTGTGCAAAACACCATCCATCTCTGTTATACAACTGGTTTACAACCAGACAGACCACTCCCTTTGGGACAAATACCATCTATCTCTGTTATACAACTGGTTTACAACCAGACAGACCTCTCCCATTGTGCCAAACTCCATCTATCTCTGTTATAAAACTGGTTTACAACCAGATAGACCACTCCCTTTGTGCCAAACACCATCTATCTCTGTTATACAACTGGTTTACAACCAGACAGGCCTCTCCCTTTGGGACAAACACCATCTATCTCTGTTATAAAACTGGTTTACAACCAGACAGACCACTTCCTTTGTGCCAACACCATCTATCTCTGTTATAAAACTGGTTTACAACCAGACAGACAACGCCCTTTGGGACAAACACCATCTATCTCTTTTATACAACTGGTTTACAACCAGACAGACCATTCCCTTTGTGCGAAACACCAGCTATCTCTGATATACAACTGGTTTATAACCAGACAGACCACTCCATTTGGGCCAAACGCCATCTATCTCTGTTATACAACTGGTTTACAACCAGACAGACCACTCCTTTTGGGCCAAACACCATCTATCTCTGTTATTAAACTAGTTTACAACCAGACAGACCACTCCCTTTGTGCCAAACACCATCTATCTCTGTTACACAACTGGTTTACAACCAGACAGACCACTCACTTTGTGCCAAACACCATCTATCTCTGTTATACAACTAGTTTACAACCAGACAGACCACTCCCTTTGTGTCAAACACCATCTATCTATGTTATACAAATGGTTTACAACCAGACAGACCACTCACTTTGGGACAAACACCATCTATCTCTGTTATACAACTGGTTTACAACCAGACAGACCACTCACTTTGTGCCAAACACCATCTATCTCTGTTATACAACTAGTTTACAACCAGACAGACCACTCCTTTTGTGCCAAACACCATCTATCTCTGTTATACAACTGGTTTACAACCAGACAGACCACTCCCTTTGTGCCAAACACCATCTATCTCTGTTATACAACTGGTTTACAACCAGACAGACCACTCCCTTTGTGCCAAACACCATCTATCTCTGTTATACAACTAGTTTACAACCAGACAGACCACTCCTTTTGTGCCAAACACCATCTATCTCTGTTATACAACTGGTTTACAACCAGACAGACCATTCCCTTTGTGCAAAACACCAGCTATCTCTGTTATACAACTGGTTTACAACCAGACATACCACTCCCTTTGGGACAAACACCATCTATCTCTGTTATAAAACTGGTTTGCAACCAGACAGACCACTCCCATTGGGACAAACACCATCTGTCTTTGTTATACAACTGGTTTCCAACCAGACAGACCACTCCCTTTGGGACAAACACCATCTGTCTCTGTTATACAACTGGTTTACAACCAGACAGACCTCTCCCATTGGGAAAAACACCATCTATCTCTGTTATACGACTGGTTTACAACCAGACAGACCACTCCCTTTGAGACAAACACCATCTATCTCTGTTATAAAACTGGTTTACAACCAGACAGACCACTCCCTTTGTGCCAAACACCATCTATCTCTGTTATAAAACTGGTTTACAACCAGACAGACCACTCCCTTTGTGCCAAACACCATCCATCTCTGTTATACAACTGGTTTACAACCAGACAGACCACTCACTTTGGGACAAACACCATCCATCTCTGTTATACAACTGGTTTACAACCAGACAGACCACTCCCTTTGTGCAAAACACCATCCATCTCTGTTATACAACTGGTTTACAACCAGACAGACCACTCCCTTTGGGACAAATACCATCTATCTCTGTTATACAACTGGTTTACAACCAGATAGACCTCTCCCATTGTGCCAAACACCATCTATCTCTGTTATAAAACTGGTTTACAACCAGATAGACAACTTGCTTTGTGCCAAACACCATCAATCTCTGTTATACAACTGGTTTACAACCAGACAGACAACTCCCTTTGGGACAAACACCATCTATCTCTTTTATACAACTGGTTTACAACCAGATAGACCACTCCCTTTGTGCGAAACACCAGCTATCTCTGTTATACAACTGGTTTATAACCAGACAGACAACTCCCTTTGGGCCAAACGCCATCTATCTCTGTTATACAACTGGTTTCCAACCAGACAGACCACTCCTTTTGGGCCAAACACTATCTATCTCTGTTATTAAACTAGTTTACAACCAGACAGACCTCTCCCTTTGTGCCAAACACCATCTATCTCTGTTATACAACTGGTTGACAACCAGACAGACCACTCACTTTGTGCCAAACACCATCTATCTCTGCTATACAACTAGTTTACAACCAGACAGACCACTCCCTTTGGGACAAACACCATCTATCTCTGTTATACAACTGGTTTACAACCAGACAGACCACTCCCTTTGGGACAAACACCAGCTATCTCTGTTATAAAACTGGTTTACAACCAAACAGACAACTCCCTTTGGGACAAACACCATCTATCTATGTTATACAACTAGTTTACAACCAGACAGACCACTCCTTTTGTGCCAAACACCATCTATCTCTGTTATACAACTGGTTTACAACCAGACAGACCACTCCCTTTGTGCCAAACACCATCTATCTCTGTTATACAACTGGTTTACAACCAGACAGACCACTCCCTTTGTGCCAAACACCATCTATCTCTGTTATACAACTAGTTTACAACCAGACAGACCACTCCATTTGTGCCAAACACCATCTATCTCTGTTATACAACTGGTTTACAACCAGACAGACAACTCCCTTTTATACAAACACCAGCTATCTCTGTTATACAACTGGTTTATAAACAGACAGACAACTCCCTTTGGGACAAACACCAGCTATCTCTGTTATACAACTGGTTTGCAACCAGACAGACCTCTCCCTTTGGGACAAAAACCATCTATCTCTGTTACACAACTGGATTCCAACCAGACATATCTCTCCCTTTTGGACAAACACCATCTATCTCTGTTATACAACTGGTTTACAACCAGACAGACCATTCCCATTGTGGCAAACACCATCTATCTCTGTTCTAAAACTGGTTTACAACCAGACAGACCACTCCCTTTGTGCCAAACACCATCTATCTCTGTTATACAACTGGTTTTCAATCATGCCAACTATACAGCCATTCTTCAGAAAATTAAAAAACAACAACAAAAAAAGTAAAATTTGTTAATTATCAATTAAAAACAGGAATTTTAAAGTGTTTTCAGGTCATGTTCAATGATTGACAAGAAAGGAATGCTGGAACAGTTCTCTCCAACAGACCAGTTGCATGTCACTATGTGTTTATAATTCTGCACTGACCTGTGTCTGATCATGGCAAGAGTAAAGACAGTAGCACATATTTTTTTTTCTCCTGCATGTAATTTGGCAGTGACCTGCAGAAGGCAGCTGTAACGCATCTGCGGCAAATGTGGCATACAGCCCCACCTGTGCAGAAGAACAAATTACGCCTGATTATGCTTTGATACAACTTCTGCCAACTTCTGATTGACTGGGTCACTTTCATCTCAATCTTGGCCACAATGTAGGAAATGGGCCAAAAGGAAACTAATGGATATTTAATGCAGTATTGCACAAACTTTCTTTATATAAAAAAAAGTGCTTTTTTTTTTCAGAATAAGGCTAATTTTCTCTTCTGATAGTGAAATTTTTTATCTGATAAGACATTTGAGAGGTGCTTCTCCTTGGAGATGGAGACATTATGAGATCTTGGTAGCTTTAAGGGTCATTTAAGTAAGCAGTGATGTCAGTAAGTAGTTGTCAGTAATAACTCTGGCTGGCGCTAATGATGCAAGTGAAATGTTGCAAATCAGGTGACCGACCACACATTACACAACAGAAATATTCACTAGACTAACTGAGCATCCATGAAAGTAGATCTGAATATCAGAATCTGTGATAAATCCACTCATGATTTTATTTTTTTTTTTTATTATTATTGGTTATTTTTTTCATACTTTATTTTTAGCTTGATTGCGAAGTAATCTCAGAGATTTTGTTAATTGCATTTGAATCCATTTCCTGAATAAAATGTGAGTACTGAATGTTTTCTGATCAAGTCTTGGATCAAACCTCAGCAACCTCTGGAGTGAACAACCATCACCTCATCCACTTCACCACAGCCGAATAAAATAAAAATAATCAATAATCACCCAAATTATACCTCACAGCAGTGGTCAATGGGTAGAGCATCTGCCTTCAATATGGATGGTCATGGGGCCAGTTCCCACCTTGGTCATACCAAAGACTTGAAAAATGGTACAAGAAGCTTCCTTGTTTGGTGCTCAGCATTTAAAGGATAGTTCTAGGTTTGGTCAGCCCATTGACATTATAATGTGACTGGGTGGGGTATCATACTATGTGGCTCCAGTGTGGCAGCTTTTAGAAAAATGTCTCAAGTAGACATCCTCGCGATATAGCTGCAAAATTGTTGAAAGTGATTGTAAACACCCTAGAATCAAATACAATACCACATTTTATCAAATGAAACGATAAGTCAAAAAAGCTCAGTGACTTTAAAAACTGATCATTTGAAAGGACAAGTTGAATGGTCAAATTGAAGTTTTACAACAAATACAAAGATCTAACTTGTTAAACTTTGGAATAAGCAGACATACATGTAATAACATAATGGAATGCAGGGCCCGATTTTTATCATTATCAATTAAGGAAGCGTGAGTTTGAACCCCCGCTCGGCCACAATCTCTGTGATGGTTATATGACATTGCATCTCATTATCATCCATCTCTCATGCTGATTCAAGTGGGAAAGTTGGCAATTACTTGCGAAGATGGCAGATTCTAGTATGACCCAGCCAGGGACCAAACCCACGACCATCCATATGAGAGGCAGACAATTTATCCCACTGCAGTTTCTATTTGAAGGAGTAAAATGTACCAAAATATAATATGTATGAAAACAAGGGGTTTACTTACAATTTAATTTATTTATAGAAAAGCTAACACGTATAATGACAAGTTTACATAAAATTATTTGATTAGATTTTATCAAAATTACAGTAAAAACTTCATATAAAATGGAACTTACACATACAATTATATATATCATTTTTACTATCATTAATATTTTAATATTTTAATAATATGTGTTCGTCATCAGAAAATACCAGTTTGCAGGACGTCCATTACCACGAGTTCTATAAAGTATTGACACTTTCTGACCTGTACGATCTGTGTTCCATAATAGGGACATTTTACTTAAAAGAGTTCAAGCATCCCTTGAAGATCACACTCTCAAATGTGGCCGTTGAACTGGAAGATTTTAGATAATTATTATTTAACACCAGCAGTCTCAAATATGGGCATTGCACTGTAATCAGTGTTGACATCCTGATTTAAAGCTGTATCCAAATTTCTGGCTATTAGAACATCAGCATGTGACCAAAAAATGTGATTGTTTCCAAGTAACAAATAATTAAACCTTTAAAGGGATTATATTGGCATATTACCTTCAATTCCCTGTCCTAAATACACACGCCCAGCATGAAGATACACTTATAACTTAGAAATATACGCGTCTAAAGTGTCTAATTGCATAACCTCTTTATTACAAACATCGGCTTTCTGAAGCCACGTTTTTGTTTTTGTTTACATTCACCATCCATTTTCAACGAACTGCTTTCGGGTTTCCCATTAATCATCGGACAACATCGTGAAGACTCGTTCCCGATCTCGTTTTTGAGGCTTTGTTCGGGAAGTTTACGGAGTTCAAGTTTTGGCCAATATTCAATTACTGATAATTTGATAACTTTCAAGTAAATAAAGGTTATACGTCAATACATAAACATTATTTTGTGCATGCTGCATACAGGAAAAGTCTGGATTAACAGCTTGTTTGTGTTACTTGCCAATATAATCCCTTAAGTGATACACAAGATTTAGTCGTTTATTTAAAAACAATAAAACAAAAAAATAACAATAATAATAAATCATTATTGTCTGAATAAAGTATATGGACTTTGCCGAAGCTAGTTAGTTAGATTGCAAATATATTCAGCTGAGATAAAAGTAGAGACATTGGAGGGTGTATATATTTGCAAACAGGCCTAACTGCTCATTGTGTTACCGCTAGGTGGCGCTTATGTTCTGAGATAAGTCACTGAAGTGTAGCATTGCAGATATGTGAAACACCTATTGTGTTACCACTAGGTGGCCCTTATGTACTGACCTGTGTCCAAATACATGAACTCTGGGATTTATTTTCATAAGAACTATTTTGTTTCAAAGTTTTCTTTTAACAAGTCAGGAGAACCACAATGAAGTCTAAATTTCATCTGAAACAGCATTCAAACATTCCCTTTTTGATCAAATTTAAATGATTTTGGTGAATCCAAGATATATAGTTCAGGGTGAACTTTATGTCTGTTTTAATTCATGCACTATAATACAATTTAGAAATTAGTATATATATTTATTCAAATTATTTACACGAAGCTTGAAAAAAGAGACAATTTATAAGCTTATTTCTATTAACAAGTACATACCTTCTAATCACCTTGCACCATGGTTACTAACCAAAACTGGTTAGTGATGTGGTCTAAGCACACAGGCCAATCGGTGCTAGTGACTACATTCACCTCACAATTGTCGTGATCAACAGTAAAGATCACTGCGGACAAATTGCTTTGTAACCATGGACTGCCATTAAAGTTCATTAAACTGTCTTTTAAAGACACGCATTCCATTACAAAATGGAGAAATAAAGTCACTTAAGTTCTGGTCAGGGCTACACTTGATGACAAGATCAAGAATGTCATACGATGTGCCTTATCTCTTTATCAGCGATGGCAAATAATATGAAGGAAAACATATTGGCCAATCCCTCCCTCCATCCTACATTTTCACCATTGTTGTGTCTTCTCATTACAGAATCAGATATTTTAATAAGTATCAAGATTTTGATAAAGCACAACCGTTTTTTCTCTCTATTAATTGGTGACATACATAGACAGCAGCCATACCATATCTTACGCATTGCCTGTCAGTACCAAACCAGCCAATTATGTATTGCTAAATATGTTTAATAGAATATTTCACATCAGTTTCTTTTTTTGTTGTTTTTTTAATGAGATTGAACACCATCCATTTTCAACATATTTCTGGTTATATATGACATATCCAGTTTTAACTGGTGCAGAGAATGATCTCAGAATGAATCTGAGTAGAACCATCATTCTTCCGCTAGTAACTGGCAAACTTTCTCAAAGGCCTATAAAGTTTTTGGATCAAGCGGGATTTTTTTAATTTACTTTTCATCATAAAGTTTTTAATATAATTGCTTACTTGGGGTCAAACAATGTAGAAATTTGATTTAAACTACTGTATTACAAATTAATTAATTAAACAACTTACAGTAAATATTTCTTAAAAAGGGGAAGGTGGAGTGGTTAAAAAAAATTATTGTCGTTTTTTTGTTTGTTTGTTGTTTGTTTTTTGTTTTTTGGGGGGATGGGTATTTTTTTTTTTTTTTTTTTATGAAAGTAATAAGGTTGATGTGGCATGAAAAATTGGGGGGAGGGGGGAGGGGGGGGGGAGGTGCAGGGCAGGGATGATAATCAAGCAATTAATTTATTATTGCCTTGTCAGATTTTAATTAAAATATTTTTGAATATTTACCATTTTAATCCTATATTGGGACCTTGCTGGTCACTTGTGGATATTGAATCCCCTTTAAATTAACCAGTATCAAATTTTATGACTTCAATCCAGATCTAAAGATGATTAAAATAATTCCTAAAATAGATGAGAAAAACATAATCTACTGTTCTCTCTAAATGTTCCTACGTAAAAATCGAAGGCCCCTTATTCACAATTCACAATTCATTTAACCAGAACAAAATGACAATATGCACAGATCCTAGCAAGTTTTACAGAATTAAAACCAGAGGTTGTAGGGAAATAGCGTCATGACAACACTATGCACATCTCCACTTGATAATGATGCATCCTAGCAAGTTTCATAAAATTCCAACCACAGGTAGTAGGGAAATAGAGCAGAAAAGAATTTGGTCACAGACTGAATCAAAGGGCCATAACTCCATGAAAAATTATCAAACTGAAACACAAACATAGTAAGTTTCATAAAAATCCAACGTGAGGGTGTAGAGAAAAAGCGCGGACAATAATTTGGTCACAGACTCAATGAAAGGGCAATAACTCCACGAAAAATCATCGAACCGAAACACAGACAATATCCGCATCTGCACTTGGTAATGATGCATCCTAGCAAGTTTCATAAAATTCCAACATGGGGTTGTAGAGAAATAGCAGACAATAATTTGGTCACAAACTCAATCAAAGGGCCATCACTCCGTGAAAAATCACCGAATCGGAACAAATAGACAATATGCGCATTTGCACTTGGTAATGATGCATCCTAGCAAGTTTCATAAAATTCCAACATGGGATTGTAGAGAAATAGCACAGACAAGAATTTGGTCACAAAAAGAATCAAAGAGCCATAACTCCACGAAAAATCATCGAACCGAAACACAGACAATATGCGCATCTGCACTTGATAATGATGCATCCTAGCAAGTTTCATATAATTCCAACCTGAGGTTGTAGAGAAATAACCGGACAAGAATTTGGTCACATATAAAAACAAAGGGCCATAACTCCGTAAAAAAGCATTAAACCTGAACACAAAAACAGTATGTGCAACTGCACTTAATAATGATGCATCCTAGTAAGTTTCATTAAATTCCAACTTGAGGTTGTAGAGAAATAGCCCAGACAAGAATTTGGTCACAAACAGAATCAAAGGGCCATAACTCCTTGAAAAATCATCGAACCGAAACACAAAGACAATATGCGCATGTGCACTTGGTAATGATGCATCTTAGCAAGTTTCATAAAATTCCAATAGGAGGTTGTAGAGAAATAACCCAGACAAAAATTTGGTCACAAATAGAATCAAAGGGCCATAACTCCGTGAAAAACCATTGAACCGGAACACAAAGACAGTATGCGCATCTGCACTTGGTAATGATGCATCATAGCAAGTTTCATAAAATTCCAACCTGAGGTTGTAGAGAAATAGCCCGGACAAGCATTGGTGACACATGGATGCACGCACGCACGCATGCACAAACGGACGAAGCGGCAACTATATGCTTCCCCCCTTTGGTGAAGCATAGAAACTAGAATACACTGTAAACCCAGATCAGTCTGTTTAAGCCCTAACTGTGATATATAAAAGCCTCAAGATGGTTCTGGGGCAGGTTTTATATAATTCTATACATGATTCATATCTGAGAAACATTTTTTCAAAAGTCACCACTGCATTGTTTTTGTTATAATTTTGTATACTATCAGATAATTGTTAATACATTTGATTGGAAAATAATATTTTACAAAAAGTGCATGTTATAATTTTTAAGTTTGAAAAAAAAATTAACTGCCAAAAATGTGAAATTCTAGAGAGAAGCTTGTGAAGCATGTGGATCTTTTTACACCTTTCAGCAAATGAGTAATGGTGTGCTTTTAGAACACTGTACCAGTAACTGACAAGTAAAGACTAAACAGCTGTTGTACATTAACCACTCCCACAAAACTCTCTGCCCCAGCAGAAAGTTTTCGACCTTTAATAGCAAGAATTCAAATCAGGATAAAGAAAATCAAACTTTGGCCGTTTGTCATTAAATTCTAATTGTTTATCCTTTTTTATTGATCTGCCGCCAGAATGACTATTGCTCCACCCACTGGCCATGTAAAACTGTTTGTCCAAGTAAATACAATGTAGAGTTTACTTCGACATCGTTTGTTTGTTAAATGACAAGAGGCCCATGGGCCTTATAAACGGTCAACTGATTTGTCAATAAAACATAGGCATTAACCGTCATGTCAGCAACAACAAATCACACCAAAAACCATTTAAATGAGTCTATTCAGCCATCAGAAATGATGTTTTTGTCAATTTCTCTTAAATAGGTCTAGTTAAGTAGGGCCCACTCCTAGGGCCAAACCGTAAGACCCACAAACATGCAATTCAAAATTTTTATACAGGACCCATATACATCCATAATAATGCTCACCAATGTTTCCCAGTGCTTCCATAGTAAAATTTTTTTCATAGTTTACCTTATATTTGACCGTTTTGGCCCACCTCCAAAGCCCCAGGGGGATAAGGACCATACAATCCACAATTTAGATTCATCCTTAGGTGACAAAGCTGCATACAACATTTCTTTACGATTGAGCATACGGTTTTTGAGAAGAAGTTTAAAATGTCAATTGTTTATGGACTCACGACAGACGCAGCATGACAACGGTCAAAAGATGATCGCAAAAGATCTCTTGAGACAAAGTCTCAGGTGACCTAAAAATGGGATGTAGCAACCAATATCCATCAATGCTTGGATTATCAACTTATTTGATTGACACCCCATGTAAGGTCATCTGACAGATCAATAAGGGTTTGACATTGCTTTGCTCTCAGTCCACCTGAAACACCCATTTAAAATAATATTATGAAAGGAAAAAACCAAAAGGGGTTTGATTGGAGTCCATTACAGAAATCTAGAGACATGTCTAATGATGAGACATTATGCTAGACTCAAACCTCACAAATCTCTACCTCAGCAGTTACTGCACTCAAACACTCCAATCCGAGTAAAAACACATTTTTCTAAAAACAAATAACTGGTGAGGCAAATCAGTTTGGCAGTGGAATTAAGCGCTGATAAAATGGCTAATTGAATGTATCATTTTCTAATTGCCTACCTCCACCGTGATGTAATTACAGACAGACTGTAGCATTTAAACTACTGTTAGAAATGGTGCAAGCAACATCCAAACTCAATTAGGCATTCTATAGATAGTCGTGGCACAGATTAGATGAAATGAGTCGTAGCCACTAACTTTGTGATTAATGGTCTCTACCAGATTTGACATGATGTCATTAATAATTGTCCAGTACAGGTAACTTATGCAAAAATAAGCTCCGCCTCCTGTTTATATATGGGTACAGAGACGTGGGGCATGCATTTCACATTTTATATACACAAGAACACATAATCTGTGTGACCATTCCAAAAACTGTGATGGGGTATTAACTGATACCTATGGCTCTGCGTCTGTCAAATTGGCTTCTAATGAAAACTTCTTAGTTTTACACAGGCGACATCTGTCACTCCGCATCCGCCATTTCTTTAGTGTTACCTTGTTCACTGCTCTTTTTAGCCTGGCTTTATGCCATAGGCATAGTCCTGCTGATGTTGTTGTGACCAAGCTTTGTGGTGTTGATCACCACCTAAATTAGCATACGCAACAGGGACTACTTTTTACTCCCCGAATTTCATTTTGTCACGTTTTCATTATAAGCAAGTAAAAACAAATCAAACAATAAATATAATTATATTGCGTACATTGTATTATATCACTGTCAAAATATATTGCATATAATAAACTAAATGCTACACTAATATCAATCAAGGTAGATAGGTGCATGAATATTTATTAAAGACCTTCTCTCTCTCTCTCTCTCTCTCTCTCTCTCTCTCTCTCGTTGCCATCTCTGAAATCCCTCAACCTCAGTTCATCTAAGGGTGGAGGACAATAAATGGCTAAGAAATAATGATATCCTTCAAGATCTACAGATATGCGATTCATCATGGATGGAATTATATTCAGTTAAACATTTGATTTGCATACTTTATGGAAATTCCATTTTGTTTTGTCGTCATTTAATGGTATACACAAATTATCTTTATGATAATATCAGACTAAAACTTTATTTTACTGGCAAACCCCATCTTGTTCTAATCCCATTATATAAGTAGTATCTTTCATTGTCTTCCCTTGCTATCCCTGATCGGCATTTGTTTCATTTGGATGTCTCCATATTGCATTATTTTCATTTGTTCCTTCATTGTTTTTGACATAAGCTCCATAAAATGCACAAACATTTATCTAATCTATTACAATATATTTAAAGGCTGTCGTATCCTTTATAACTCAATATGATATATAACAACGACAAGATGTATTTACTTAATACCTATTTGTATGGAAAGGAAAATACATACATTCATTATTCCAGGGTATAATGGTTTGTCGTGGGGGCACAAGCCTATTTAAATCAGATCTATTATCATTCCATATTTGAAATAATGTGGTCTCTGACATTTAGGCTGGTTCCCCGATGATACACCATATACCCCAAATAAACGTTCACACCACCCGTTTTTATGGAAAATAATATAAAGAAAATCTTAATCCCTCTCGAAGTTAGTTTTTAATCAAAATAAATACACATAGATGTCAGGTCTGGTTTATGGTGGATAAATGTCTTATTGCAGACTGTGTGTTTAATGGCATTTAAAGCAAACTTTATAAAATATTTAAAATAAAAAAAAAATGATTGATCGATTGAATCCTCTCCCTTGCTTTTTAAGAAATATTTGGATGATATTATCTAACAATTAATTTATAATTGATTTAAGAGGTCTTGTAGGGAATTATTGATTTCGGGGGTCACCGTCTCCAAATATTCATTGGATCATTCATTCATTGGATCATTCATTCATTCATTTAATTATTCATTCATTCATTCATTCACTCATTTATTCAATTTTTCATTTATAAATAACAATCCTTGTACAAGATAATGCACTTTTTAACCTTAAAGGGAATATATCAGAACATTTAAAATTTTGGAATTGGTTAAAAACATTTTTTTTCCAATACATAATGCCTATATATACACACTGCCCCATATTGACCTCATATTGCTAAAAGGATATCTATTTAAACATACCAAAATGATAGGGATTTCCTAACTTGGGCTATGTGCCCCGGTTAGACTAAAATAGATTTCCCACTTAAAATTGCATCATAGTTTGTGGCCACATAATTTCATTTTGATTTCAATTTGATTTATTACAGAGGTTTACACGTAGTAAAAATCGTTTCATCTTAGAGTCTTAATGACAGTGCTGAATGTCGTCAAGCAGTATTTAAAGACTTATTTTAGAATAGGGGATTTCTTTTCAAGTTCACCACTCAAATATTGAGTTTGCCATGGTTTGGTTGATCTGATATACAAAACCTTTCAAATTTTATAATTATGATAATGAGATGCTTTTTATCCATTTTAAAAATCGTTTTATCTATTTGTGACATTTAAAGTGCTTTTTTCTGATATACTCCTTTAATTTAAACCAGAGTTTAACTTGTTTCCAAAATAGCAAGAAATTAAGGGTTTCTTGTATATTTTAATTGTCATAATTGCATCATGTAGATATAATTTCCAGGAATTGTGTAGCCATGACTGTGTTCCTTTTAAAGGCATAATTTATTAGAACAGTACAGTGTAGGAATGTATTGTAGAGCATTGGACCAAATACCAGTGGGAGTAATACAGTTCATGAGTGTTGGACGCTTATGCCAGAGGCCCCAGGTTCGATCCAAGTCAGCCTCGACCCCATGACCTCTATAAAGCAACAATCAGTACTTGTTCTAGCCAGGGAAACATTAACTTTCAGCTTACTCTGCAATCAAGTTAAAATAAAGCGTTAATCCAAATCATGAACATGTGTTTGTCCTTGAGCAAAGCACTTTATCAATATTCCTATGCTATACTCACTCCCCCACCCCTACCCTCCCCATGAACAAAATCTTAGTGTGGTCTGTACAAATGGTTAGATCTTATTTCACAATCGATGTAAAATTAAAGAAGAGCCATGTTTGGACATGGCCAATCCCCCCGCCGAAGCAAATTCTTGTACTGTCTACTTCCTGTAAATGCTCTCTATCATTGTACACAGTTTCAAAGAATTCACTTCAAAACTTTTCAAGGCATGTTCCAAACAAGGGAAAATATCAAAGGCGAATAATTCTTCGAAGACAGAGGAAAAAGTTATGCTTCCAGCATGCCAGCATGTTCCGGACAAGCATCATAAAATATGATAAAGGGAGATCATTAAAAAATGGCAAGGTAGAGCTATAGTTGGACAATGTCTCTCAATGTCCTCTATCATTGTGTGAAATATGAACCAAATCCTTTGAACAGTTCTTGAGTAATCTTTATGACAAGTATACTAAAAGTGATAATTGGGAATAATTGAAAAATTAAGCAAGGTAGAGTTATGGTTCCTAAACACTGCACTCCCCCTGTATTTGTGTGCAGTTTGAATATATTCAATTTCACACTTTTAGAGTTATGCCCAAGACAAGAAAATTTAATAAAGGGAGATAATTCAAAAAGTAGGATATGTAAAGTTATGGTTCTTGTACACCACACTTCCTCTCAATGTCCTCTGTCATTGTGTGAAGATTCAATAAACTCCGTTGAATAGTTTTGGAGTTATGCTACAGACAAAAGTGTAAATTAATAAAGGGAGATAATCCAAAAAGTAAGCAAGGAAGAGTTATGGTTCTTGTTCACTGCACTTCTTCTCAATGTCCTGTGTCATTGTGTGAAGATTCAACAAAATTGGTTGAATAGTTATGTAGTTATGCTCTGGACAAAGTGTTACGGACAGCCACACACACTCACACATGTATGGACAAAAGGACGGAGACCATTACCATATCCCCCTTTGCCTTCAGCAGAGGAAAGGTAACAATTATCAATATCTGGGATGTTTATGGTGTCATAACTAACATTCATTCATTTTTCCATTTCATTCTAGATTTATTTTTGTGTCCTTTTTTTCTCACTTTTTTTTTTCGCAATAAAGAAAATATCCTATTTTGTACGGTTTTTGATCAATTACACACAAAGATTACACCATTGTAATGGAACTC
Source organism: Panopea generosa (assembly GCA_029582155.1). Taxonomy (NCBI): domain Eukaryota; kingdom Metazoa; phylum Mollusca; class Bivalvia; order Adapedonta; family Hiatellidae; genus Panopea; species Panopea generosa. The sequence goes on along the minus strand of CM055900.1, from coordinate 38,809,349 downwards.
GACACCAACAGTTCAATACACCAGGTAAATTTATAATCCACTCTAACATTTTATACAAGAAACATTATATCAAATCTATATCAATACATTAAATTGACCATAAACAGCAGTTATGCCCATAATTAACCATAAAGAGAGGCATCTACTCTGTCAAACGTTTCCACAATCTACAAACACCAAACATGGAAAAACACCTTTACCGTGAAGCCATACCAATTATGGATTTCAATACGTTAAAGAAGTCATCAGCAATCCATCATCAGTGATTTTTATTTCATTAGATTTCAATATGTGTTTTATGACCGCATTAGTGAGTTTATTTGCTTTCAACTACACCCTGGGCAGGGCAACTCCATATTGTTTATAAAACGGGAAACCATCATCAATTACCAATACTTCAATACAAAGCTGTTATTTTTCCGCAACTGATTGGAACTGCGCCTACAGTCAGAGAGAATGGAATCAACATCTCCAAGGATTTGAGAAACACTATGCCTGGTTAATTGTTTGTCTGCATGTGAAATGTACTTCAACTGACTATTTCAAACAAATTAAACTTTTTATTAATACTTTTCTCTCTGGTCACATGACAGGCAACATGTAGTGTAAACTGTTTGATGGTTGTAATTCTGGGCAGGGAATCAAAATGGCTCAATATAACTATTAGGATGATGGGTTTTGTAATCAACAGGTGTTTGTTTGTCATCTTAAAGAGACAAAATAATGATAATGAAATCTTACTCATGTTAACAATACAAATAAATATTATGATCACACAATTAAGTGCATATTTTTTATTATTAAGCTAGTTTTGTAATATAACCTCAGAAACCTCACTCGGTGTTTCTAATATAATTCGGCTCTCGTTTGTAAAATATCAAAATACTTTCAAACTTGCCCGGATTCATTCTTGTGGTCTTTTCAATAAATGCTAAATTTACCATTTCCCTGAGTTATATATGACAGAAAGAATCTCACATTTGTGCACATTTATTATTGAATTTATTCAATTCATTTGGGAAAAAACTGATATAACGCTCGGCATTGCCTCGCATAACATAATTTTGTCTGCTCATATAATAAATTCAATACAATCTATATACCCATTTAACATACAGTCATAATTATGTTAGGGTTGGAGACAAGTTAACTTAGACATTTAAATGCAATATTGGAGTAAGACAAGTGGATTTAAATTCGCAAATAATATTTAGTCTTTACATAAATGACCTTTGTACCCACATAGAGAGAAATATCACAATGGAATATTTATTACTAATGATATACCAGATGTGTTTGGCTTACTTTTTGTAAGCAACAACTGGCTTATTGCGCGGATACAGCAAGACTCTTTCAACTGCAGGTCAACTCTATTTCTGAATTTTGTGATAATACAGGTACGCAGAATAACATAAAGAAAACTGAAATAATAGTTTTTATAAATGTCGGGCTCTCTGTGATATTATGAAAGTTACAATACTGTAAACATGACTTTGGTATATAAATATATCAGATTGCTCCTAAACTCTCATTGGCATATACTAAGTATATGTTGTACGGTGTTTAGTGTCGCATTCAGCAATTTTTCATTTATATCAAGACAGTGTCCACTTGAGACAGTATTCTGAGTGTTACAGACACATGGTATGGTACCCACCCCAGTCACATTATACTGACACCATGCCAACCAGACCTAGAACTATCCTCTAAATGCTAAGGCTTCTATTACCATTTTGAAAGTCTTTTACTATTCACAGGCCAGGAAGGCAATATTTTCAATTAAAGGATGTCAAAGGTCATTTGGAAGTTTCTTCATGCATAAAGATATATTTAAATTGTTTGATTCATTGGTAGTGCCAATACTCACATTTGGTTTGGAAATTCGGTTATGAATATGCCGACAAAATAGAGCAAATAGCAATATTGTAACTATTTTCTAGGTATTAATTCTACTGTTAATAATTCTGTAGCTCTTGGAGGGTGTAGAAGACTTCCACTATGTGTAACATTTTATACCAAATGCATAAAATACTGGTGAAAATTGCATCAAATGTCCAACAATTGCTATCCCAAGAATTGTTACAAAAAATTGAAATCACCAGACAATATTGGTAGAAAAATTTGAGCCAAAAATGTAAAAAGTTTACCGTATTGGTTTATCATGTTGGTGACATGGACCTGTTTGTCTTTACATTTAAACAGAGGATCTCAGATTGTATGACTCAAACTTGGCATGATGATATAATTAACTTGTCCAGATTAGATACATATAAACAAATCCTTACTGAATAGGGAAAGATATTTAAACCTTGTTTGTTTTTTTTATCTCAAACAGTCACTGGCACATTTTCAATGGTCCTCTCATAGATTAAATATTGAAACTGGTCATTGATTGGCCATTGAGAGACAATATAGAATATGTTTATTCTGTTTATTTCCATATACTAGTAATAGAAAATGAATACCATGTATTTTTCCAATATTCTAATTATAGTCATGTTAATGAAACATTTTTGTATAAATGGTATGTAGGACATTCAAAACATTTAGATTTTTATCAATTACTTCATATGGAGTATCCAGATCGTAACTATTACAAAGATTGCTCTTTTTATAATCAAATTGTTTGAAATTATAGATAAAGATATTTTTACTGTCCATGGGACACAGATGCCCCTGCTTTGTAGCTACATCGTAGATATCAATGAAGCCAAATATCAAGTTTCATCAAAATTGGTCCATCAATAAATATTTTAGCGGTTGGAAACCATCAGCTAATCAGAGTCCAGATCACTTAATTAATATGCACCAATTCCATCTATTGTCGAACTTGACCTGGATCTTGTTAATATAAAGCCAAATATAAATTTTCGTCAATATCGGTCCACAAATAAAGACTTTAGAGGTCTGAAACTATCAGCCAATCAGAGACCAAAACGTCTAATTAATATGAAGGGATTTTGACAGATATCAAACTTGAGCTGGAGTTTATCACCATACATCTTTCTCCCAAATATAAATCAAATCCATCCAATTCTATAAAAGATATCCAGCGAAAACCAATTTCTTGACATTTGTCAATAATCTAAGTCCAAAAAAGGGCTTAACTCCATCAAAAATCATCAGACCATAACAAAATATGAACTTGACCTGTATTACCTGAATTCGAAGTCACACACCAAATTTGGTTTAAATCTGTTCATTAAAACTAAAGATATAAGTCAGAAACCATTTTGTAGAGACTTACTTACAGACAGCAGTGATACTTTATGCCCCCTGCATTGAAAATGGCGGGGGCATGATAACCTTTAAGGTAACATTTTCATACACTTCAAATGTATATTTAATATACTGTAACAAAGCTCTTTAAAGCATGACTGATTAACAATTTTTTATGTTTTTTCGGTTGAAAGCCTTTCTTTACTCAATAAAACATCTTGTATCGTGTGTAAAAGGTGAAAAACATTTACAGTTAAACTTTTCTTAAGCAGCTAGTCATAGGAAGGATCAAAAGTGGTCTTTTAAGACAGGTTGTCGCTTTATACAGGTTAATTTGCTCTAAAAACATAGAAATGCGATTTAGCAAGTGTGGCTGCTTAATAGACGTGACCGCTTACACAAGTTTGACTGTACTCAGACACCAAATCCCACACTACCTGGAATTTGGGAACCTCTGCGCAATACCAACTGGAATGAAAATCTGTGATCTGTCTATGCAATCATTTATTCCAAATAACCTACACGTTCACAGCATTTGTGGTCTGATATGCAATTTGCAATTCATTTATTTTGACATTATCAACTAATAGTCTAATTCATTTTCTTCTGACACTCTTTGATTTTATGACAAAATAACTTACTCGTTTAATGCCGGTGCAAGACTTTAATTTCAGTTTATGTTCCCACTGGAACACAACAACAAAAGTGTCTCTAGTTACAAAGATGTGTAAGCATTATGGGTAATAACCCAAGGAAGAACGAGGAGTTTATATTCATTTTTAAGACTCTATATGTATATTTGGCAGTGGTTTTTTGCAGCAAGGGGAAGATCTCAGACAAAAGTATGTAAAGAAGCCCATAAATTTTAAGGTTGCATTAATCAATCTCTCAGGCATGTCACTGTAAAAGATGGCTGCACCTGACAGTATAACTTCAGCACCAGCGAGTCATGTTGAAGTTACAGTAGAACTTTGATGGCTTGAACCAGCGGGAACTGGACAAATAGGGTTGTTTGTGTCAAATATCGTTCAGCATCATACAAGTATCAAAATAGGAATTCAACCGGGATCCGAGATTAGTGGTTCGAGCTGTATGTGGTTTCCAGCCATCTGTTTTCCAGCCAACAAAGTTCTACTGTACATGTACGTCATATAGGCTTCCTTTTTTAGTATTTTGGGAATAGTATCAGAGAACAAAGATTTTCAACACTTTACTAACACAAACATCAAATTCTATGCAATACTTTAGTCAACAAATGGATGAAACCATAGCAATTAGTATCATCTTTTCTGGCTCCTATTTCATCAACATATTATATAAATATACTTAATTCAATATTTAAACACTTAGTTCAAACAAAAGCAGCTTGGTGATCATGATTTAAGACTGGTTTTAGAAAAACTGCATTTAATCTGTTGACATTTAAATAAAAATATTGAAGTAAGCAGTCAAATTTAAAATGAATCTTTAAATAAAATTCCAGCTAATGTCTGTTAAAATCAGGAGCTCCACTTGTTTATACCTTTTTACAAAATCCCATAATCATGGCTGTAAAATAATGCCTGCACATATTCAAATTTGAAAAAGACGATGTTAATATGTTAATAATATAAGTTGATTTAATTTAGAGACATCCATTTAATACAAGACATTTTTGTATTCCTAATTTTGCATGATTTGGAATACTGGAGGTCATTGTCCAGGATGTTTATAAGGGACTGTTACTATTTACAGTGATTACTGGAAAAAGATTAGTGAAAACTTAAACCTAGACCTTAGACTGGGGGACTGGACATTGAGCCATCTCTTGCACTGACTATCAATTTGAAACAATTTTCATATCAAAACTTATTTACATATCAGTGACAGTTATGGCAATTATACATATTTTTTTTGCTAAAAAGGGGGTGGGGGGAGGGAATTATTTTTTTCTTTCTTTTTTTTTTCTTTTTATTTATTTTATTTTTTTTATGAAAATAAAAAAAAAGAGTCAGGGCATCACGAATATGAGCGGGCAAGCAGGGATGATATTCTAGAAATTTATTCATTATGGCCTAAATCAATTCTGATACGATAATCATTTCAAACTGATAATCAGACTTTTGAAATCGTGTTTAAAATTTAAATATCCAGCGCCAGTCATTTGACCTTTTATGCAAAAAATGTGAGCGGTGAGAACATAGCTGAGCAGACAGACAAAATATGGACTTTATAAATCTAAAATTACCACAAATACCTGTTTCTTCTGATTCATTCTAAATTTGAAATTACACTTGGAACCATTCTTGATCCAGCTTCAAAACCAACAGCAAAAAAGCCATATTACACACAGTTATGACGCATGGTGACTTACCTGCAATAAAAACAACACAAACACTTAATGACAATTCCGCAAACTCATTATGTGTGTATATTTTCACGTGTAATTAAGATGCATTTATAGTGCAACTGACATAATTAACACTTAACTTAATGGGTGTTTTAATTGAAGAAAAAAATCTTTATTAATGTAAGACTCCATTGCTTATTGTTCAGAACATAATTAATTTCATAGCTTAATTAACGTGGTCTGATGCAGATTCTAGTCTCACTGGTAACAGCTGAGAGTTTGCGTTTTATATAAATACATATTGATATATTTCTGACTACACGAAATCTGGTAAAGTGTGTGATAAACGGCTTTTTCTGATATTTTATGATCAAGATGCGTGTCTTTACTTAATTATCTCCCTTTAATACATTTATATTTTTTTTATTATGCAAAAGACAGTTTTACCTGTTTTTGTTAAAGATAAGATATTACACAGCAAGGCTTCAATCAAAAAACTTTTAAAGAAAACACAGTGCATGTAACAGACATGATAAACACATGAAACTGGCAAATTCTCCAGCAATGCAGACTAACCACAAGACTGAATATCTGCTCTATAAAATTGTTTATCACGTAGTTGCCATTTACCCTTCTGATATATTAATTCTAAAACAATCAAACACAAGACAAACTCGTAATCTAACATTTGAACCAACAGCTACATCCAAGATTTGTACAAATACTCTTTTTTACCCATGTTCTATATTGTTGTAGACCTGCTGAAACAATAGAGCTATTCAGGTCATGGTTAACCATACCTATGCCTGTTAACAATACCTGTGCCTGATGTTCCCCCTTATGCTCTCCTTGTGTGGAGGAATAAAAGATTAAATAAAAAAATCTAAGATTCATACAAATACTCTTTTTTACCCATGTTCTATATTGTTGTGGAATGGTTTGAAACCTGCTGAAACAATAGAGCTATTCAGGTCATGGTTAACCATACCTGTGCCTGTTAACCATACCTGTGCCTGATGTGCCCCCATAGTAGGGAGGATTTGGGATAATTTTTTTGTTAACACTATTAGCATTATATATATTTTTTTAACAAAAATGAATATCTTTTAAATTTATGCTAAATGTATGCACACAGGACATAAAGGGTCAAGTATGACCAAGTATTGAAAACATGAAGAGTTCTGAAAACCTGAAGACTTGTGGAAACTTGAGGATCGAGTTCTGAAGACCTGAAGAGTTCTGAAAACTTGAGGATCGAGTTCTGAAAACCTGAGGAGTTCTGAAAACTTGAGGAGTTCTGGAAACCTGAGGAGTTCTGAAAACCTGAGGAGTTCTGGAAACCTGAGGAGTTCTGAAAACCTGAGGAGTTCTGGAAACCTGAGGAGTTCTGAAAACCTGAGGAGTTCTGGAAACCTGAGGAGTTCTGAAAACCTGAGGAGTTCTGAAGACATGCAGAGTTCTAAAAAACTTGAGGAGTTGTGAAAAGAAACGAGTCTAAAAATCAGTCTCAAACTCAACTCAAAATATGAAATATTTTTATTTGCATTAAAAACAATTTTACAATATTCAACAATATTTTCTGGCAAAGACAGTAAATAGTAAGTTTCAGTGTTGCATAATCAGAAAATATGTTTTAAAGCTAAACATTTGCTTTTAAATATTATTTAAAAATCTGAGGTTTTAGACACAAAACATTTATGAATTTTAGCTGAGGTAAACCAAAGGGTCATGTATGATTTAATCAAACTTATACAAATAAGACCTTAGCCCTATATAATGCTACAAATAAAATATCCCCCCCCCCCCCAACCCCCCCCCCCCCCCCCCCCCCCCCCCCCCCCCGAGACTCCCTGACTTCCTGCCACATCTACCACACAGTACCAGTACAATCACCCTGTGAACCCCACCCGCCACACCTGACTCACACCAAGTGATCAATTACATCCAAGTATGAGGCTTGTTTTTCCATTATATTTATATTTAAATTACAGGTTTTATTCATATCAAAATCTAATATCCCATTTATACTTCCAGCTAAACATTTCAGAAATTCAAGAAATTTCTAAGAGAATAAATTAAGTTTTACAACATTCAAAATATCAAGCTTAGAAGACTCATCTCCAATTCTGATATTTTATCAGATTTATCAACAATTAGTTTTACCTCCCAGCATCAGTAACAAAGATTTGCATTAAATATACCTTATCAATGCCAGTTTTCTTTAAGCTGTAAAAGAGTTATCATTAAAATGATCTTCATAAGTGAAAGCTATGCATGAAGCTTATCTGTGTTCTTTTTTTTATTATAGCCCTGCATTAAAATAATATTTGAATTGTACTTTAAAGAGAGTATAACAGGAAAAATGCTTGAAATATCTTAAAAAATAAAATTATTCTTAAAATGGATAAATAGCATCTCATTATCATTAATATATAAAATCTAAATGGTTTGGTGTGTCAAATCCACCAAAGCGTGGCAAACTCTATATTTAACTTGGAGTTGTCAACTTGAAACGAAATCCCCATTCTAAAAATGAAAAGCACTTAAATACTGCTTGACAATCTTCACATCATCATTAGAACTTTTTCTAAGATTAAACAAATATTACAACATGTTAACAGTCCATTATAACGGATCAAACTGAAATCAGAGTAAAATCATGTGACTATTTTAATACATCACAGAATATGTTGCAGTTTATATGTGGGAAATCTATTTTACTCTTAACCCTGAAATGTAGCCCAAGTTAAAAAATCCCCTTTCAATGTATTATTTTGTTATGTTTAAACAGGTATCCTTTGAGTAATACAGGGTCAGTGAGTAATTAATAGGCATGAAATATTGGAAAAATATTGCAATGTATTAATCAAATTTTAACATTTTGAAAAATACTGATATATTCCCTTTAAAAACGAAAAAAATCGGATAATAGGATCTAAGCTGAAAATACCAAAAAAAGTTTTGTTTTTTTATGATGTTAATCTCTCCATTATATAATTAAAGTTTTCACATATAAAAGTTCACTTCAGTTTATACCCTCAGACATTTAATCCTTTCCGCCATATATTTTCGTATCTTGACGCAAAATCAATTTGGATGAAGTAGTTTGCAATGCATATCTGTGCAGCTCTTGATTTCTAGACATCCTATATCCCTGCAATGAAGCCTTCTATCACATTTTGTTTTTAAGAATTGTTTTCTTTTTTGCTTCATTTCGTCAGCAGTATAATTATATTTATCATCTATATTTAACGACTTCATGACATATTTTAGATATTAACCCAGTGTAATATCACTGCCACTACTGGATCACTTCATGTGATCCCTAAAACTCAACTTCCTATGTCAAGTACCAAGTTATAAACATCAAAATGATGTCAATTAATTATTATGAATGACATCAAACAATAATTAACAGAAAAGTGGTATGTACAGCATACAGGTGAAAATGTTAATCAATTAATCGGACATTTCAGATGATCGATTAATCGATTAAAATTGTGATTAAATTGCAATAGGATTTCTATACATAATTACCAGAAATGTTCCCAGGAGTCTGATATTTTAATTTTTCCCTCATAAAAGTCATTTGTCATTGTTAGTTATGTTGGTAAGTTGGCCTGGGTGAGAATGATTTTCTGCCCAACTTAATTTCATTTAGCCCAGGCTGTATGTTTGTTAATATATCAATCAATCTGACTCCCTGCTCCCCCGAAATTTCCAACATAAATTCCAAATTATTGCAAAGATTGGGTCTTAGCAATAATTTAAGAACATTAGTTATAATATCAAAATGAAAAGTTAATAATAAAAAAAAATAATATAATGTAATCAGCAACACAGTCAATGAGACATTCTAAAATGACTGTTTGGCAGTGCGAACTTGGCTTTCATGATACTCTCTTTTTGTTAGCAACTCATCATGTAATGAGATGGGGCTTTGTTACCTTTGGCTTTCGGACACACTAATGAACAGTCAAAAACAAAAGGCCAAAGTGTTGCTTTGTCACCAATTATTTAAGAAATGTCATAAACTTTGCTGGTTCAAAACAAGATCTAACTTGATCAAGTTGTAAGGCAAAGTAACTTGCAACACGTTAGATCCCTCTCATCACCATTCAAATACATGCGCTATAAATTAATATCTCACTACACAGTTACATCCCTTTTTTCCCATGTAACATGATTCTTATGCTTAAAAAAAAGGCCTATGTACTTTGGTTATGAAATATTTTCAAAATGGTTCATAGTGGTTGTGATTTCTTGCTGTAGATGAGTAGAGCAAAGTTGGCATAGCATATACTGCAATAAGACATCATTGGTGTTAAAAAAGTGACTTTTATACGATTTCAACTAAGCATGTATTTATGAGCATTTGAGGACTTCTTTTTTAAAAAAAATCTCAGGGTGTCACTGCATCCTCTTAAAAAAAAAACAATGTGGTCAACCTACCAGTAGTTTGCATTTTTATGTGGGTACACATTCCTGTTATGAAAAAAAAGCACTTTAAAAAAAATTCTATGTGAAATTCATTTTTTACGATTGAATCCTAGACCTTATTTTATATAGAACAAAGAACAAAATTCAAATGTGTAGTGAGACCTATAAAATCCACAAATGATGCATGGTATTTCAACCAAAACGCCACAGTACATATTAACACCTTGCTCCAACAAAATAAAAAAATTCAACAAGCATACTCTGCGAAATAGGTAAGTTCTCAACTAGTATCATGTTTTCCGCAATATGCCATTATATGATGCTGTTCGGAATATTTGTGTGTGCTTGTGTGGGTTTGATGAAATATCTTACAAAATTTATGTTTTTATACTGTAATTAGACAAGACATTAAGAAAACATATGTTACATGTGGAAGGAAGTGTTTACATTTTTTAAGCACAGTTGGTATGATGTGAAAGCGTTCCACCTTAATCTAGACTTTACCTCTTCTGTTCAAGAGAGAAAAAGAGAGAAAACACCATCAAGGTCATAAAATAATAAAGGTACATAGGCACTGTAATACGTCCAAGATGGAGTTTCTAAGAAGACTTATGAAAATGAAGCAATTTCCCTGATTCTTGTAATGATATATTGAAAATCTGACACATTGTTTACAATATATAATACTATACAATCTTTCAGCATTTCAATGTTACTAATGTTACATTTATGTGACATGTGTGAGTTTAAATAATAATATATTTTATAATACGTAGCGATTTAAATGTATTCATAAATATCAAGAGTAATGGACTGCGGACATTTCAGACTAGACGCACAATTTCAATTTTTTTACATTAAAGTGACTGTGACCTTGACCTTGACATCTGATGTAAAGGTCTGGGTATTTCTACAGGTAAATGCAGGTGTGCTCTCAATAATGTGAGCACTCAGAGACATCCTGGGCACTCTGCTTCTGAATGCAGGTGACCATGTGAGTGCTTGCAAGCACTCGCAATTCTACCAGATACGTGTTTTGCCAAAATTTCCAAGATAGTGTCCAATGATGGGTACTACTAAAACCTGGCCAAGTTACGGCTGATCAGGCCATATTTCCGGCTATATTTTTTTCTCGCATATATTCTCTCATATATTTTCTTAATATATATGCCAAGTGCAATACATAGTTATAGGGATTAGAGCATTTTAACTTCATAAACACTATTACACAAGCCACATTTGCCTTTACGCTACAGCCAGAAAAGTGGCTGGATCAGCTGGAACCTCGTTGGTTTTAGTACCATCCTTCAATGTAGCAAGTTTTTGAATTATTGACATATTGAATATTATATGACTTGAGGTATAATTTTGACTCATTTGGCCTTTAAACTCTATATGTGACCATGAAATTTGAGTTATGGATCTGACCATTGCATTATTGTATGCAACAAACTTTTCTCATTGAGCTTAAAATTTGTAATGGAAAAGAACACAAGTTTTTTATGCCGATTTGATTAATAAAGCATACATGCACTGTTACGGTCAAGGAATTTCGTACTTTTAAATGTCAGATTTGCAACACCTTCTCCATAAAAACTGTGTAACAGCCCATGTCAATGCCAGTCAATATTGGATGTATATTGAAACTAATGAACAATTTGGACAGAGACCAACTTCCACTATGCTGTGGTAGCTATCAGTTGGGTGCAAAAATATTTAATATCTATTTGATGTTACAACATAAAACTCTAAATTAACTGTCAAAGAAGAAATATGACAAAACAAATTTGGTACAGCTACTTACAAACACCCTAAATTAAAATCGTGCATCAGCTCTCGACAGACCTAATGAACACTTACTGACACAGTTCATACAGGTAGAGGTTGGTTCCAGGAACAAACAGTGATGTCAACTAGTTGGCACTAAGTCTAATAAATCATAATTAAAGTTGCCTAATTAGTGCTTATTGATTGATCAACATGCAGGATGAGCCAATGCCATTTTCTGATTTATTTTATTACAAAAGCCCATTTTACTAGTCAATCTGTGAATTCCTTAAAACACCCGTAATTCATACCACATGGCCCATTATCAGTGGACTCCAAGAACGAATTGCAGATCCATAGAACAAAAGTAATTATAATGGCCATCATGATACCATCAGCATCAACAAGTAAACTGAGGTCTTCCTCGTTTGCTGGGCCCAATTTTCTCAGTCGTTAGCCTGTCTGACTATCAATCCAGCCACAATCTCCATGATGGTGGATAAACAACATTGCGTCTCATTATCATTTATCTCTCACTGCTGATTCAAGTGTGAAAGTTATCAGTTACTTTCGGAGATGGGGTGTGCTTGAGTGCTGGTTTACCTTCCAGGATCTCAGGAAACAGCGTTTAGGTAAACTGATTGTCTGTTAGCCCTTGATGGCATAAAAATGATGATAAATATTCAATCAATCAATCAATCAATCAATCAATCAATCAATCAATCAAACTTCCTCATTTAACAAGCTAAAGAATCTAGAATTCTGAGCAGCATCATAAAAAGAACTACACAATGCAGGTAGCAATCCCCCCAACCACCCCACTTCCACATAGGTAGCAATACTCCCCACCACCCCACTTCCATATAGGTAGCAATCCCCAACACTCATCTTCCACATAGGTTACAGCAATCCCCACCACCCCACTTCCACATAGGTAGCAACCCCCCCCCCCCCCCCCCACCCCACTTCCACATAGGTAGCAATCCCCCCCACCACCCCACTTCCACATTAAATTTGTTTTCATAGTTTTTAACAAAAATAATTAGATTTCATACAAAAAGTTTATCCATTTGAAATTCAATAAAAACAATACTAGGGTACAGATATTTCGACTGGGTAGAAGCAAAGCAAATAACTAAATTTTTAAGGATGGTCTAATTGATTTTGTTTAAAAATAATATAAGATCAACAATAAACACTTTCAGTTTGGTACAGCACTATTTAACCTATAAACGAAAAACATAAATAATCAACCATACACATTCTCTGGCTTATTCTAACACTGTTACTAAATACAAACATCTACTACAGTACCAATACAAGTATCATCTGCACCTAACATTCACTAATTGAAACTATCCACACTCCCAATCTGTTTCAATTTGTTTAGCATTTGTTTTGAACTGACAAAAGTAATCTAATTATTGTTCAATATCAATTAAAAGTCTCCACTTAAAGAGAGAATAACCAGGTATCACAGCTTAAGTGCATTGTTATTTCAGTTACTTGGAACCTTAACTTGTGAAGTACTTTTTTTTCTCTTTCTGACAGGGCTTTAACACCATTTTTAACACATTTTGGGTTATATAATTATGGAATATCCAGTTATTTTGGTGGGGGATGACCTCAAAATGAATCTGAGTAGAACCATTGTCATTCCGCAAGTAACCGGCAAACTTTCTCACAGTTTTTTGGATCAAGCAGGAATTGAACCAATGACCTTAGCAGAACTAAGTTGTCAGTAGAGAGTATGGAGCAAGCGGAACTCAAACCTATGACCTTAGCAGCAAGAGGTTAGTGATCTTTAGATGGTGCCTTATTTTTCTATCCCAACTTCAAACCCATGTAAAATTCTTATGTTTCTACCTCACAACAAACTTTATGTACAAAATTCAGTATAAATCAACAAAGTGAAACAAAAGTTGTCATATGAAATCATCAGGCCTTCTAAAATTGCCGGTTTTTCGGTTTTTGGACCGATTTCTGAAGTTCAAAACCGGTTTTCGTTTAAAAGTTTAATAAAAAATCGGTCCAGATATTTTCAAAGTTCAATAAAAAATCGGTCCAGATATTTTCTATCGGTCATATAAAATCTCATAAATTGCTCTTACCATGCCATACTGACCTGCGAAATACGCCTTGCGGCAATATCATTTGACCCAATAATCCGTTTGTTTTGTCACCTGCTGTGCGAAATGATGTCAATTTTGACTAAACCATTGACGGTATTAGGGGAGTTTATCGGAAGAGTCTATCGCTATGTAGCACGCCTTCGATGTGTGATCAGTGACCCATAGCGTTCTGTCGGTTCATCAAAAGACTGTGTTTGCGTTCGTATATTTCTTTGATATACCGCTAGCCAAAGCTGGAACGGTCGGACCGAATATTGTTTGCGTCATTAAAATATTTGATAAAACGTGCAGTGTTACTTGTTTGTTTCATTTTTTTAAAAAAATAACTTTAATTATAAAATTAATGACATTAATTAATGAAAGTGATAAAACCCGGACCGATTTTGTTTTGATGTGGGACAGGTTCTGTATGATTTATTTTGGTGGTTGAACCGTTACATTGGTTTCCACGGTGATTATTTCACGCAGCTTCCGGAACTTGCATCACTTCCGGTTCGATCGAACATTTTTAATATAATGAAAATTATTCAGTAACACGGAAACATAATGTCAGTCATTAAAATGTACACATTGTGATAAAGTATTTTATAAATAATACACAAATAAACTTGAAATCGCTTCCTATTAATAAACAAACGGAAAAATACACGATGCAGCTGACATGGTGGGTGGGGTATGCGTACATGTAATGGCATAATGTAAAGCAATTTTAGTGATTTTTTTAAAAATAAGTGCGATTCTCACGGTAGTAAAAAACCTGGACCAATTTGTATTTTGGAATTTTAGAAGGCCTATAAATCATATATGGGATTGACATAATTGCTTACCAGTGGTTGATATCTCTGACATTTATCATCAGATTTGGTCAGATCAAGAAAATGACCAAGATAGTTTGGTGAGGATCCAATAAGAATCGCAGGTGCCATAGAGTGCATACATTAGGTCAAATTATTCAAGAGCCAGATTTTTCCAATTTAGCCAGTTCAAGAACTTAATAAGAACTTGTAAGTTTGGTGAAGATTTAACCAAAATTGGAAGTGATGGGATGACACATGGTCAGTTAATGCAATTTTTTGATGATTCAAGGGTCATAACTCTGACATTAGTTATCAAATTTGGCTAGGTCAAGAAGTTTGAGGAATTTGCAGTTGTGAGAATGCACAAAACGTTAAAGTTCACAGACAAATGGACGGATGATGGACACAGGGCGATCAGAATAGCTCACCTTGAGTTTATTATGCCAGCTGTTGCTCTGCTCATCTGCAGCAAGAAACAAGAAATCACAGACCCTATTAACCATTTTGAAAATATTTCGAACCAAATAACATAATTTAGACTACTGTCATAAATGGGGCGCAACTATGTGGTGAGTCTTCAGTGGCCAAGTGGTATAAGGTACCATCTTAAGATAACTCAACTCCCACAGGTGAAGTCTTAGATTCGGGGCTAGCTTGATAAAAAATATAAACATTATTTTGTAAAAACAACACTGGTTCTACTCCGATTCCTTCCGAGGTCGCCCACAACCAATATTACTTATTCCCATACATCACCAGTGCAATGAAGTTAAACCCACTAAATGAAACTTTATAGAATCAATCATAGTGCCCCGCTGTGAGGTAGATGTAATGCCAGATTGAGTATCAGGTAACAGCGAGATAGTGTCAATCTTTCTAAACTTTCGAGAATTGCAAAAACATCCATGATCACTTAATTTACATTTCATGCCAAACGGGCTGATCAGTTTTGTTCCACATGAAATGCAAAGTCAAATGTTTCAAGCAATGGCATGTAGCAGTAGATATCAGAAGTGAAAAACATCAAATTTTACAAGTTTTCAAAACTAGTAACAGTTATCAAACTAAAAATAGTGTTATAACCATTATTTGATGTGTTCAGCGCCATGCAAGCCTTTAATATATAATTAGCAGCACAGAAAATTTGCAACTTGGGTGTCCAGTCCAGGTGGCAGGCCAGGATCTTGACTCACATGACATCACAGAGTGTTGTTGTTTGGCTCTAAGTCAATTAAATCTTACTAGTACACCTCTTACATTCCAAAACAAGGATTGGTGGGTGCCTTAGGGTAGTTAATGGTAAAAATGCATACGACAACAACCTTCAATGTCATTTATGTACTGCATAACGGAGTGCCATTAGAATTGACCGGACGCTTGCTGTCAATCAAACAAGAAGATAATTCAAACAGCAATCATTTGTTTCCATGTCTGCAATTTTCCTTAGACAAGCTTATGGTATACAAAAACGCTACAGTGTATTGCATTGTATTTACTTGGACAAACAACGCCATGCAGCTAGTGGGTAGAGTGATAGTCTCTCTTGCGTCAGGTCAACTGGCCATATAATTATACAAAAAGATAGTGTCAACATATTTTACACAAACCATGTGATAATTATTTTTTTAAAAAAACAGCCAAATATTTTGTTAATTGAAATATAAAGTAATGATATTTATCATATATTCCTTCTGTAAAAGGGGATACGTAGGTCAGTACTGCCAGTATCTTAGCATAGAAAATACTCTAAGATTCAGAGGTTCTTATGTTGTCAGGTTAGGGGGCCTTTAAGCCATTATAAATTAATTGTTATATTATAATGGGGTTTAACACCAATTTCAACACATTTCAGGTTATTATTTATATACCAGCAAGGCATATCCAGTTTTGATGGTGAAGGAAAACCTTAGAATGAATCTATCCTAGCAGAACCACAATCCTTCTGCAAGTAACTTGCAAACTTTTTTTTGAAGAGAGCGGGTCTCGAACCTACAACCAGTTAAGTGATCTTGTGACAGGCAATAAACCAATCAGCAACGGAAGACCCTCAAAACAAAGAAAGAAAAGGAAATCCCACTGATCTATGTACATATCAAGTTGAATTCCGGGATAAATGTGTGGCAAGAAATATTTAGATTGTTTGTGAAAATGCTAAGAAAGTGACTAATGCACCTATCTATGGCTGACATAAACAGGAGCTTATGTTGATCCTTTCATATCCTAATACTGGTACCATTAATAACAAAGCTACTTTTTACATTTTATGGACTAGACTCCGGTTTCCACTCCTATCCCAGTCTAATTAACAACTCCATGAACCTGTACCCACTTGACTTTTTGTTATTAGCACATTAATTATGTTCCACAATATTTCTCACAAAATGATAATCAATGTTGTAATCATCTTTGAAATTTGTTCAATTCTTTGTCGTTCAAACTACTGTATTTCTTAGAAATATTATATTTCATATTTCCTTAATTATCAAATATTTCTTATTTTCAATCCTTCTCAAACATAGGAATTCAAGGCCTAAAATTGGCTTGGGTTAGGTGGCTATCAGAAATAGGTCAATAGTACCTTATTCTGTTATTTGAAATACCTGTTGATTCAATGTATAGGGAATGTTATAAACAGACATAAAAGGCTTTCTTTTACTGACAATTTAGAATATGTGATCCAACTGTGTGTTAAAAGGTCCTCCGTGGCCGAGTTGTCTAAGGTGCCATCTCAAGATCATTTACCTCTCACCTCTTATAAGGCTGTAGGTTTGAGTCTCGCTTGCTCCAAAAACTTTAAATGAGAAAGTTTGCCAGTTACCTACGGAAGAACGGTGGTTCTACCGAGTCTGAGGTTTTCCTCCATGAATAAAACTGGATATGCCATATATAAGCTGAAATGTGTTGAAAATGGCGTTAAAGCCAATTAAAAAAAAGTTTGTCTGCAATGGAAAAAAGAAAAGTAAATTATCTATTATACTGATGTATGTTGATGACACAAACTTTACGACAAAATGTGTACTTACAAAAATATGAGACAAGGCGTGGTCTAGTGGTAGAGCATCCGCCTCGCATGCGGAAGGTCGTGGGTTCAATCTCCGGCTGGGTCATACCAAAGACTTTAAAAATGGTACTAGAAGCTTCCTCGCTTGACGCTCAGTATTAAGAGGAAAGTTCTAGGTCTGGTCGGCCAGGTGTCAGTATAATGTGACTGGGTGGGGTATCATACCATGTGTCTGCGGCATGATACTCCAGTGTGACAGCACTCAGAATACTGTCTCAAGTAGACACTAAACATCATACAACAACAACAACACAAAAATATGAAGAAAGTGACTAAAGCACCCAGCAATCCACTAAAATAAACAGAAGACTACATGCACCCTCTGACGTGTACTTTTTAATTCTTTAATTACATATTTATTTTTTTATATTTTACGGATCAGATCATATTCATTGAACTGGTTTATATACCATCTCCCACTTTTAATAAACAATAGAAATATTGGGACTCTGTGAACCTGTACCCACTTGATATTTATTTTCTGAGTACATATATTTATAGTAGAGTGTACTGAAGACTAAATTATAACATCTTCGTGTTCGTGATCAATTTAATTACTGCCCGATTTACTTGAAAGCAGGAATGTACTTTAGGACAGTCTGTGCCGTAGTAAGAATTTCTGGAAAAAATATTTACCTATCAGTAGACTTTACTACAGAAATAAACAAATATCTGGTATTCAACAGAGCATGTGTGGTAGAATTAATATAACATGGTGAATTACTATCACCAGAGTACTTAAATTATTTACCTTCCCGCACCTATGCAAAATATATATACGATTGTTTCATGTTTGTCAGAACAATTATAAATGTCAGAATAAATGCAACAACAGGTTTCTTATAAATGAAGCTTCCTTGTTTAAATGTATTTAGTGTGTGTCGTCAAGCAGGCAGGTGGGGAATGTGTGTGAGGGTGGAGGGGTTGTTGTGGGGCGGGGTAGGCGTAAGGGTGGAGGGGATGTTGTGAACATCGCCAAGCAGGAGGGAAATGTGTGAGGGTTGAGGGGTAGTTGTGGGCATTGTCAAGCAGGTGGGGTAGGTGTGAGGGTGGAGGGGTTGTTGTGGGCATCGTCAAGAAGGCGGGCAAGGTGCAAGGGTTGGGGGTTGTTGTGGGCATCGCCAAGCAGGCGGGCTAGGTGTGAGGGTGGAAGGGTTGTTGTGGGCATCGCCAAGCAGGATGGGTAGGTGTGAGGGTGGAGGGGATTTTGTGGACATCGCCAAGCAGGTGGGGAATGTGTGAGGGTTGAGGGGTTGTTGTGGGCATCGCCAAGCAGGCGGGGTTGGTGTGAGGGTGGAAGTGTTGTGGGCATCATCAACCAGACTTGGTAGGTGCGAGGGTGGAGGGGTTGTTGTGGGCATCATCAAGCAGACTGGGAAGGTGCAAGGGTGGAGGGGTTGCTGTGGGCATCCTCAAGCAGGTGATTTGGGTAGGTGCGAGGGTGGAGGGGTTGTTGGGAGCATCCAGTTGGTAGTTGGGGTAGGTGAGAGGTTGGAGGGTTGTTATGGGCATCGTCAAGCAGGTGGTTGTGGTAGGTGTGAGGGTGGTGGGGTTGTTGGGGGTATCGTCAAGCAGGTGGTTGGGGTAGATGTGAGGGTGGAGGGGTTGTTGGGGGCATCATCAAGCAGGTGGTTGGGGTAGGTGTGAGGGTGTAGGGGTTGTTGGGGGCATCGTCAAGCAGGTGGTTGTGGTAGGTGTGAGGGTGGTGGGGTTGTTGGGGGCATTCTCAAGCAGGTGATTGGGGTAGATGTGAGGGTGGAGGGGTTGTTGGGGGCATCCTCAAGCAGGTGGTTTGGGTAGGTGTGAGGGTGGAGGGGTTGTTTGGGGCATTGTCAAGCAGGTGGTTGGGGTAGGTGTAAGGGTGGAGGGGTTGTTGGGGGCATTGTCAAGCAGGTGGTTGTGGTAGGTGTGAGGGTGGTGGGGTTGTTTGGGGCATTGTCAAGCAGGTGGTTGGGGTAGGTGTGAGGGTGTAGGGGTTGTTGGGGGCATCGTCAAGCAGGTGGTTGTGGTAGGTGTGAGGGTGGTGGGGTTGTTGGGGGCATCCTCAAGCAGGTGATTGGGATAGATGTGAGGGTGGAGGGGTTGTTGGGGGCATCCTCAAGCAGGTGGTTTGGGTAGGTGTGAGGGTGGAGGGGTTGTTTGGGGCATCATCAAGCAGGTGGTTGTGGTAGGTGCGCAGATGGAGGGGTTGTTTGGGGCATCGTCAAGCAGGCGATTGGGGTAGGTGTGAGGATGGAGGGGTTGTTGGGAGCATCATCAAGCAGGTGGTTGGGGTAGATGTGAGGGTGGAGGGGTTGTTGGGGGCATCCTCAAGCAGGCGGTTGGCATTGGTGCAATGGTGGAGGGGTTGTTGGGGGCAAGTCAAAATATATATGTATATAGGTTTTCACCATTTTCATTAATATAGGTTCTGTATGGAAATCCAACAGTGGGTCTGAACTCACTATTTCTTTCCCACCTAGCTCCTTATCACCCTGCTCTAGATCTGTCTGTGCCTTCAGTACACTAATTATTGACTTAATGTCGTTACTGTAAACTTTTATATAATTACTCTAATAATAACTAGCAACATTTTATAACTAAATCTGACCCTGTGTGGCCTTAACCCTTCCTCATAACCTTGCATTGCCAATGGCAACAGACAAGTATATGTTCACCACATTCAGTCTATACTTAAAAACTGTTAACTGACTTTTCTCTGGTTACCTACCCTTGGGAACTCTTCTATATACTGTGTCTGCCATGGAAATAAAATAGCCTTTACCAATTATTATCAATTCCTTGAGGGTATTATGTGACGGAGTATAATCAACTATCATATATTTAAAGGACCATAAAACAGCCACTCTCAAACCCTCCGGTTCCTGTTTTCTCCAGTCACCTGATGATTTATATAGCAGCTGCAGTCATTTTTGCCGCCTGATTTATCCAGTGACAGATATTACGCCATAATTATGTTTTCACCATGCGGCTAGCGTCCAAGCATTTGGTGTCAGAATGTCATACATGAAGCCAGACCACACAGATTATATTATATATCTGCCATCGAAAAAGCCTGAGTTTCTCTTTCCAATTCTTTTGTAGAAGGTACTGTATTTTACATTGATACAAGAATAGCCAAACCTTAGATTCACATGGCCATTTTTAAATTAAAAGGGAAGAACTGAATGTACATTTATTTTTTGTATACTGGATTAGGATATCAACTGGTGTGATTTTCATCTACCAAACTGTGTTAACTCAGGTGGTAGTGTGTTTGACTAGATCAATCGAGGGGACTAGAGTGATAATCTGTGCCCGGGCACAACAGTCGCCGCCGTGTGGTATGATACTGTGTAATCAATCATCTTCATGAGGATTTATGAATACCAAACTGAGAAAGCAAATGAAATAATATTTTTAATTAGTGACCTTTACTTGCACATACACAGCAGTCAATGTTCATCACAACATGGGGTAACCATGGCGAGAGGTGTCAATTTGACAAGTTTTGTGTAAACAATGTAAACAACATCGTACAGGATGTATCAAATGTCAAATGCTTATTGTTGGATAAGACATGACTGCAAATTCATTTGATAAAAACTTATTATTTGTTGGTATAAATAAATAAAACCATAATTTAATTCTAAATATTTGAGTGAAAACTTTTAATTAACTACAAGAAAACTGAATTCTATTTCATTATATACATTTTTTATATCTACTAGAAAGACAGCTGAAAAATATGTCACACTAATTCAAAATGTATCTGCTACTGAAATTGACATTCTTTTAGGATGTTGTTGTTGTATGGTGTTTAGCCTCGCTTTCAACAATTTTTCAGTCATATCGCGACGATGTCTACTTGAGACAGTAGTCTAAGCGTTTTCACACTAGAGTATCATGCCGCAGACACATGGTATGACACCCCACCAAGTCACATTATACTGACACCGGGCCAACCAGACCTAAAACTCTCCTCTAAATGTTGAGCGTCAAGCGAGGAAGCTTCTAGTACCATTTTTAAAGTCTTTGGTATGACTCGGCTGGGGATTGAACCCACGACCTTCCGCATGTGAGGTGGATGCTCTACCACTAGACCACGCCGCAGTCTTTCTTTTAGGAAAATGGTCTATTTTTAGCACCATCTTATAAAGCATTTTAATTAACACACGTCATGACCTCTGACAATGGCATGCATACTTTATGTAGTTTTTTATTATTTATGAAAACAGTATTTGAAAAAGTATTACAAAAACCTCCTGTGTTCAAATTTTCAGAGTTAGTTAATTCAAAATATATAAAAGTGGCATTAGAAATAAGTAAAACAGTGCTAACTGTTTAAGGGTTACGTGTTCATCTCAACATTCATTAAATATTTTGTTATATACTCTAATGAAATTAATTTTTGGTGTTAAGCGACTATAATTTATGTTTATGCCAATTGTATATTGTATAAATTATGATGATGTACTTTGCACAAATCCTGATAAAATATATGTTCTGTTCTGTTCTGTTTGTAATACAACAGATAGAAGATCAAATTTATTGATATTTAAACTTAATCAAGGCACTAAATATACTTAAATATACTTTTATCTTTATTGACAAAAAGCAACACAAAGAACACAGTCATAAGTGGACAATATTCGATATTAAACTTTTAGCTTAGGAAATGTAGGCCTACATTCCATTCCTAGGTAAAGGTAAATTCTACACAGTATGGCTGTTACACAATTTCGCCTATGAACAATTTGTGGGGTTGCAATTTTGTTGTCAAGGTTCAACCAAATCAACAAGAGTTGTCAGATGACAACAAAGCTCGTCTATGGGGTAAAACTCACCACCCATGCAAAGATTGAGATTGGAGGCAAACACCAAAAACTTAAACGTAAAAGTTTAACCTGGGTGTCTACAGACGCCGCCGCCAGGGAGCATGGCAATACCCCTCCTGGACATTCGTCCTGGCAAGCTAAAAAGTATTCCCCCCACAAAAATAAATAAATTTCAAAGTATACAACATTGCATCTCATTGCATTTCATCTCTCATTTAATCTTCACGACCAGAAATCACACCAATTAATCTTCACGACAGAAATCATACCCATTAATCTTCACGACCAGAAATCACACCCATTAATCTTCATGACCAGAAATCATACCCATTAATCTTCACAACCAGAAATCCCACCCATTAATCTTCATGACCAGAAATCATACCCATTAATCTTCACAACCAGAAATCACAACCATTAATTTTCATGACCAGAAATCATACCCATAATCTTCACGACCAGAAATCACACCCATTAATCTTCATGATCAGAAATCACACCCATTAATCTTCATGACCAGAAATCACACCCATTAATCTTCATGACCAGAAATCACACCCATTACACTTCATGACCAGAAATCACACCCATTAATCTTCATTACCAAAAATTACACCCATTAATCGTCATGACCAAAAATCACACCCATTAATCTTCATGACCAGAAATCCCACCCATTAATCTTCACAACCAAATATAACACCCATTTATCTTCACGACCATTAATCACACCCATTTATCATCACAACCAAATATCACACCCCTTAATCTTCAAGACCAGAAATCACACCCATTAATCTTCATGACCAGAAATCACACCCATTAATCGCTTTGACATAGTCTGTTTCAATAATACACTTCAAAGTATAATGCCTGATTACAAAAGTCTGATTAGCTAAGTCAGTAATGCGTCTGACTGTCATTTCAGGGGTTGCGAGTTCGAATCCACGACTGGCAAAGTCTCCATGATGATTGATATATCACATTCATCTCATTATTTGTCTCTTACCTCTGATTCAAGTGGGTAAGCTGAAATGCTGTTTAACCAAGAATTAACACTCCCCACCTCGTAAATTCATAGTACAACCTCCTTTAAATATTTTTTTACACATTTCTACAGCCAAAATAAACTCTCAAAGCCACACACACCCCTTTTACTAAATGCATCTTGTATTTTTCATCCAACTTTTAGAATACCTCATATGAAACTATCATCATCATCTTTGATATACAATCAAGTTCATATATTCGTTCATTTCAAATCTATTTCTGGCCGACTCTCTGAATACCTTATGTAATATTAAACCTTCCAATAACAAAATGAAACAAGAATTCAGACAAGTTCTAGCCAACCTAAACACCACACTTTTGATTTATAGATTAGCCATTGAAACGTCAGATCAAAACATTGTTTTCACTTTGATATGAGAACCAGTAAAAAACGAAAATAAGTCACTATTAATAATAGAAATGTGATGTTTTTATATTACAGCTTTTCAATCACATTGCAATATTAGCAGACCCTAGATTACAGTCATATGGATGCAGACTTGCTGTGAAGTCAGCATGCTATATACCGGTTATTATATTACAGTTTTTGTCTGCTCCCTCAGTAAGGGACTCCTTGAGTAGATGAAGGAGGATGAAGTATATAAAGTTCCCATTTTCTTCTTTTTTGTTCAGGGCTTTAATATTACAGTAATTTTTTTTTTTTCTAACTTATGTTTAATGTTCAGTATTTTAATAGTCATCATAGAAAATGTTATGCTGATACAATATTTCTTACCTAACATGAGAACAACAGTCACTGGCCATGTGGCATAGTATTGACACAGACATCATCAGCTTGTCCAAGGAAAATGGTGGCATATGCCTGTTTTTTTTTTTTAAAATGTTACAACTTTATTTACATTGACCATTACGCACGTAATCATTTACCAATGAGCACGCTAAAATTTATTTAGAGAAATCAAGATTTTTGAGTTGAGGAAAATCTCACCTCAAGTTTTTTAATGAAATTGACCCCAAATTCTCATGATGCTTAAAAATGGAAAAGTACTGACGAGATGAAAGCCCTCCTCAAATCTCTTCATACATTTATGTGAACAAACTATTTAATCTGCATACACATTTATTTAACCCTTTACTCTATAGATATGCATTTTCCTGCACCAATCACAGAAGGCCTTTGAAAACAGTGCAGGAAGAGTTCAGATTGCCCGTAATGAGCAATCTGAACACTTCCTGCACTGTTTTCCATTCTGTCAGTTAATATAAACATAATGCACCCATTGCTGATACGTGGTGAATTAATGCTTTCAATTCAATGGAAGAGTTGGGGGCATCGTCAAGAAAATGCTTATGGAGCAAAGGGTTAATCAAACAACCGTAGTTCTACTGCAACGATGTTCTAGTAGCAGAGCATCAGCCTCACATGTAGAGTGTTGTGGGTTCAATCCCTATAAGCTTAGTCATATCAAATACTTGAATGTTCGTTACTCAACACAGAATCTTAGAAGATATTAGTACAAGGTCTCAGGTCAGCCAAGAATCAGTATAACATGATTGGGTGGGGTATAATACCATATTGTCTGTGGCAGCACTATATAATATATTCTCTCAAACTAGCAGACACCATTGCAGTATGACTGAAAAATAGTTTAAACCAACTGATAACAAGAAAATATCTGTGGAACCGATGGATGCTCCCCAAGTGAGTGTTTGCCTCTGTAAGGGCTACTTGGTTGAAGAATACCAAACTGTATAGCAGGAACAATATGTGGCTCTGCACTTCACAGAACTAATTCACAAATCATTTAACCTGAACAAAATGACAATATGCGCAGATCCTAGCTAGTTTTACAGAATTAAAACCAGAGGTTGTAGGGAAATAGCGTCTTGACGACAATATGCACTCTACTTGGTAATGATGCATCCTTGCAAGTTTCATAAAATTCCAACCACAGGTAGTAGAGAAATAGAGCAGAAAAGAATTTGGTCACCGACTGAATCAGAGGGCCATAACTCCATGAAAAATCATCGAACCGAAACACAAACATAGCAAGTTTCATAAATTTCCAACGTTCGGTTGTAGAGAAAAAGCGCGGACAATAATTTTGTCACAGACTCAATGTAAGGGCAATAACTCCATGAAAAATCATTGAACCGAAACACAGACAATATGCGCATCTGCACTTGATAATGATGCATCCTAGCTAGTTTCATAAAATTCCAACATGGGGTTGTAGAGAAAAAGCAGACAATAATTTGGTCACAGACCCAATGAAAGGGCCATAACTCTGTAAAAAATCACTGAACTGGAACACATAGACAATATGCGCATCTGCACTTGGTAATGATGCATCCTAGCAAGTTTTATAAAATTCCAACATGGGATTGTAGAGAAATAGCATGGACAAGAATTTGGTCACAAATAGAATCAAAGGGCCATATCTCCGTGAAAAAACATCAAACCAGAACAGAAAGACAGTATGGGCATCTGCACTTGATAATGATGCATCCTAGCAAGTTTCATAAAATTCCAACCTGAGGTTGTACAGAAATAGCCCAAACAAGAATTTGGTCACAAAACAAAATCAAAGGGCCATAACTCCTTGAAAAATCATCAACCGGTACACAAAGACAGTATGCGCATCTGCACTTGGTAATGATGCATCCTAGCAAGTTTCATAAAATTCCAACCTTAGGTTGTAGAGAAATAGCTCGGACAAAAATTTGATCACAAACAGAATCAAAGGGCCATAACTCCGTGAAAAATCATCGGACCGGAACACAAAGACAATATGTGCATCTGCACTTGGTAACGATGCATCCTAGCAAGTTTCATAAAATTCCAACCTGAGGTTGTAGAGAAATAGCTCGTACAAGAATTTGGTCACAAATAGAATCAAAGGGCCATAACTCCATGAAAAATCATTGAACCGGAACACAAAGACAGTATGCACATCTACACTTGGTAATGATGCATCCTAGCAAGTTTCATAAAATTCCAACCAGAGGTTGTAGAAAAATAGCCAGGACAAGAATTTGGTCACAAACAGAACAAAGGGCCATAACTCCGTGAAGAATCATCAAACCGGAACACAAAGACAATATGTGCATCTGCACTTGGTAATGATGCATCATAGCAAGTTTCATAAAATTCCAACCAGAGATTGTAGAGAAATAGCCCGGACAAGAATTGGTGACACATGCACGGACGGACGCACACACGCACACACGGAAGTGGGGAATCATAAAAATCATACAATACAATTTAATAGCTATGCCCCTGTTGAACCATGATCCGCCATTATGCCAGAGGGCACCCAGCTCTGCTAGGTTTTTGTTTATTGATAACATGATGCAGTACCCAAAATATCAAAGTTGCAATAACATTGCTAATTAATAATACTGGTACATTGCATAAATGATGAATCCATGTTATCATACATTACACACCTAACACCGGCTGTAAACCAAACAAGTCAATAATTGATTAAATGTGACTTTGTATAAATGTTGTTATTTATCTGGTGGTCCTGGTACAATAAACATGCTTTTTATAACCTAATTAATTTTGTAACAATCACTATGTTTCATTATGGAATACAGATATTTTATTTGACAGCTATTCATCAACATATAAAAACAAATTATGCACCGAAAAACATGTGAAATTATAATGTAAATGCACATTGGTATGTATATACACATATATCTTTATATTTTACATAGAATGTATGGATAGAATGAGAGTGAAAACAAGAATTAAAAATGTGGAAGGAATTTAAATAATTATTTATATTATACCACCATTATATTTACTAGTCTGTGTTTTGATTAAACAGTTCACGTCTCTTTTTTGAAAAGCTTTATTAACATAATGTTGCTAGTTGTAGGTATGTATAGCAGTATTATTTCTTTATAACATCGCATTTTACAGAAAAATCCTTTATTTTTGTTGGAGACTAAGTTTTTGTTGATTTCGTGGTGTGCCTCGGCAACAAAAATAGTTCCAACTGCATGAACTTGTGTTGGTCTTGACCTATTTACACCTTTTGAAAATGTGACATGTCCTCTCCAATGTTGTTTCAATGATAGTTTAATTAAAACTTGTAAGTCAAAAGCGTGACTAATTGACATTCATTCTCTAGGATTACCCCATATTGGGTAGCCCCATTACCCATGTGTTACAGGGAATTTATCATGATTTATTTTCCTATATATTATGCCTATATATACTTACTGACCCTGTTTTGCCAAATAGGATAATATTATCTATATAAACATGCCAAAATAATATATTGGAAATGCGAATCTAAACTTGCACTATACCCCCCCCCCCCCCCCCCCCCCCCACTTAAAAGTGCAACATATTTTGTGATGTATTAAATGAGTCATGTAATTTCATTATGATCTGTTAGGTATACAAGTTTACATGTAATAAAATTTGTTTCATCTTAGAAAGAGTCCGAATGATGATGCGAAGGTCGTCAAGTGCTGTCCATTTTCAACTTTACCACTCCAATTCAAATATCAATTTTGTCACATTTTGGTGTATTTGACATACCAAACCATTCAATTTTATTTATTAATGATAATGAGATGCTTTTTATAGTACATTTTAATATTTTTTTTGTTTTTTTAAGGCATTTATATCGTTTTTTCCCTGATATACTCCCTTTCAAGTCAGCTCAGTATTTAAACACGTTATGTTATAGAAATACTAGTATGCAAAGGAACAGACTCAAAATGAAAACGAAAATTTTTATTTTAACGAAATTAATTCTCCAGGAATATGCCCTTGAACAATCAAACAGTGTTTAATGTATTATACAATGTCATCATGTTTATGATAATTTCACTTCTGTACATTAAGACAACTGCAGTCTGTTTTTGTTTGCTTGAGAATGGTTGCAAACATCAAATATTCATTTATCCGATACAGGTAAGACAGGTATATAGGTACTCAATTATGAATTGGTTGCATATGAAACAGTAATTAACCACTTTACCTGTACTGTGAAATAATAAACTTGCCCAATTATCAACTAACTTTGAAATGATTATACATATCCTTATAATCATAGTAAGTAATGTATACCGCTCGAATTACACCATTATTTTGTAATGATGTCAGTGAGCGGACATTAAAACAATAAATAAAACATAATTACATCCCTCCTGTATGGTCTTACACAGGTAGTTATTATGTAATTGATTTTATGACACAATTTAGGTAATACAATAGTATTGGGCCCTTCTCAGCTATTTGGAAAAAGTAATGGCCGTCACTTTTTAAATTGTATTTTCTATTAGAAATAAGATAAATAAAAAACTATGTTTTAAATTTGTTGTTTGTTAATTCCTCAGATAGAAAAAACAATATCTTGACTCAATTCTCAGAAAATGGATCAAATTTGTATTTGAAACTTGAAATGTCAAGGAATATCCGTCATCCATTTTGGCTGGAAAATGAGGGGACTTCAATCATGGCCAAATTTTCCCCTTTTAATCTATATGACAACAGTAAGTCATTTGCTAATATTTAAATGAAATAATACTTGTAACTATTCACTATAACTAGTAAATGAATATGTTACAATTGATAAAAAAAACTTGTTAGAAATTGATGCATACGCCTATTACGGCATCCGTCAAAACAAGAAGAGTTGTCGGCATTAAAAAAAATATATTAATCATGTTGTGATGATCAAAGAACATCCACATGTTTGGAAAACATATTTCCATCGTAGGTTTTAAAATAACACACTTTGTATATAACAATGACAAAGCTGTAAAATTCAAATTTTATTCGGGAATCGAAATGTCCGTCAATTCCGTAATTGGCGTATGCCGAGTCACGAATCCACTAAAACGATCTAGGGGACTTTTTTATCGGGAGTTAAAATTTGCCTGAGACCGTTTTATGTGTACTACGTCATCGATACCAGTGCAGATTTTACATAAAACAAAAATATGGAGGTAAGTTTGATGTCTGTCAACCGCTCAGCCAAGTAATGGGCGTCACAGAAAAATTGAATCATTGTTTTATCATCCCAACACAATACTTGTGTATAATTCGAAGTAACGATAGCAGTGTACATGGATTAGAGAGATGACACACGGACACACGAGAGTATTCTCCTTACTTTCAGGAGTATTTTAGAAAAGTCGAGATCGGCAATTACAGTTTGACAGAACTTGTTTGTACGGACATTTTTATTGACATACATTTATCTGAGAAGTAATTGCCGTTCATGCTTTATTCATATTTATTTCATTTTTGATGCTGACTCGATTGAATAAGACTTTTAATGATGATGACTTGGCTGTAGCTGTTGGCCTCTTACATTTAAAGTGTGTGCAGAATATATAAGAGAAAATATTTTGATTTTTTATTCGGAAATTATGCTTTGACGATGTATGCGTGATAGACTAAATCTGTTAGTATTTTGTCAAGAATAATGTCCGTCATCAAATATATGTCAATCATAATTTCCATCACATGCATGAGGCGTTTTATTTGTATTTTTCAGTTAAAATTTTATGTAGCCTTTAAAAACATTAAGAAAATATAAACTTTATTCATAATTTTTGGAGCAAGAGACTAACTTCCAACTGTCAACACTTAACTATCAAATAGTAGTTTGGCAGTTATTTTGACCAGACTGTCTTGTCAAAAGTAATTTTCCAAATACAGAAATGTAATTTGTGATTAGAATTTTAAAGCAAGCATCAGTGTCATCTTTCAAGTGATTGTTTTTTCTTGGAATATTAATTGTTAATAGAGTTTTACAATTTAAAATTGGCTTAGCATAAATAATAACAATGTTTGTACTGTTTTCGTGATGGAAATTATGTTTGACATGGTTTAAAAATAGTTCATTATGTCCAACACATCCAATACTGTTACAGAATAATTTGAATATAAACAAAAGAGTTTTGTCAAAAATGTTAAACCCTATACTGCTTACAAACTTGTGGAAAATGCTGCCACCCCCACCCCCAGTGCAGAAGGCTTTTGAAATAGGTGAAGGACCAGTTTTAATCAAAGTAATAAGAAATCATCACATGCCCTACACTGTTTTTTCTTCTATCACAATAAGTATGAAAAATATATGAAAATTGCATGTAATTTCTATGTTGGACTTTGAAGTACCATTTTAAATGCCAGTTATTCGGTAAAAGGTACAACAAAAGCTAAATGGTACATTTATTTTGCAGAATATCCATGATCTCTGTGCACCTACAGCAAAGGAACCAAAACCTATTAGCAGTAATAGTAATAACTTGACATAAACTCCTGCTGAAAGACCAAAAAGGTAAAATAATTAAATCAATTAATTTAGTACACTACTATATAATTATATGAGCAGTCTTGCGAGAAAAAAGGACGCGGTCAGACATTTATGACTTGCGTACAACCAGATTAACCTTAACTTTCGTACAGTGTAGTCAATATTGTTTGCTATTTCATCAGTGAATGATTTTATTAATTAAAGTTTTAAATCAATATTTGTAAACAGCATAGAGGATCAGGCTATGCAGAAACCTAGTCTGATCTGGGTCAACATTGGTCACAAAAGTCTGAATTTTTCTCAAGATAAAGATCTATACTATTAAACATAGAGTTCTTTATAAAATGAAATTATAGCTTTTGCTTGGAGACTTTTTAGTTGTTTTATAAGAATCAAGCTTTCACATACACATATTAACAACTTACACATATAATTTCTGATATATATAACAATAGAGGTATGTCTTATATTTAAAACATGCATTTGATGTCATCAGGTATCCAGAACAAAGGAGGAATGATCCTGTTTTCAAAGAAAAAGAAAGGCTGAGAAAGAAGATTGCTTGGCACCAAAGAACGGAAAAGCATAATTTGTTAACTTCGCGTCCGTTCATCACACCAAACTCTCAACTAACCTGTCTAGTCTCACAGAGATTGACCCACTCTCGACTGACCCGTCTAATAGACCAGCGAATGAAGATTCAATCTTGATGAACATGTCTCCAGCTATGACTGATGACCCACCCACTACTGTACTATCACAGTTAACTGATCATCAAGCTGACCTGAGGTCAGTATCTATACACCAATGTATTTCATCAAAGCAAGCTTTCAATAGAACTTACTTACTGGTTCATTTAAGTAGTACTACTGCAGTCAACCATGTAAAAAATCCATGTTGCTAGGTTGTTTAGTGTCTGAATGTATTGAAATGATACTCACCATGATGGTAAATAAAACAAAATTTCTTTGCAAAAACATTAATAAGTTCTGTACTGATACTCTATTGTAAAAAGAGTTAAATTTATTGTAAATAATTTATTAATTTATAATTTCTAAACAATTTGTTATATATTTTTCAGTTTGTCTCACCACCTAATGATGAACTAGCTGACACCCATGGGATATGGGTCCAGTTTTACAGTCAAGGGCAGGCTGGATGTTGGAACAAAAACTTCTTTTTGTCTCCAATTTTGATATTGTGCACCGTCTTGATCAACCAGCCTTGTTACAGATTGGCTCAAGATCTTATTATCATTTTCTTTTTGTAGTGTCCATAATTATTTAAAGACTCATTAAACTTCCTAAACGGTTGTTTTTAGTTTTAATGCAAGTCAGTTTAAATCTTCACAATAATAGAATACATGTTTATTTGATTACTGAGACTTTGCAAATGGAAAAATAAATATAAAGCATATTATTAGCTAGTACATAATTATGAACGGGTTTTGTTTACAAATTAATGTTCGTCTCTTTTCGATAAATACATTGAACAGAAAACGAGGAGTTACTAATTTTGGAACGCCTCGGTTGGTAATATATGATCACTTCATTTCAGAGAGAAACATAGTATGGTGAACTGTAGGGGATGCAGTTAAAAATTCAAATAACCGTCTGCAGTTTGAAAGTTTTTAAGAACATCCCCTTTGTTCCCCTTGGCGTATTAATGAACTGGAACCCACAAGCTAATTTATTGCATGTTAGCAACGAATCAACCATATAGAATTAAAAATAAATTTACGCTTTTAATAACTGAACTTAACAAACACAATATTGACTATGATAAAGTGATTTGTGACGTAGTGTCGCGTGTGATAGTATCATGCGTATATACAAGGGTTTAAAATATTCAAATGTTTATGACAAACAGATGTTAAAAACAAAAAATAATGCCATCTTAAGGTTCCATTTATATCTTGCAGCTATATCTTTAATTATTATCAACTTATAATAACTATTTGAATTGATTATGGCGTTTGTGTCCTTTATTGTGTTTTACCCAAGTGCAAATCATTCAGATTGGATGTATGTACATGTTTCAATAAAAATCAATAAAAAATGTTCACCTTAATTGTGTGTTTAATTAGATGAGTAAAATTTGAGAATAGTCCACTTAAATGCATATGGAGTCAAGGTAAAGTTAATTTCTTTACCACTTGATACACCACTTCAGGGGTATTCAAATAATATTATTTATTACAAATGATATTGGAGTAATAGGCGTCACTTTTTTTTGGTTGTCAAAATGTCAACAGTAATGTCCGTACATAAAAGTGTCTATATAATTATTAAATGTCACTTTAACTCTAAAATATAATATGAAAGACATTTGAAGAAATCTGATTGACTTGTCCATAACAAGATTTTCTATGGGAAAGAGGATCTGCTTAAAGGAAAAAAAGAAATGTAGCCAGGAATAAAAGTAATAGGCGTCACTATTTTTAACTGTACTACAGAAAAAAAAAAGGAACTTTTTCTTAATGGTAGTTGTTTCCAGTGTATGAAAACCGGATAAATGAATTACTTAACAGTTACTTAATAGTGATTTTGGCAGGAAAAAACTGTTTAAAATGAAAATTAGATTTGTCAAGATAATGGGCGTCACTTTGTGGTGTCTTTACTGAAAACAATAAAAAGTTGTTAAATAAGCCCTACGCTATCTTTTTATTATCAGTTTAAGCATTTATGATATATCTATAAGTGTCATGAACTGAAATTAAGTGGTTTTATCCATATCTAAAATTTGAGAGATAATTTCCTAATAGCTGAGAAGGGCCCTATTACAAAATGAAGCGTAGAAAATACATTGGATACTGATATAGGATTACTCTGCTATCAATGGGCTCTTTTGTAGGTATCCCCATCTCAGATAGTTGCCATTGACTTGAGAACTTCATTATCTGAACTTTTTACAAAGATGGCTCGCATTCATGACATCCTTTTCTTGGGCTCGATTTCAAGATCTTTTTCCTCCCACTGTGGTCATAGATTTAACTCGCTCAGTCCAAATTATGTGAGATGTTTTCCAGTTATTTGGGGAAAGGATGGTGGTTCCACTCTGATATATAATTATGATTTGTCATTGTCACAAAAACAGCATTAAACCCTGTATTTAATATTAAAAATAATAAACAAAAATTATCAATATCAGAAAGAGGATCCATGAAAATGCAGCAATAGCAAAAGCTCATTACCAATGAAATACTGAAACATCACCTGCGTGTTATAAAGGGGGTGTCATCCATTCTTCTTAACTGACTTGAAATCAGGCATTTCCTCTTACATCAACACCATTATAACACATTTATACAGACCACTGAGAGTGATTCAAAACAGCCACTGATAATGACCACAGTAAAATGCCAAATGGTTAATTTGCAAATAGAATGTAGTAGTGACTATGTGTCACCCCCCCCCCATTGATTTTTGTTCTTTATTCTATCCCTTTACTTCATATAAACACCTTTGGACACCTCTAATATAAACGCCTTCGGACACCTAATATAAGAGGCTTTTGAATTATTGGGTGAATTATGTTTATATTAACTGACAGAGTGGAAAACAGTGCAGGAAGTGTTTAGATTGCTCATTACGAGCAATCTGAACTCTTCCTGCGCTGTTTTCAAAGGCCTTCTGTGATTGGTGTGGGAAAACGCATATCTATGGAGTAAAGGGCTATAGTAAATAATAAAAGTTTGAAGGCTTGTCATTCATAGAGAATCCCAAATGAAAGAAGTGAAACCTATATTTTACTGTTTGTCAACCTCTGCACTATCAAAATATGATGAGAAAAGTAGGGGTCATGTATCATATAAGAGATTTTTTTTCTGTTCAGTGTGTACACTGGTGACAAAATGAAAGTAGACTTCCGAAATCATGACTGTATTCATACCCCAATTTCCAAGCATCAATTTTTTTTCTAAATTCACAATTCAAACATGACAATGCTATCAAAATGTTCAAAATACATCAATAATGCCATTCAAATAAAAAAATGAGCATTAAAATAAGGAAAATACATTTTTAAAGAAGAAGAAATGAAAATTATTTATAACCGCCATTATACCACTACCCCGTGGAAGCACTTCCTTTTTGCAATGGTGGTACTATGCCACTACACAGCATGTTACCATGTACACATAAGGTCCCAAGCATCCAATGACTGAGATCTGTGTGATTAGGTTGTGTCCCAAATGTACCATCATGCTCTCACTTACACATATGGCACCAAGCACTCAATGACTGAGAGCTGAATGATCAGGTTGTGTCCCAAATGTACCATCATACTCTCACTTATACATATGGCATCAAGCACCCAAAGACAGAGAGCTGACTGATCAGGTTGTGTCCCAAATGTACCATCATGCTCTCACTTACACATAAGGCACCAAGCACCCAATGACTGAGAGCTGAGTGATCAGACTGTGTCCCAAATGTACCATCATGCTCCCACTTACACATAAGGCACCAAGCACCCAATGACTGAGAGCTGAGTGATCAGGTTGTGTCCCAAATGTACCATCATGCTCTCACTTACACATAAGGCATCAAGCACCCAATGACAGAGAGCTGAGTGATCAGGTTGTGTCCCAAATGTACCATCATGCTCCCACTTACACATAAGGCACCAAGCACCCAATGACTGAGAGCTGAGTGATCAGGTTGTGTCCCAAATGTACCATCATGCTTCCACTTACACATAAGGCACCAAGCACCCAATGACAGAGAGCTGAGTGATCAGGTTGTGTCCCAAATGTACCATCATGCTCTCACTTACACATAAGGCATCAAGCACCCAAAGACAGAGAGCTGAGTGATCAGGTTGTGCCCCAAATGTACCATCATGCTCTCACTTACGCGTAAGGCACCAAGCACCCAATGACAAGAGCTGAGTGATCAGGTTCTTTCCCAAATGAACCATCATGCTCTCACTTATACATAAGGCATCAAGCACCCAATGACAAGAGCTGAGTGATCAGGTTGTTTCCCGAATGTACCATCATGCTCCCACTTACACATAAGGCATCAAGCACCCAAAGACAGAGAGCTGAGTGATCAGGTTGTGCCCCAAATGTACCATCATGTTCTCACTTACACATAAGGCACCAAGCACCCAGTGACTGAGAGCTGAGTGATCAGGTTGTGCCCCAAATGTACCATCATGCTCTCACATACACATAAGGCACCAAGCACCCAATGAATGAGAGCTGAGCGATCAGGTTGTGTTCAAAATGTACCATCATGCTCTCATTTACACATAAGGCATCAAGCACCCAATGAATGAGAGCTGAATGATCAGGTTGTGTCCCAAATGTACAATCATGCTCTCACTTATACATAAGACATCAAGCACCCAAAGACAGAGATCTGAGTGATCAGGTTGTGTCCCAAATGTACCATCATGCTCTCACTTACACATAAGGCATCAAGCACCCAAAGACAGAGAGCTGAGTGATCATCATTCTCTCACTTACACATAAGGCATCAAGCACCCAAAGACAGAGAGCTGAGTGATCAGGTTGTGCTCCAAATGTACCATCATGCTCTCACTTACACATAAGGCACCAAGCACCCAATGACTGAGAGCTGAGTTATCAGGTTGTTTCCCAAATGTACCATCATGCTCTCACTTACAAATAGGGTACCAAACATTCAACAAATGAGTGATCAGGTTGTGTCCCATATGTACCATCATACTCTCACTTAT
This sequence comes from Panopea generosa, assembly GCA_029582155.1. Lineage (NCBI taxonomy): Eukaryota > Metazoa > Mollusca > Bivalvia > Adapedonta > Hiatellidae > Panopea > Panopea generosa. The sequence goes on along the minus strand of CM055900.1, from coordinate 38,772,778 downwards.
TCATAATGCACCAAGCACCCAATGACTGAGAGCTGAGTGATCAGGTTGTTTCCCAAATGAACCATCATGCTCTCACTTACACATAAGGCATCAAGCACCCAACAACTGAGAGCTGAGTGATCAGGTTGTGTTCCAAATGTACCATCATGCTCTCACTTACACATTAGGCACCAATCACCCAATGACAAGAGCTGAGTGATCAGGTTGTGTCCCAAATGAACCTCATGCTCTCACTTACACATAAGGCACCAAGCACCCAATGACTGAGAGCTGACTGATCAGGTTGTTTCCCAAATATACCATCATGCTCTCACTTACACATAAGGCACCAAGCACCCAATGACTGAGAGCTGAGTGATCAGGTTGTGTCCCAAATGAACCATCATGCTCTCACTTACACATAAGGCACCAAGCACCCAATGACTAAGAGCTGAGTGATCAGGTCGTTTCCATAATGTACCATCATGCTCTCACTTACACATAGGGTACCAAACATTCAACAAATGAGTGATCAGGTTGTGTCCCAAATGTACCATCATGCTCCCACTTATTCATAATGCACCAAGCACCCAATGACTGAGAGCTGAGTGATCAGGTTGTTTCCCAAATGAACCATCATGCTCTCACTTACACATAAGGCACCAAGCACCCAATGACTGAGAGCTGAGTGATCAGGTTGTGTCCCAAATGAACCATCATGCTCTCACTTACACATAAGGCACCAAGCACCCAATGCCTGACAGCTGAGTGATCAGGTTGTTTCCCAAATGTACAATCATGCTCTCACTTATACATATGGCATCAAGCACCCAAAGACAAAGAGCTGAGTGATCAGGTTGTGCCCCAAATGTACCATCATGCTCTCACTTACACATAAGACACCAAGCACCCAATGACTGAGATCTGAGTGATCAGGTTGTATCCCAAATGTACCATCATGCTCTCACTTATACATACGGCATCAAGCACCCAAAAACAGAGAGCTGAGTGATCAGGTTGTGCCCAAAATGTACCATCATGCTCTCACTTACACATAAGGCACCAAGCACCAAATGACTGAGAGCTGAGTGATCAGGTTGTGTCCCAAATGTACCATCATGCTCTCACTTACACATAAGGCACCAAGCACCCAATGACTGAGAGCTGAGTGATCAGGTTGTGTCGGAAATGTACCAGCATGCTCTCACTTATTCATAAGGCACCAAGCACTCAATGACAAGAGCTGAGTGATCAGGTAGTTCCCCAAATGAACCTCATGCTCTCACTTACACATAAGGCACCAAGTACCCAATGACTGAGAGCTGAGTGACCAGGTTGTGCCCCAAATGAACCATCATGCTCTCACTTATACATAAGGCATCAAGCACCCAAAGACAGAGAGCTGAGTGATCAGGTTGTGTCCAAAATGAACCATCATGCTCTCACTTACACATAAGGCACCAAGCACCCAATGACTGAGAGATCAGATTTTGCCCCAAATTAACCATCATTCTCTCACTCAGTGTTAAAATTGATGATATATTACAATGTTTTCATAACCAATCTGTTGAATATGTTTTACCTGGTACACAGTTTCATTGGATTGTACTAAAATCATTAATTATTCAATTAATTTTAAGTACCTATATGAATAGAGGTAGCATGGTAAAAGATAAAAGTCCGTTGCTTTGAACCTCTTTTTGTATGAGTGGTAAAAACTAGTGTAGTTATCAAACAATTTTGAGAAAAACATTTAATAATGACATTTCCAAGTGTTTTTTTTTTTTTTATTTTTCTGGATTTTTTTTTAATGTATCCCTCTTCACATAATAATATTAATAGCTGGCAAATTTGGCAGGATAATAAAATGTGAAATAATAATAAATAAACAAAAACACTGTTTATACTACCTTTATTATCATACTTCCCATTTTCAAAAGCACAAATCAATAAAAAATATTTTGTTCTGTTTCAACTTGTCAACAAATCAAAATATCGCAATGGTTATTAAAATATATATTTTGTCCACATTAATTTGTTGACAAATGTTTATCAAAGTTTATAATAAAAATATTTTGTTCGTATTAACTTATCAACAAATTAAAATATTGTAATAGCTTACGATAAAATCAAAGGCATGAATGGCCTGAGGGTGAGCTCACTCGTTCACAGTTATACCCATCATGTCATCTTTCTTTAATTTCATGTCAGAATGATACACGGATTTACCAATGAGCTCATGAATGAATACAGATCTAAAGACAGTTAGAAAGAAATTTTGTTACAACAATGAAAATATTTTTTTAATGCAAATAGATGTTGAGCTATGGATATTTTCCAATTTTAGTTAGTTATGTTATAACTGTATATACATGTAGTTTTGTTTCTTTCTTTATGATATCATAAACCAACACACTGATGACCCATCAAACACATGGTCATAGTTGTTATGTTAGTTGCAACAAAAATCTTCCACATAATGTAGCTATGAGCATAAAATCAAATCGAACAAAGTATTTGGAAGACAGTTGCAGTTTATTTTATAATAAACCAAACAACCTAGAAAGAAAGAAAGGACCAAACAACAAAGTATAACATGGGTTTGCTCTCTTTTACTTTTGAGACGCTCTCAGTCATTGGGTGCTTGGGACGCTTCAGGAAACTATTTTACTAATGTGCAACAGTCGCCTGCATTTCATGTCATTTTAGTGGTGTGCGTAACATAGGTTCCCCTCCCCCCCTTGCAGTAGTCGTCTGCATTTCATGTCATTTTAGTGGTGTACATAACACAGGTTCTCCCCCTTGCAGTAGTTGTCTTCATTTCGTGTCATTTTAGTGGTGCGCATAATGTAGGTTCTCCCCCTTGCAGTAGTTGTCTGCAGTTTGTCATTTTAGTGGTGCACGTAACATAGGTTCTCCCCCTTACAGTAGTCATCTGCATTTCATGTCATTTTAGTCGTACACATAACAGGTTCTCCCCCTTGCAGTAATCATCTGCATTTTGTGTCATTTGAGTGGTGAGCGTAACGAAAGTTCTCCCCCATGCAGTAGTCATCTGCATTTTGTGTCATTTTAGGGGTACGCGTAACGTAGGTTCCCCCCCCCCCCCCCCGACCCCTTGCAGAAGTCGTCTGCATTTTCTGTCATTTTAGGGGTGCGCGAAACGTAGGTTCTCCCCCTTGCAGTAGTTGTCTGCATTTCGTGTCATTTGAGTGGTGCGCATAACGAAGGTTCTCCCCCTTGCAGTAGTTGTCTGCAATTCGTGTCATTTTATTGGTACCTGTAACATAGGTTCCACCCCCCACCCCCCCCCCCCCCCCCCACCCTGGCAGTAGTCGTCTGCATTGTAACGTAGGTTCTCCCCCTTGCAGCAGTCGTCTGTATTTCATGTCATTTAAGTGGTGTGTGTAACATAGGTTCTCCCTTTTGCAGCAGATGTCTGCATTTCGTGTCATTAAAGTGGAGCGCGTAATGTAGGTTCTCCCCCTTGCAGCAGTCGTTTTCATTTCGTATCATTTTAGTGGTGTGCGTAACATAGGTTCTCCCCCGTCTGCATTCCATGTCGTCTGCTATGGCAAATGTATTTTGAAACTACTTGAAACTTTTTTATTGGTCAGAGGAAATGAAATCGCCATCCACAGTATAACAGTTATATAAGTTTATAGAACAAAATGCCCATCACGATCACTATAGAAAGCACCACTATGCTCGCCTTCCAAAAATCAATTTGTAGACAAATAAAAATGTTGCAAAGGTTAATGGTAAAAAAAATATTTCTTATCAATATGTCAACAAAGCAGAATGTTGCAAAGGTTTACGATAAAAAATGTTTTGTTCTCATCAACTTGTAATTTTTTCTTTTAAATCAATTATGTAATTTGTAGTGGTATCACACAGTTTCAAATTTGTAGTGGTATCACACAGTTTGAAACTTGTAGTGGTATCACAGTTTGAAATTTGTAGTGGTATCACAGTTTGAAACTTGTAGTGGTATCATAGTTTCAAACTTGTAGTGGTATCACAGTTTCAAACTTGTAGTGGTATCACATTTCAAATTTGAAGTGGTATCACAGTTTAAAACTTGCAGTGGTATCACAGTTTCATATTTGTAGTGGTATCACACAGTCTATAACTTGTAGTGGTATTACACAATTTCAAATTTGTAGTGATTTCACCAGTTTTAAACTTGTAGTGGTATCACACAGTTTCAAATTTGTAGTGGTATCAAATTTCAAATTTATAATGGTATCACACAATTTCTAATTTGTAGTGGTATCATACAATTTCAAATGTGTATTGGTACCACCAGTCTTAAACTTGTAGTGGTATCACACAGTTTTAAATTTGAAGTGGTATCACACAGTTTTAAACTTGTGGTATCACACAGTTTCAAATTTGTAGTGGTATCAATTTGTAATGGTATCACACAGGTTTAATCTTGTGGTATCATACAGTTTCAGATTTGAAGTGGTATCACACAGTTTCAAATTTGTAGTGGTATCACAGTTTCAAATTTGGCTGGGAAATGACAGCTACTGGTTACAAGTTTGAAGAGCCATCACACAATGTTTTCCAATCTGATTATGGTATGTAATGAGCGTGACATGGTTACGTGTGTATAATAATCCGACACAAATGACACAGTTGATGACCATCAGTTACAAAGCATTAAGACACCATATTTAGGAGTATTCATATCAAACATTCTGTATCACATACATGCACAAAAAGCTCATTTACCACCAACATAATTCACATAATACCAAAGGTGTATACCTTTCTGCTCCCTTGCAAGTTCAAGCAGAAACTATAGAATTTTACTTGCTGCAACATTGTTATGATGGTGAAAAGCAATACCGCTTTAAATGTGATAAAATGAATAATCAGTATCTCAAATTTCTGGAATTTGGAACAGGTGAGACAAAAAAATTCTTTATCTCAATTAAAATCTTCTCAATTTACCATAGAGAAATTGCAGAAAGCATTTTTTTGTCTGTGATGTTTTCATTTAAAGTTTATCAGGTTACCACATAAAGATTTATCAGGTGACTTGAAAATGAGCTGCCAGAATATCAAATACTGCCATCCTTCCGATGTCATTATCAACAGATCCCCCAGATTTTGCTGATATTGCAACAAGACATAGCGGAACTGGGGATTCTAGTTTTGGTTCTTTTTCTAAAACAATATCAAACAAGAGTTGTCAGAAGACCAACAAAGCTCGCCTCTGGGTGTCTAAGTCCAAAAAGAACCATAACTGTGCCAAAATGCAATCCAGAGCTATGGTTCTTGTCTGTGTGTTCCATTGATGATGGTGAACACACAAGCAAAGTTTCATTCACATCCAATGACTGGTTGCATAGATATGTTAAACTTAAACGCAAAAGTTTAACCTGGGTATCTGCAGACTCCGCCGCTGACAACGACAATGCCGACGTCGGGGTCATGACAATAGCTCTCATTGGACTTTGTCCCGGCGAGCTAAAAATACCACTTGCTTAGTACTGGTTCTACCCAGGGAAATTCTGAGTGTGATTTATATAACTTGTAATAACTTATTTCACAATCGATGTAAAACAAACTAAATCAAGCCCAGTCTTAACTTTCCTGATACACTCCCTTTCGCTCACAGTAAATTTTAATCTTTAGCTCTAGTAGGTGCATAATATATTATTTTAAATTTAGTAAATCTGTTTTCTTTCCACCCTACATTCATTATCCATTTTTACTTTGCTCTTATTGTCTGACAAACAGTAATAGCGGATTTGAATGAACCTTTACAGGGCTTTGCATTAATGTTCGCCCGTCTGTCCAGGACATCTGAATCGTGGGTACGGACAAGTAAAGTGTAAAGCTGCCAGCCGGACTGGACAAGTGAAAATTCAGAAATTAAATACAGCATTTCTTATTTGCATATCCCCTGTTTTTGAACTTTAATAAAAACAGTTTATTTAGTTATTCTTAATTTTATTTCCATAGGACTATAGTACCATAACTTTAGATTCAGTAAGGACAAGTTGTTTTTGGTCAGGACAAGCAGATTTTAGAAATACTTATCTAACTGGAAATGTGGGAAAAAAAATTAATGTAATAGCCTGCTTTTATTTTTAAAAAATGTTTTTTTGAGAAATATTTCAACTCATTTGAGCCTAACCAGTATTTAGAATTCTTGCATGTAAAAATGTAATCAATGAATATTTGATCAGAAAAGTGATATCATTTTCAAAATTGAATCATTTTTTTTTCCTAGATCTGCTGTCATTATTATCGGTTCATATTACGTAGACTGCAATTAAATTTTAAATTTGTGTTTTAAAATGATGACATTTCTAGAATAACATTAAAAAAGCAAGGTAAGAAAGTTTGATCTTGGCTTATCATTTGATTTGGTATAATACCCATGCTTGCAATTTTAAAGACTTTGCAACAGGACTCACACCAGTATTATCTCCCTTGAAGGAGTACTCCGGACCTACAGATGAAGGAAGTAGAAATAAAACTTTAGTTCTCTTTTTCTTCATTTTTCAGTGCTTTGTACTGCTGTGATTTGTTTTTTTCCTAGCATGAGTTAAATGGTCAGTATTTTAGAAATCACCACTGAAAATTTGATGCTGATACCAGTTTTTTTGACAATTCTGTGTCATTTCAGAATTGTTGTTTCAAACCGCATCAAGGGCAAATAGTTGACATATTATTACTCTGGAAATTGATAGGTCTCACAAAGCATTGAATTTAAAAAAAAAAAAACCTGGTCAAGATATGCTTTTTTCCTTTATTATTGCATATCTTGAACCAGTGAAGAATTTGAGCCCAGACACATGCTGGAAATTTTGTTTTTTCACTGTGTTTTGGACATAAATGTTATAATGGATCCCTATGGGAGATGTAATAGTGGTGTGAGATGAATATCCAAATTTACCGAATATCCACATTTCCCGTACAGTGCTCACTCATAATTTTGGGCATCTTTGATGGACATGATGTTTCAATTACAAACTTTGTGTTATGTAGAGCTGGATTTAAAATGTTCATTTCACCAGAAGGGAAGATTCTCTGCTTGTTATGCTCCGACTATATGAAAAATGAGGAGGGGGTCCTCTTTGGCTGAGTGGTCTAAGGCGCCGTCTCAAGATCACTTACCTCTCCCAGCTAAGGTCATAGGTTCAAGTCCCGCTTGCTCCAAAAACTTTGTGTGAGGAAATTTCCAGTTACTTGCATAAGGACAGTGATTTTACTCAGTCAGAGGTCTTCTTCCACCAGTAAAACTGGATATGCATTATATAACCTGAAATGTGTTGAAAATGGGGTTAAGCCGATTCATCAAAAAAATTTTTTTTAAAAATTTATAAAAAAAAAGAGGAGGTGGAGTAACCCCCTGTTCAATCTCAAATATCACTTGTGCTATCTCAAGATCACTTACCTATCATCACTGAGGTTCTGGGTTTGAGCCAAACTAGGTTCCAATAATTCATGTGGCAAAGTGTGATAGTTACTTGTGAAAGGACGATGGTTCTACTCAGATTCATTCTGAGGTCTTCCTCCATCAATAAAACTTGATATACCATATATAATATAACATGTTATGTGTTGAAAATGAAACCAAGCCGAAAATCCCCATTTATAAAGAAATAACTGTACAATAAATAACACAAAAAGTTTTTTTAAATTTCTAGGAATACTTGGAAAAGCAACCATGAATGAAAGTAACTTTCCAGTCTTGTATTTTTGTAATGGCTATTTCTAATGAAAGCATGTATCTGATAGTGCAATGATCTTTAACTAAAAAGTTAACAGTGGTCATAAACAAAATCAAAGATTGAAATTTATCTCTATAAATCAATGACTGGCAACCATTTACAGAATTCTTATCTAAATTTGTCTTCAATTTGATCTGGTTTCTTCATATTGCCAGCGCGACATCAATCCATTCGCAATCATTTGTGATCTTTAGGAAACCTTAATTTCAACATTTCACAAACATTGTCCTTCCTTATCATGTCAATAAATCAATTAAGTGTTTTATAAAGCAGTTAAATACCTTCTCAATTGTAATGCTTTTAGGCAAGACGCTAAGTGGAAGTTTTAATGCATTGCCAGCATAGGAAATCTATATCATGAAATCATTTTTTAAATAAATTATCAAATTACAGTACAAAGTTTGTTGTATATATATCACTATAATACTTGTCTTGAATGTAATACGGTATCAAAAACTGAAAAAACATGGTGCTGAGGTGATTGAAATAGAAAATACCTAAGATTTAATTACCAATTCTCTTTAATTAGAAATGTACAAAATTCTTCACAATTTGTTTATGTCTCCACCAGTTAAAAGAGTTGTAAGGGTTGGTTGCATAAAGGTTTACTATTTGTCAGGGCCGGGCCCGATTAGCTCAGTCAGCAGCGTGTCTGACTATCAATCCATGGGTCATGAGTTCGAATCCCTGCCCGGCAACAGTCTCCGTGATTATTGATATATGACATTATGTCTCATTATCATTCGTCTCTCACCCCTGGTTCAAGTGAGTAAGTTATCAGTTACTTGTGGAGATCGGGTGTGCTTGAGTACTGATAAACCTTTCAGGATCCCCGGAAAGAGTGGTAAGGTTAACTGATCACTTGTTAGCCCTTGATGACATAAAAATGATGCTAAATATTCGAACAAACAATTATTGTCTGTCAGCAGCATCAAGAAACGTGTTTCTGCTCATTATCATACTTTCCTGGGTTTTTTTTTTCACACCATAAGTTTTTTTCTGTTAGACATAACTTAGAGATGATGATTGGTGGGTTTTATTATACTTCTAATTATAGTAACAAACTTGTCATATGCCACCCAAATGGTCTCTGAAAATATTTTATAATAGGCAGCGATGTATGAATATTAAGAGTAATGGACTGACACACAATTTCATGGTCATTTTTACATTAAAGTGTGACATTGACCTTTGTGTAACCTTGACCTTGACATCTGATATAAAGAGCTGGGTATTTTTACAAGTAAAACTAATGTGGGTGACACGTCATCATGAGATGTTGATCACTTGTTTTAACCTATTTTAAGACACAGTAACTGTTACAGACCAGACATGAAAATCAAACAAACTGAAAGTGTGACATTGACCTTTGAGGTAAGGCTCATCATCATGTCATGTTGATCAATTGATAAATTGAACCAAGTGTTTTTCAAATCCATCCATGTATGACAAAGTTACAGACTCAAACAGATGCAAGGTGTTGTCAAACAAACTCAAAGTGTGACCGTCACCTTTGAGGTATGGGTCTGGGTTTGGGTGCCACACATCATGTTATCTTTATCAATTGAGTTAAAGATAAAGGTACAGACGAGACACAAAATATCAAAAAAATTGAAAGTGTGACCTTGACCTTTATGGAAAGGTTCTGGGTCTTACATGCCACACTTCAACATGTCATGCTGATCAACTAAGCCAAGTGTTTTTGAAATTTATCCATAGGTGACAAAGTTACAGACCAGACACAAATTCTCAAACAGACTGAAAGTGTTGTCAATGAAAGTTTAATTGTGACCTTGACCTTTAAAATGGAAGACTGGATATACACATGACAAGTCGTCATGTTATATTAACCATTTGTAGCAAGTATTTATACACAAAATTCAAACTGACTTGTCATCAAACAAGGTTAAATTGTGACCTTGACCTTTGAAGTGGGAGTCTGTATTTATGTGCAGCATGTCCTCATGTTATATTGATCATATGTAGCAAGTATTTATACAAGAGTTGTCAGAAACTCACCAATGGCATAAAACTCACCACCCATACAAAGATTGAGATTGGAGACAAACACCAAAACTTAAATGCAACTAAACGTAAAAGTTTTACCTTGGTGACTAGACGAAAAATTCCAAAAAAGTCCAAAAGGGCCATAACTTTGCCAAATTGCAATCCAGATTTATGTTTTTTTATCTCTGTGTGTACCATCACTGATGGTGAACACACATGTAAAATTTTCAATCACATCCACTGAACAGTTGCATAGATATCTTACCTGATAAAAAACATTAACCTGAAAAATTAAGTCCAAAAAGGGCAATAAATCTGCCAAAATGCAATCCAAAGTTATGGTTATTGTCTCTGTGAGTTCCATTGTTGATCGTGAACACACAAGCAAAGTTTCATTCATATCCAATGAGTGGTTGCATATGTAACCTGGAATAAATCATTTTGATGTTTTTTTCATGAAATTCCATTAAGTATTCAGAAAGTTAGAATAATTAAACTGGTTAATTATTGATAACTAAGTAAAGTTTACATTCGGCCTAATAGCATAAAGTCCGCAGAGTACCTTATCGTACGATATTTTGGAAGTTTGCAAATTCATAATTTGCGCAAAATTCACTAAGGTATGTGGAGTGTTTAACTATATATGTCTGACTGTATTATGGAAACACTGTCCAGTCTAGCAGAAACATCTTTCGTAACCGTTGTGATGAGAAGGATTGAGAATGTTACTGTTCCTTTACATAACGGCAGATTGGTATGTGAATTTTATATTATGTTATATGTGGTCGAGTTATTTAAATGTCTGATTGATATATTCAAATGTCTGATTGATATAATTATTTTGACGTAATCAGATCTAAGTAAAGTTGAATAAATTGTTCATATCCATTCCGACAAGAATGTCTGTAATTTAATTTCACTTCTGGGGTATTGATAGCTGTTTTGTTAGAATATAGGCTGAGGAATCTGAGAACGTATTTAGAGCTGTTGATATCGTGTTTTGGATGAAGTATTGAAATTCATCATGTTAGAATTGATTGATCTTGCGTCCTGTTATAACGCGGTTCTTGGGGTCCACAAAACAAAACCGCGTTATAAGTGGACCGCGATAATTACCTAAAAAATAATCGATGTCGGTTATTCACACCTTGCGTTATATCGGACCGCGTTATAACGGGACCGCAGTGTATGTGTAAATAAATTTTGTTGATGTTTATTCTGATATTCACAAAGTGAATAGATACAGAATTGGTTGGTAATTTATATTATAAATGAGAAATTATGTAGAGATATAATTGCTACTTTGGGATTGACGGAAGTTCATATATGAGATGTTGTTTAAAGTACCATGAAACTGCAGATAGTAAGAATTCAATGAACTGTTATCATATATTGATAAATCTACCATAAAACTGTTAGATGGTAAGAATTGAATGCACTGTTATAATATGTTGATAAATCTACCATGAAACTGTTAGGTGGTAAGAATTGAATGCACTGTTATCATATATTGATAAAAATACCATGAAATTGATAGATGGTAAGTAATAGACCCCATGCACTAGGTATTGAGTAACTAGTAAATCTGATTTTATACATATATTGTAGCTGTTTTTAAACATACGCGAAACATGTGTCCGCTACAATAACAACATGTAGACATGACAGGAAGTCAGCTGGTGGTAGTACCGTCATAAGGTCAGCAACCCACATACTTGTTATATGGACGAATTGACGATCCTAGAGTCAGAGTATAGTAGGTGATCGTTGTACGAGACAACGGAACACCAGATAACTCAAAGTACAGAGTTCTAGGGAAGATAACCCTGTTTATATAGCCATCGCCACTAGGGACAATAGACACTAAATCTACGATAATCCGGACACGGTTGTAGTATCTTAAATACAATATGAGTGTATTTTTCTAACAGTTTTAATATTCATATGATGTAAGCAGTTTGGATCCTGAGATAGATATACGGAACGTGAAGGAGAAAGAACTTGTGATTAAGAAAGTGTTATTTCCATCAAAGGACATTTTAAACCAGCTGTGTTTTTTTTTTGAGTAATTAGCTTTAAATTGTTTATATTGTATAATTGTATATTCATAATTTTATTCATGTAAAATCAAAATTGTAAATTTTATTTTAGGTATATTTGTATTCTACCCTCGTGAGTAGTAGTCGACCCTTGGTCATTTTGCTACAGATCTCGTTAAATGTGACCTTGACCTTTGAAATGGGAGGCTGGGTTTACTCGCGACACCTCGTCATGTTGAGCATAAAAACGAGTTTTACACTACAGAAATATAGTGCCAAAGCATATGGTATGAAACCTCACCCACCCAGTCATATTATATTGACACAGTGAGCCGACATGTCTCTATAAAAACTAAGTTGCAAGTGTCAAGCAAATAAGCGTCGAGTAAGCGTCTAGTAAGCCAATATAGAGATGATTTAAAACTGAACGGTAGTATATATGTGTCAATTATCCAGTAATATCACACAAGTAAAAACACATGTATTAGATAATAATTATTTCTTTGAAATATGATACCGCAATGTGGACTAGTGGTAGAGTGTCCTTCGCATAGGCAGAACGTTGTGGGTTTTATCACTGGCATGGTCATACCAAAGACATGACAAGAGTTGTCAGAGGACAACAAAGCTTGCCCCTGGGTGTCTAAGTCCAAAAAGGGCCATAACTGTGCCACAATGCAATCCAGAGTTATGGTTCTTGTCTGTGTGTGTTCCATTGATGATGGTGAACACACATTCACATCCAATGAGTGGTTGCATAGATATGTTAAACTTAAAAGTTTAACCTTGGTGTCTACAGACGAAGACGCCGCCACCAGGGTCATTGCAATAGCTCTCCTTGGGCTTCATCCCAGCGAGCTAAAAAAGGTACTAGAAGCTTCCTCGCTTGGTGCTCAACATTTATAGGATAGTTCTAGGTCTGCTCGGCCTGGTGTCTGTATAATGTGACTGGGTGGGGTATCATACCATATATCTGCGGCATGATACTCCAGTGTGACAGTACTTAGAATACTGCCTCAAATAGACACTGTCGCAATATAACTGAAAAATTGTTGAAAGCGACTCTAAACACCATACAACAACAAGAACATATTATGATCAATAAATGTCATCACTGATGTCTCTTTGTGTCTACCTTCCACATAGTTTACACTCACATTTCTGTACTTGTATCTTAGAATTTTATTATCATTATAATAGTAAATAATGCAAAATCAAAGATAACAAGACTTAGTTACCTATATATGCCAAGACACTACTGCTGATTGGTTAACTAAGAAAATGTTGCTAAGTAGCGCACGTCTTTCTACTGAATAGGACACATATTTAGTCAGTTAGCGCCTAATCTTTTGTTGGCATGGAAATGTATTTATATATTAGAAGCATGTCATATAGTGCACTGTTTGAGTTATGGAAACGCTTCATTCGTTTGTTTTTGTTATGTTCCATAAAAACAGTTAAGTTCCCCGGAGCTTTGCTATATATACAATAATATTTTACTGCCTAATGATAATAGCTTGTCAATCATTCTCAGTTTGTGATATTTGCTATAAATTATCTTTTTACGTTTTAAACTTACTAGTGTTTGCTTTCCATAGATTCTGAAAGAAGTTCTAGAAGGCTTTCTAGGTAAGGTTTGCATCCACACATAAAATGGCATGCACATAAAAATACAGCACTCTCACCCAAAATCGCAATGACCCACATTAAAAAACAACACCTTCACTCAAATGCCAATGACCAACACAAAAAACAGTACCTCAGCTCAAATGGCAATGACCAACACAAAAAAACAGCACCTTCACTTAAATGGCAATGACCAACACAAAAAACAGCACCTTCACTCAAATGTCAATGACCAACACAAAAAATTTCACCTCCACTCAAATGGCAATGACCAACACAAACAAGAGGCCCAAGAGGGCCTGAGGACGCTCTACTGACTCATGAACCCTCGGGGCGGGGTCATATTTAACCCTAGGGACACCATTTGAACAAATCTAACAATACTATAGTTGGTCATCATTACTACATAAACATTTCGAAAATCTGTTGGGCCGTTCATGAGAAGAAGATTTTTTAAGTATTGGACTATTTTTAGTAATGGCAGCCATCTTGAATTTCAGATAAAAAAAACAAACTTCTGTATTGTCTCCTATGCAACAGAAACATGCATGTGAAGTTTCAGTTTAATTGGCCTAATGGTTTCAGAATAAAAGAAAGAAAAAGAGAATTTTCTGTTTTCCCATAGTATCCCTATGTAAAATTCTAAGTCCCCTTACAGGGCCCCTATAAATTTTAGCCCCTTAATTCTTATCTGCAATCAAACAGCTACACATATGGATAATTTATGCCAAATATGAACAAATCTGACATACCGGTTCTCAAGAAAGCGATTTTAGTAATTCTTAATTTTTACCCTTTTGGGGCCCCTCCTGACCCCTTAAGACAGTGGAACCCATTGATTTTTACAAATCTGAACCTCCTTCACCAAACAATGCTTCTGTGAAGATATAGGCAAAATTGTTTCCATTTTTAAAAAAAAAAAAAAATATTATAATGACATGTGTCCCCTAATTGAACCCTCGGGGCGGGGTCATATTTAACCCTAGGGACACCATTTGAACAAATCTAACAATACTATAGTTGGTCATCATTACTACATAAACATTTCGAAAATCTGTTGGGCCGTTCATGAGAAGAAGATTTTTTAAGTATTGGACTATTTTTAGTAATGGCAGCCATCTTGAATTTCAGATAAAAAAAACAAACTTCTGTATTGTCTCCTATGCAACAGAAACATGCATGTGAAGTTTCAGTTTAATTGGCCTAATGGTTTCAGAATAAAAGAAAGAAAAAGAGAATTTTCTGTTTTCCCATAGTATCCCTATGTAAAATTCTAAGTCCCCTTACAGGGCCCCTATAAATTTTAGCCCCTTAATTCTTATCTGCAATCAAACAGCTACACATATGGATAATTTATGCCAAATATGAACAAATCTGACATACCGGTTCTCAAGAAAGCGATTTTAGTAATTCTTAATTTTTACCCTTTTGGGGCCCCTCCTGACCCCTTAAGACAGTGGAACCCATTGATTTTTACAAATCTGAACCTCCTTCACCAAACAATGCTTCTGTGAAGATATAGGCAAAATTGTTTCCATTTTTAAAAAAAAAAAAAAATATTATAATGACATGTGTCCCCTAATTGAACCCTCGGGGCGGGGTCATATTTAACCCTAGGGACACCATTTGAACAAATCTAACAATAATATAGTTGGTCATCATTACTACATAAACATTTCGAAAATCTGTTGGGTCGTTCATGAGAAGAAGATTTTTTAAGTTTTGGACTAGTTTAGTAACGGCGGCCATCTTGAATTTCAGATCGAAAAAAAAAAATCTTATGTATAGTCTCTTATGCAACAGAAACATGCATGTGAAGTTTCAGTTTAATTGGCCTAGTGGTTTCAGAATAAATGAAAGAAAAAGAGAATTTTCTGTTTTCCCATAGTATCCCTATGTAAAATTCTAAGTCCCTTTACAGGGCCCCTATAAATTTTAGCCCCTAAATTCTTATCTGCAATCAAACCCCTACACATATGGATAATTTATGCCAAATATAAACAAATCTGACATACCGGTTCTCAAGAAAACGATTTTAGTAATTCTGAATTTTTACCCTTTTGGTGCCCCTCCTGACCCCTTTAGACAGTGGAACCCATTGATTTTTACAAATCTGAACCTCCTTCACCAAACAATGCTTCTGTGAAGATATAAGCAAAATCATTTCAATTTAAAAAAAAATAATATTATAATGACATGTGTCCCCTAATTGAACCTTCGGGGCGGGGTCATATTTAACCCTAGGGACACCATTTGAACAAATCTCACAATAATATAGTTGGTCATCATTACAATATAAACATTTTGAAAATCTGTTGGGCCGTTCATGAGAAGAAGATATTTTAAGTTTTGGACTATTTTTAGTAACGGCGACCATCTTGTATTTCAGATCAAAAAAAAAAAATCTTCTGTATAGTCTCCTATGCAACAGAAACACGCATGTGAAGTTTCAGGCGACAGACGACGGACGACAGACAACGCGCCATCGCATAAGCACTTCTGGCCTTTGGCCAGTAGAGCTAAAAATAGCACCTCCACTCAAATGACAATGGCTTGCACAAAAAACAGCACCTTCACTCAAATGGCAATGGCTCATACCAAAAACAGCATCCTCACACAAAATGGCAATAACTCATACAAAAAACAGCACCCTCACACAAAATGGCAATAACTCACACAAAAAACAGCATTCTCACTCAAAATGGCAATAACTCACACAAAAAACAGCATCCTCATACAAAATGGCAAAGACTCAAATAAAAAACAGCATCCTCACACAAAATAGCAATGACCCACACAATCAACAGCACCATTACTCAAAATGACAATGACCCACACAAAAAACAGCACTCTCACACAAAATGGCAATGACCCACAGAAAAAAACAGCATCATCACTCAAAATGGCAATGGCTCACACAAAAAATAGCACTCTCACAAAAAATGGCAATGACCCACAGAAAAAACAGCACCATCACTCAAAATGGCAATGACCCACACAATAAACAGTAGTCTCACACAAAATGGCAATGACCAACACAAAAAACAGCACCTTCACTCAAAATGGCAATGACCCACACAAAAAACAGCATCCTCACTCAAAACGGCAATGACCAACACAAAAAACAGCACCTTCACTCAAAATGGCAATGACCCACACAAAAAACAGCACCTTCACTCAAAATGGCAATGACCCACACAATAAACAGCACTCTCACACAAAATTGCAATGACCCACACAAAAAACAGCACCCTCACTCAAAATGGCAATGACCCACACAATAAACAGCACTCTCACTCAAAATGGCAATGACCCACACAAAAAACAGCAGTCTCACTCAAAATGGTAATGACCCACACAATAAACAGCACTCTCACACAAAATGGCAATGACCCACAAAAAAAACAGCACCCTCACTCAAAATGGCAATGACCCACACAAAAAACAGCACCTTCACTCAAAATGGCAATGACTCACACAAAAAACAGCACCTTCACTCAAAATGGCAATGACCCACTCAAAAAACAGCATCCTCACACAAAATGGCAATTACCCACACAAAAAACAGCACCCTCACTCAAAATGGCAATGACCCACACAAAAAACAGCATCCTCACTCAAAATGGCAATGACCCACTCAAAAAACAGCATCCTCACACAAAATGGCAATGACCTACACAAAAAACAGCACCCTCACTCAAAATGGCAATGACCCACACAAAAAACAGCACCTTCACTCAAAATGGCAATGACCCACACAAAAAAAATAGCAACCTCACTTAAAATGGCAATGACCCCCACAAAAACAGCACCCTCAAACAAAATGTAGACAAGAAAACGTGCTTGACGTTTGTCACAAAAGTACAAATTTGACTGAGACAGTTGAAAAATCCAGGCAAACAAGAGTACAACTTACTAAATTGAGTAGGTCTTATAACTGCAATTTACAAAAATCTGGCAAGTTAGCAACTTGATTAAATTAGTTTCATGATTACAAAGCCATATGTCAAGTTTCAATCAAATATATTGAGTGCTTGTTGTGATATGGACTTGATGGTACTTGCATGCAAAACTTCGGTCAAAGAATGGCCATAATTTTCATTACATTAATGCAAGAGTTATCTAACTTAGTTATTTTAGTAGGTCTGATGACTAGGAAGTCTTCTGTGAAGTCATAATGAAATAAATTGAATGGTTTGTGAGATATGGACTATATGGGACTTACATGCAAAACTTTAACCAGAAGTTCTAGGTCAAACAAAGGCAATAATTTCATTACATTTATGCAAGAGTTATCTAACTTAGTTATTTTAGTAGGTTTGCTGACTGGAAAATCTTGTGTGAAGTTTCACTCAAATACATTAAGTGGTTGGTATGATATGGAATTGATGGTACTTGCACGCAAAACTTTAACCAGATTTCCTAAGTCAAACAAAGGTAACAATTTGCATTTTATTCATGCAAGAGTTATCTAACTTAGTTATTGGAGTAGGTTTGATGACTGGGAAATCTTGTATAAAGTTTCAAGTCAATACATGCAATAGTTACTGAGACAGGGACTTGCACACTAGATGCCAAAGCCTGGTTGAGTAGAATAGCTCCCTTATTCTTTGAATTATCAAACTATTAACAGCGCCCTCAAAACAAAATGGCAAGGACCCTCACAAAATATTGCACTCTCACACAAAATGGCAATCAAACAAAAATCAGCATCAGTCTGACCAAAAATAAAATGACAACTGCATACACAAGTAGGCTAAGGCCGAGAATTGGCTTTAACGCCATTTTCAACACATTTCAGGTTATATATGGCATATCCAGTTTACTGGTGGAGAATGACCTCAGACTGAGTCAGATGGAACAGAACCACCTTCCTTCCACAAGTAACTGGAAACTATCTCACATAAAGTTGTTGGAGTGAGCAGGATTAGAACATACGACCTTAGCGGTGAGAGGTAAGTGATCTTGAGATGGCACCTTAGACCACTCAGCCACGGAAGACCCCTCACCAGAGAAACAGAAACACAAACTTCAATTTAAGTATGTATCACTTTCAAATACAAACGTCAAACTAAATTTGTTTTAAAAAAAAAGAAAAAGAATCTAAACCCTATATGCCACAAACCGCCGCATAAAACACTACCTTAAAGTGCATTATGTAAGTACAGTGCCAAAAGAAGTGGCTATAACAGATTACAGCATATATCTCAGCTGCTGTTCAATATGAACTGATGTTACAAATTGTCTGCTGCTGCAATCATCTTTCACTACCTGCAACCAACAGCTTCTCCAATGACTAATAACTCTTACTGTTGTTTTATTATGTGCAAGTCAACAACGCCTTATCATAATTCCGTTATCCTACGCTCCCAAACACAATTTGCAAAACACGATAATATCATTAAAAGTATGGTGCAACTAGTTCTAGAAAACAACTTATGTTACACTATTTTTTTACGACAAAAAATTACGTTGCACCTTTTTTTAACCATCTCAGCGATATCCAGTTACCAAAGATGAATTATCATTGTGGTGCTGACCATAAAGCTTCCATCAGAAGGAGCTATATCAATTTATGGTCATAATCGGCTTATAGTGCTGGAGTTTTGTATTAGCCAAATGCAAATCTACTACAGATTCACTGGTCAGCTCTTTTACATAAAATGTTGAGATAACTACTTTCTGACTAAATATCAAAAATGATTTCAATATTTTAAGTCTGGGATGGGCATCGCATTGGGTTTACCTTTAGTTACATGTGGGTACAAACAACTTGTATCGTTGTATTTTTACATAATGTTATTTTCAATGATTTATCATGGTTATATTTACATGTAAATATCTGTCTCCAAGGTTACAAGGCTTTGCTCGATGCTAAATTCAAGATTTCATGCTCACCTCAAAAAAACAATTGGATTCACAAATACTTTCTATTCAAATTTGCTTTAACACTTTCATATTCAAGGCTGGGTTTACATGTTGACACTCTAATCGTAAGTTTATATCAATCCTGGAAATTGAGTTTGAGTACAAAATGAGAATGAAGACATAGCGCATGTCTCTAAGGAGCCTTTTTAAGATTTTTTTTTATTTTGCGTCTTCTTTTATGGCAGAGCCTCACATAACAACTAATTTAACAAGATAATGGTGGAACTGATGGATGCTTCCCAACCAAGTGCTTTAATAAAAGAATTTTTGGAATAGCTGTTTGATGCTTCCATACAATGACCTCCATCAATGTTTCACCCTCCTGTACTCTTGAATATCAAAAAAAGAATTTGGTTAGACAGAATCAAAGGGTCATAACTCTGTGAAAAATCATCAAAACAAAACACACAGATAACATGCTCATGATCACATTGTAGTGATGCACCCTTGTAAGTTTCATATATTTCTGACAAAGCGTTATAGAGAAATAGCGCAGACAAGGATTTGGTAATGGATGGAATCATAGGGCCATATCTTTCAACTGTAACATGAAGACAATTTGCACATATCCAAATGGTAGTGATGCATCCTTGCAACTTTCGTAAAACCCAATATAAGGTTATAGAGATATAATATAGCCTGGACAAGAATTTCAGGATGCACAGACGAAGAGTGGTGACAATTACGCTTCTCTGAAACTTTTCAAGAGGCAAAATAAATTCAAAAATAATATTACCTCACTTTATAAGATACCCTATAAGTCTCATCATATAAGATACCCTATAAGTCTCACCATATAAGATACTCTGTAAGTCTCATCATATCAGATACTCTGTAAGTCTCACCATATAAGATACTCTGTAAGTCTCACCATATCAGGTACTTTATATGTCTCACCATATAAGATACCCTATAAGTCTCACAATATAAGATATCCTGTATGTCTCACCATATCAGATACTCTTTAAGTCTCACCATATAAGAAACCCTATAAGTCTCACAATATAAGATATCCTGTAAGTCTCACCATATCAGATACTCTTTAAGTCTCACCATATCAGATACCCTATAAGTCTCACCATTTAAGATACTCTGTAAGTCTCATCATATCAGATACTCTGTAAGTCTCACCATATAAGATACTCTGTAAGTCTCACCATATCAGGTACTTTATATGTCTCACCATATAAGATACCCTATAAGTCTCACAATATAAGATATCCTGTATGTCTCACCATATCAGATACTCTTTAAGTCTCACCATATAAGAAACCCTATAAGTCTCACAATATAAGATATCCTGTATGTCTCACCATATCAGATACTCTTTAAGTCTCACCATATAAGAAACCCTATAAGTCTCACAATATAAGATATCCTGTAAGTCTCACCATATCAGATACTCTGTAAGTCTCACCATATCAGATACTCTTTAAGTCTCACCATATCAGATACTCTGTAAGTCTCACCATATCAGATACTCTGTAAGTCTCACCATATCAGATACTCTTTAAGTCTCACCATATCAGATACCCTATAAGTCTCACCATATCAGATTCTCTATAAGTCTCACCATGTAAGATACCCTATGAGTCTCACCATATAAGATACTCTGTAAGTCTCACCATTTTAGATACCCTGTAAATCTCACTGTTTAAGATACCCTTTAAGTCTCACCAAATAAGATACCCTATAAGTATCACTGTAAAAGATACACTTTAAGTCTCACCATAAAAGATGTAAGTCTCACCATATAAGATACCCTATAAGTCTTAACATAAAAGAGACTCTGAAAGTCTAACCATATAAGATACTCAATAAGTCTCACCATATCAGATACCCTGTAAGTCCCACCATATAACATACTCTGTAAGTCTCACCATATCAGATACTCTGTAAGTCCCACCATATAACATACTCTGTAAGTCTCACTATATCAGATACTATATAAGTCTCACCATATAAGAAACTCTGTAAGTCTCACCATATAAGATAATCTGTAAGTCTCACCATATAAGATAATCTGTAAGTCTCACCATATAAGATAATCTGTAAGTCTCACCATATAAGATAATCTGTAAGTCTCACCATATAAGATACTCAATAATGTCACCATATAAGAAACTCTGTAAGTCTCACCATATAAGAAACTCTGTAAGTCTCACCATATAAGAAACTCTGTAAGACTCACCGTATCAGATACTCTATTATGTTCACTGTATAAGATACCCTGTAAGTCTCACTGTATAAGATACACTGTAGTTCTCACCATAAAAGATATAAGTCTCACCATATAAGGTACTCTATATGTCTCACCATATAAGATACTCGATAAGTGTCACCATATAAGATACCCTGTAAGTCTCACCATGTAAGATTCCCTGTAAGTCTAACCATATAAAATACTCTATAAGTCTCACCATATTAGATACTCTATAAGTCTCACCATATAAGATACCTTATAAGTCTCACCATATAAGATACCCTATAAATCTAACCATATAAGATACTCAATAATGTCACCATATAAGATACTCAATTAGTCTAAACATATAAGATATAAGATACTCTATAAGTCTCACCATATAAGATACCCTATAATTCTCACCATATAGGATACTCTGTAAGTTTCACCATATAAGATACTCTGTTAGTCTAACCATATAAGAAACTCTATAAGTCTCACCATATAAGATACTCAATAAGTCTCAACATATAAGATACTCTGTAAGTCTCACCATATAAGATACCCTATAAGTCTCACCATATAAGAAACTCTATAAGTCTCACCATATAAGATACCCTATAAGTCTCACCATATAAGATATTCTATAAGTCTCACCATATAAGATACTCTGTAAGTTTCACCATATAAGAAACTCTGTAAGTCTCACCATATAAGAAACTCTATAAGTCTCACCATATAAGATACTCTGTAAGTTTCACCATATAAGATAATCTGTAAGTCTCACCATATAAGATAATCTGTAAGTCTCACCATATAAGATAATCTGTAAGTCTCACCATATAAGATACTCAATAATGTCACCATATAAGATACTCAATAATGTCACCATATAAGAAACTCTGTAAGTCTCACCATATAAGATACTCAATAAGTCTCACCATATAAGATATTCTATACATCTCACCATATAAGATAATCTGTAAGTCTCACCATATAAGATAATCTGTAAGTCTCACCATATAAGATAATCTGTAAGTCTCACCATATAAGATACTCAATAATGTCACCATATAAGAAACTCTGTAAGTCTCACCATATAAGAAACTCTGTAAGTCTCACCATATAAGAAACTCTATAAGTCTCACCATATAAGATACTCTGTAAGTCTCACCATATAAGAAACTCTATAAGTCTCACCATATAAGATAATCTGTAAGTCTCACCATATAAGATACTCAATAATGTCACCATATAAGATACTCAATAATGTCACCATATGAGATACTCAATAATGTCACCATATAAGAAACTCTGTAAGTCTCACCATATAAGAAACTCTGTAAGTCTCACCATATAAGAAACTCTATAAGTCTCACCATATAAGATACTCTGTAAGTCTCACCATATAAGAAACTCTATAAGTCTCACCATATAAGATAATCTGTAAGTCTCACCATATAAGATACTCAATAATGTCACCATATAAGATACTCAATAATGTCACCATATAAGAAACTCTGTAAGTCTCACCATATAAGATACTCAATAAGTCTCACCATATAAGATACTCTGTAAGTTTCACCATATAAGATAATCTGTAGGTCTCACCATATAAGATAATCTGTAAGTCTCACCATATCAGATAATCTGTAAGTCTCACCATATAAGATACTCAATAATGTCACCATATGAGATACTCAATAATGTCACCATATAAGAAACTCTGTAAGTCTCACCATATAAGATACTCTGTAAGTCTCACCATATAAGAAACTCTATAAGTCTCACCATATAAGATACCCTGTAAGCCTCACAATATAAGATACTCAATAAGTCTCAACATTTAAGATACTCAATGAGTCTCAACATATAAGATATAGGTATCACCACAATTTTGTGACCTTACAAAGATAAACATTCACTCAGAAAAAGGCAACTATATTCTAGGAACATAGTTTAGGAAGATCCAAGTTTTTTTGTAATAATCTAAACTACGCACCGACACTAACTCACTTTATCTTATGTTTGCAGGACCTTTCCCCTTCATCCCACTCATACACAAACTTTCATCTTTTACTATAATCAATTAAAAGACCACCATCATCTCAAAGCTTCACAAAAACATAACCTGCATGGCGTTCTTCTATTCACACTGCAGGTGCCATTTGTATCACTAATCATACTTAACATTCTCTACAATGAAGCACCAAAGAGAAACTTGTTGATACAATAACTGCACAAGCACTGTCATATATATTTTGGGCGGAGCACCATTCTGCAAATTTGTTTTTATGTTTGTTACTATGCCTAATCTGTCACATAAAGCAGTCTATTTCTTGTCTGCAGCTATCAAGCACATCAAAGACACATTGTAGAATGTCTCCACGAGTAGATGGATGAATATTGCCGAGTGTAATATGAAGATAAACTTTTATGGACTGGTTATGAAAATTAAATATCAGATTGATACCCAGGTCTGTAATTTCAGATTAATTCCATTCATCAACTAGCGGCCATTTCCAAAATTAGCTGATATGATATATTATAACAAATCGTTCTTACAATATTTTATGGTGTATTTGTTTCAAGTTTGAAGTTTTCTAAATGGGTCATTGTTGCATATCAGACACTCAAACAGGGGGGTTTTATTTAAAGTCAAGCAATTTCTTTACTCTATTTTAAACTCCATTTTAAAATATTAAACCAATTCATGCATTTTATACATTGTAAGAATTCTTAACTACCATAATATAACATCATAAAATGAACTTGTTTTACAGTCAATTATTATGTTGGTTATTTTTGTTTCTTTGTTCGATTATTTAGCAGCATTACATGCCATCAAGGGCTAACAGATGATCAGTGAGTTACCTAACCACTCTTTTCTAGAATCCTGAAAGGTTAACCAGTAGGAGAGCACACTCATCTTCACAGGTAACTGATAATTTTCTCACGTGAATCATCGGTGAGAGAGAAAAGGCTGAGACCCAATGTCTTAATTATCAGGGAGACTGTTGACAAGCAGGGATTCACACTCATTAACCCTGTATTGATATTTAAATGTGCTAACAACTGAGTTAATCATAGAATAAACTGTGATGGTTTTGTTTATGTACACGGTAAAGCTTTATGATGCGTCATGATGTGGGAGAAGTGCAAGGACACAGGTACATGGTATGATACCCAACCTAGTCACATTATACTGACACAGGACCAACCAGCCCTGGAACTATCCTCTAAATCCTGAGCACCAAGCGAGGAAACTGTGAATACTATTTTTGAAGTCTTCAGTATGACCTGGCTGAGGATCGAACCTACAACCTTCCTCATTTGAGACGGATGCTCTACCACTAGACCACTGCTGTGGTACTATAATTTGGAACCAAGAAAAGAAGCATTTTATTATATTTTTTTTGTAATGAAGGGACATACATGTGCGATAACATTTAAGACTAGCTGAGGTTTAAAATATAGTTTTATGATGAAAGTGATAATTGTATATGGCGGAAATTGACCAACCCTGCCTCAATCTATTACTGCCTAGATGAGCCATAACCTATGTTTGTAAGCGATAATTAACAAATCTAGTTTAAATGGGGTGATGGAAAATTTGAAATAAACATTTACATGTACAATAATTCAGGCAATAATGACTGAACAAGAGGCTCAAAGAAGTCCAACGTACCACTCACCTGAAAAAATGACGCCATTTTCAAAACATTTCAGGTTATATATTGTTTAAACGTATCAATTTTACGTCGATAGTGAAACAAGTCTGGAAATTTTCACTTAAAGCAATTTGTGCAAATATTCTTGTTCATACATGACGTCATACCAAAGACTTTAAAAATGGTACTAGAAGCTTCCTCGCTTGACGCTCAGCATTAAGAGGAGAGTTCTAGGTCTGGTCGGCCCAGTGTCAGTATAATGTGACGGGGTGGGGTATCATACCATGTGTCTGCGGCATGATACTCCAGAGTGACAGCGCTTAGAATACTGTCTCAAGTAGACACCGTCGCGATATGAATGAAAAATTGTTGAAAGCGACGCTAAACACCATACAACAAAACATCATACATGACAATAAGGATATCGGTAGAACCACTGCATGATCTCCTGCTCTGTGAACAAGTGCTTCATTGAGTAGTAAACGTCCCTTTTATACTGTTATACACTTTACAAGCAAAACCAACCGAAAGAAGGTACACAAGGGAGATAATGCTGTCATAATTCAAGAAAGAGTTACAGCACATTGCCCTTTATTCAAAGTCTCATTGTATTCCCTTTCATAACTTTTAAAGATAAACTCCGGTCAGGCAAATATAACCGAAACTAAAATACTAATGGGGATATAATTCTGTCATAATTCAATATATAGTCAAACCAGTCTTAAGCAGCCAGTCAAAGTAAGAAGCAAAAGTGTCCTATTCTTGCTTAATACAGGTTAATTTGCTCTGAAGGCATAGAAATGGGAAATAGCAATTGTGGCTGCTTAAGACATACTTAATAGAGGTGGCCGTTTGCACAGGTTTGGCTGTATTTGACTGTATTGAGTAATGAATGTTACTCTCAGCATTTCCACGCATTGCCCTCTATCCATATACCAAGTTGCATTGGATTTCCTTTAATCCTTTTCTGTACAAACAAAAGTAACCGAAACTAAAATACAAAAGCGGAGACAATTCTGTCATTACTTAAGAAAAAAGTTAAAATCCTTCCACTCTGCACTTCCATGTATTATTGTCTATCCATATTCCAAGTGTTTTGGACTTCCACTCTGCACTTCCATGTTTTATTGTCTATCCATATTCCAAGCGTCTTGGACTTCCACTCTGCACTTCCATGTATTATTGTCTATCCATATTCCAAGCGTCTTGGACTTCCACCCTGCACTTCCATGTATTATTGTCTATCCATATTCCATGTGTCTTGGACTTCCGCTCTGCACTTCCATGTATTATTCTCTATCCATATTCCAAGCATCTTGGACTTCCACTCTGCACTTCCATGTATTATTGTCTATCCATATTCCATGTGTCTTGGACTTCCACTCTGCACTTCCATGTATTATTGTCTATCCATATTCCAAGTGTCTTGGACTTCCACTCTGCACTTCCATGTATTATTGTCTATCCATATTCTAAGTGTCTTGGACTTCCGCTCTGCACTTCCATGTATTATTGTCTATCCATATTCCAAGCATCTTGGACTTCCACTCTGCACTTCCATGTATTATTGTCTATCCATATTCCATGTGTCTTGGACTTCCGCTCTGCACTTCCATGTATTATTGTCTATCCATATTCCAAGCATCTTGGACTTCCACGCAGCACTTCCATGTATTATTGTCTATCCATATTCCATGTGTCTTGGACTTCCACTCTGCACTTCCATGTATTATTGTCTATCCATATTCCAAGTGTCTTGGACTTCCACTCTGCACTTCCATGTATTATTGTCTATCCATATTCCATGTGTCTTGGACTTCCGCTCTGCACTTCCATGTATTATTGTCTATCCATATTCTAAGTGTCTTGGACTTCCACTCTGCACTTCAATGTATTACTGTCTATCCATATTCCAAGTGTCTTGGACTTCCACTCTGCACTTCCATGTTTTATTGTCTATCCATATTCCATGTGTCTTGGACTTCCACTCTGCACTTTCATGTATTATTGTCTATCCATATTCCATGTGTCTTGGACTTCCACTCTGCACTTCCATGTATTATTGTCTATCCATATTCTAAGTGTCTTGGACTTCCACTCTGCACTTCCATGTCTTATTGTCTATCCATATTCTAAGTGTCTTGGACTTCCACTCTGCACTTCCATGTATTATTGTCTATCCATATTCCATGTGTCTTGGACTTCCACTTTGCACTTCCATGTATTATTGTCTATCCATATTCCATGTGTCTTGGATTTCCACTCTGCACTTTCATGTATTATTGTCTATCCATATTCCATGTGTCTTTGACTTCCACTCTGCACGTCCATGTATTATTGTCTATCCATATTCTAAGTGTCTTGGACTTCCACTCTGCACTTCCATGTATTATTGTCTATCCATATTCCATGTGTCTTGGACTTCCACTCTGCACTTCCATGTATTATTGTCTATCCATATTCCATGTGTCTTGGACTTCCACACTGCACTTTCATGTATTATTGTCTATCCATATTCTAAGTGTCTTGGACTTCCACTCTGAACCTCCATGTATTATTGTCTATCCATATTCCAGGTGTCTTGGACTTCCACTCTGCACTTCCATGTATTAGTGTCTTTCCATATTCCAAGTGTCTTGGACTTCCACTCTGCACTTCCATGTATTAGTGTCTATCCATATTCAAAGTGCCTTGGACTTCCACACTACACTTTCATGTATTATTGTCTATCCATATTCTAAGTGTCTTGGACTTCCGTTCTGCACTTCCATGTATTATTGTCTATCCATATTCCATGTGTCTTCGACTTCCACTCTGCACTTCCATGTATTATTGACTATCCATATTCTAAGTGTCTTGGACTTCCGCTCTGCACTTCCATGTATTATTGTCTATCCATATTCCATGTGTCTTGGAATTCCACTAATCACTTCCATGTATTATTGTCTATCCATATTCAAAGTGTCTTGAACTTACACTCTGCACTTCCATGTATTATTGTCTATCCATATTCCATGTGTCTTGGACTTCCACTCTGCACTTCCATGTATTATTGTCTATCCATATTCTAAGTGTCTTGGACTTCCGCTCTGCACTTCCATGTATTATTGTCTATCCATATTCCATGTGTCTTGGAATTCCACTAATCACTTCCATGTATTATTGTCTATCCATATTCAAAGTGTCTTGAACTTACACTTTGCACTTCCATGTTTTATTGCCTATCCATATTCCATGTGTCTTGGACTTCCACTCTGCACTTCCATGTATTGTTTTGTATATCCATATTCCAAGTGTCTTAGACTTCCACTCTGCACTTCCATGTATCATTGTCTATCCATATTCAAAGTGTCTTGGACTAACACTCCGCACTTCCATGTTTTATTGATTATCCATATTCCATGTGTCTTGGACTTCCACTCTGCACTTCCATGTATTACTGTCTATCCATATTCCAAGTGTCTTGGACTTCCACTCTGCACTTCCATGTTTTATTGTCTATCCATATTCCATGTGTCTTGGACTTCCACTCTGCACTTCCATGTATTACTGTCTATCCATATTCCAAGTGTCTTGGACTTCCACTCTGCACTTCCATGTTTTATTGTCTATCCATATTCCAAGTGTCTTGGATTCAGTTCAGCACAAATAGTAGAACAATCAAATATAAAATACAGAAGACAAGATTATTCTATCATTATTAAAGAAGAGTAATGGTTCTTTCATTCTGCACCTCCACACTTTACCCTTTATCGACGTTCCTAGTCACTTCTGGTTCCTTTACTGACTTTTGACGATATGCTCAGTTCAAGCAAAAATAATCCAAAACAAGAGCTGTCTGAGGGACAGAGCGCTCGACTATTTTGATGCTGTTCTAAAACAACAGCTTTTTCAGGAAATAAGTACCAAATGGAAGACAATTAAAAACTCAGCGGTGGTTAAATTAAACTATAATTATTCTTATCTGTTAAAAATAAATCAGCAAAATAATTCACGAACACTATTCATTTTCATTGTCAACAGTTATGTTTTTTTAAAAACAATAAAGTGAATGGATGGCTTGTATCACCTTTATATTATTAAATTCAGCATGACATATAGGACTATGCACTAATTTCACCTCAGCAAGCAATATATTGGTATCGGTTCATTAAAATGCATCTTTAGTTGAAATAATCTTGTACCAGTATGCAGAGCTGATCACAGCTGGATACCTTTTCATGAAAATGAAGAAAATAAATCTAAAAAAAAAAGGATTAATTTTTTACAAAAAAAGAAAAAAAAAGTGAAAATTTTTTAACAAAAAAAAGATTAAAACTTTTAGAAAAAAAAATTAAAATAAAAAATAAGATTACAATTTTTACCCCTTTGGGCGGGCCAATTTAGCTATCAGGGTCATGGTTTTGAACAAATTTGAAATAGAGGACCACAAACTGACCCTATTTGTCAAACATCTAAGATCAAGGCCTTGTACTACAAACTTTAACCTGTTAAAAAAAAATGTCTAAGTCTAAAACATAAATAATTCTGCCAAAATGCAATCAAGAGTTATGATTCTTGTCTCTTTGCATTTCCTAGAGGACCTTGAACACATGTGAAATTTCATTCATGTCCAATGATAGGATGATGAAATAAGTTCAAAATCAAAAACTTTAACCTCTAAAAATTTCTAACCAAATTTTCAAAGTCCAAAAGGGAATAACTCTGCCAAAATGCAACCCAGAGTTATGGTTCTTATCTCTGTGAGTTCCATTTATGATACTGAACACACATGTGAAGTTTCATTCATACATAATGAGTAGTTGCATAGAATCTTACGTGATAAAAAACTCTAACCTGAAAAATTAAGTCCAAAAAGGGCCATAACTCTGTCAAAATGCAACCCAGAGTTATGGTTTTTGAGTCTGTGTGTTCCATTGATGATGCTGAACACACATGTGAAGTTTCATTCACACATAATGAGTAGTTGCATAGATATCTTACCTGATAAAAAAAGGGCCATAACTCTGCCAAAATGCAACCCATAGTTATGGTTCTTATGTCTATGATGCTGAATACACATGTGAAGTTTCATTCATATCAAATGAGTGGTTGCATAAATATCTTACCTGATAAAAAACTGTAACCTGAAAAACCAACACCTACGCCGGGATGAGTGCATTAGCCCCCTATTCTAAAAAGGATGCTAATGAATATTTAAACAAACCCTATTCTGTTTTTATGACAGAAAAATGTCAGATGACAACAGATGGCAGACAAAGGACAATGTCATAAGCCCTTCTGGCAGTTGGCCATCAAAGCTAAAAAATATCAATACTTTCATAATGTTTAATTTTGATATGGTCAGATATTCAAAGTGTAAAGATTTCAATGTGTGAACATGATTACCTTTCCCTTTTAACATTGTTGTGTCCCTTTAAGTTATTGAAAGCGTGTGTCCTTTAACATATCGGGCATCGTGTTATGTTAATAAGCAAACAGACACAACCAAACTGTGCCCCTTTGTTTACCTTGACAAAGCATCAACAACATGTATATTTACATCTTTAATGATGAGAGCATGATCACAGGTGGGTGTCAGTAATGAGTTTCCTCATTAACAGCCAATTAGCAGCAATGAAATATTACTGATATTAGTAATTAATGGGATTCGTGTACAAACTGATGCTACAAATAGGTGTCCCATGCAATTTATTAGTGAGTGTGTGTGCGCGTACTTACGATACATTCAATTATTCACTTGTGCTAAACTTCAGACATCTTGGCCAAGAGTCAAACCTAACCTTTACCCTAGGAGTCAAACACTGTACACAAGTTCATCTGAGCCAGGAGTCAAACACTGTACACAGGTTCACCTGAGCCAGGAGTCAAACACTGTACACAGGTTCTTCTGAGCCAGGAGTCAAACCACCATACACAGGTTCACCTGAGCCAGGAGTCAAACACTGTACACAGGTTCTTCTGAGCCAGGAGTCAAACCACCATACACAGGTTCACCTGAGCCTGGAGTCAAACACTGTACACATATTCACCTGAGCCAGGAGTCAAACACTGTACACAGGTTCACCTGAGCCAGGAGTAAAAAAAAAAAACTGTACACAGGTCCACCTGAGCCAGGAGTCAAACCACCATACACAGGTTCACCTGAGCCAGGAGTCAAACACTGTACAAGGTTCACCTCAGTCAGGAGTCAAATACTGTACACAGGTTCCCCTGAGGCCGGAGTCAAACACTGTACACAGGTTCATCTGAGCCAGGAATCAAACACTGTACACAGGTTCATTTGAACAGGGAGTCAAACACTGTGCACAGGTTCATTTGAGCAAAGAGTAAAACACTGTACACAGGTTCATCTGAGCCAGAATTCACTAACTGTACACAGGTTCATCTGAGCCAGGAGTCAAATACTATACACAAGTTCACCATTCACCTGAGCCTAGAGTCAAACACTGTACACAGGTTCACCTGAGCCAGGAGTCAAACACTGTACACGGGTTCACCTGAGCCAGGTATCAAACACTAAACACAGGTTCATCTGAGCAAAGAGTCAAACCACCATACAAAGGTTCACCTGAGCCTTGAGTCAAACACTGTACACAGGTTCACCTGAGCCAGGAGTCAAACACTGTACAAGGTTCACCTAAGTCTGGAGTCAAACACTGAACAAGGTTCACCTCAGTCAGGAATCAAATACTGTACACTGTTTCCCCTGAGCCAGGAGTCGAACACTGTACACAGGTTCACCTGAGCCAGGAGTCAAACACTGTACACAGGTTCATTTGAGCAAGGAGTCAAACACTGTACACAGGTTCACCTGAGCCAGAAGTCACACTCTGTATACAGGTTTACCTGAGCCAGGACTCAAACACTGTACACAGGTTCACTGTTCACCTGAGCCAGGAGTCAAACACTGTACACAGGTTCACCTGAGCCAGGAGTCAAACACTGTTCACAGTTCACCTGAGCAAGGAGTCAAACACTTTACACAGGTTCACCTGAGCAAGGAGTTAAACCACCATACACTGGTTCACCTGAGCCTGAAGTCAAACACTGTACACAGGTTCATTTTGGCCAGGAGTCAAACACTGTAAACAGGTTCACCTGAGCCAGGAATCAAACACTGTACACAGGTTCACCTGAGCCATGAGTCAAACACTGTACACAGATTCATTTGAGCCAGGAGTCAAACCACCATACACAGGTTTGTCTGAGCCAGGAATCAAATACTGTACACAGGTTGACCTGAACCAGGAGTCAAACATTGTACACAGGTTCATCTGAGCCAGGAGTCAAACACTGAACACAGGTTCACCTGAGCCAGGAGTCAAACACTGTACACAAGTTCATCTGATGCAGGAGTCAAACACTGTACACAGGTTCATTTGGGCCAGGAGTCAAACACTGTACGCAGGGTCACCTGAGCCAGGAATCAAACACTGTACACAGGTTCACCTGAGCCAGGAGTAAAACACTGTACACAGGTTCACCTGAGCCAGGAGTCAAACACTGTACACAGGTTCACCTGAGTCTTGAATCAAACACTGTACACAGGTTCACCTGAGCCAGGAGTCGAACACTGTACACAGGTTCACCTGAGCCAGGAGTCAAACACTGTACACAGGTTCACCTGAGCCAGGAGTCAAACACTGTACACAGGTTCACCTGAGTCTTGAATCAAACACTGTACACAGGTTCACCTGAGCCAGGAGTCGAACACTGTACACAGGTTCACTAGAGCCAGGAGTCAAACACTGTACACAGGTTCACCTGAGCCTTGAATCAAACACTGTACACAGGTTCACCTGAGCCAGGAGTCAAACACTGTACACAGGTTCACTAGAGCCAGGAGTCAAACACTGTACACAGGTTCACCTGAGCCAGAAGTCAAACACTGTACACAGATTCATCTGAGCCAGGAGTCAAACCACCATACACAGGTTCACCTCAGCAAGGAATCAAACACTGTACACAGGTTCACCTGAGCCAGAAGTCAAACACTGTACACAGGTTCATTAGAGCCAGGAGTCAAACACTGTACACAGGTTTACCTGAGCCAGGAGTCAAACACTGTACACAAGCTCATTTGAGCCAGGAGTCAAACACTGAGTTCAGGTTCACCTGAGCCAGGACTCAAACACTGTACACAGGTTTACCTGAGCCAGGAGTCAAACACTGCACACAGGTTTACCTGAGCCAGGAGTCAAACACTGTACACAGGTTCATTTGATTCAGGAGTCAAACATTGTACACAGGTTCACCTGGGCCAGGAGTCAAACACTGTACACAGGTTCACCTGAGCCTAGAGTCAAACACTGTACACAGGTTCACCTGAGCCAGGAGTAAAACATTGTACACAGGTTCACCTGAGCCAGGGGTAAAAAAAACTGTACACAGGTTCACCTGAGCCAGGAGTCAAACACTGTTCACAGGTTCATCTGAGCCTTGTATCAAACACTGTACACAGGTTCACCTGAGCCAGGAGTCAAACACTGTGCACAGGTTAATTTGAGCTAGGAGTCAAACACTGTACACAGGTTCACTTGAGTCAGGAGTCAAACCACTATACACAGGTTCTCCTGAGCCAGGAGTCAAACACTGTACACAGGTTCAGGTGAGCCAGGAGTCAAACACTGAACACAGGTTCACCTGAGCCAGGAGTCAAACACTGTACACAGGTTCATCTGAGCCAGGAGTCAAACACTGTACACAGGTTCATTTGAGTCAGGAGTCAAACACTATACACAGTTTCACCTGAGCCAGGAGTCAAACACTGTACACAGGTTCACCTGAGCCAGGAGTCAAACACAGGTTCACCTGAGTCAGGAGTAAAACACTGTACACAGGTTCACCTGAGCCAGAAGTCAAACACTGTACACAGGTTCACCTGAGCCAGGAGTTAAACACTGTACACAGGTTCACCTGAGCCAGGAGTCAAATACTATACACAGGTTCACCTGAGTCAGGAGTCAAACACTGTACACAGGTTCACCTGAGCCAGGAGTCAAACACTGTACACATGTTCATCTGAAGTTCACTCTCTCTCATTTTTTATATTCTACTCTCTTTTAATCTCTCTTTCTTTCTCAATCTCTCTCCTCTTTCTCTTACTGACACATTCTTCTCATTTCCTCTCATCGGTATTTATTTTTTTTTTTTTTTTAACACTATCAAGAACAAACTTCCTACACTTTCTACATTTAAATTCACAGCATATCAATCACAATCAACTCCATGCAAAAAATTAATAACAAGAGTTGTCAGAAGACAACAAAGTTCACCCCTGGGTGTCTAAGTCCAAAAAGGGCCATAACTGTGCCAAAATGCAATCCAGACTTGTGGTTCTTGTCTGGGTGTGTTCCATTGATGATGGTGAACACACATGCGAAGTTTCATTCACATTCAAAGAGTGGTTACATAGATATCTTAAACTTAAACGCAAAAGTTTAACCTGGGTGTCTGCAGACAATGACACCACCAACAACAACGTCTGGGTCATGGCAATAGCTCTCCTTGGACTTCGTCCGGGCGAACTAAAAATGAAATCATAAAACCAGCACTGAATATCTGTACAAGCCTAAAATGCCCATGTGCTCCTAATTAAAAGACTCAGTTTTTATTTCTATTACTTTGTTATATCATCATCAGCCTACTGACAACCAGCAACTTAGATATCAGCACACTGACAACCAGCAACTTAGATATCAGCACACCGACAACCAGCAACTTAGATATCAGCACACTGACAACCAGCAACTTAGATATCAGCACACTGACAACCAGCAACTTAGATATCAGCACACTGACAACCAGCAACTTAGATATCAGCCTACTGACAACCAGCAACTTAGATATCAGCACACTGACAACCAGCAACTTAGATATCAACACACTGACAACCAGCAACTTAGATATCAGCACACTGACAACCAGCAACTTAGATATCAGCACACTGACAACCAGCAACTCAGATATCAGCACAATGACAACCAGCAACTTAGATATCAGCCTACTGACAACCAGCAACTTAGATATCAGCACACTGACAACCAGCAACTTAGATATCAGCACAATGACAACCAGCAACTTAGATATCAGCACACTGACAACCAGCAACTTAGATATCAGCACACTGACAACCAGCAACTTAGATATCAGCACACTGACAACCAGCAACTTAGATATCAGCACACTGACAACCAGCAACTTAGATATCAGCCCACTGACAACCAGCAACTTAGATATCAGCCCACTGACAACCAGCAACTTAGATATCAGCACACTGACAACCAGCAACTTAGATATCAGCACACTGACAACCAGCAACTTAGATATCAGCACACCGACAACCAGTAACTTAGATATTCTCTGATCCTGTTAACTTTTGACACTGATGGTTTGCATAACCGTCAATTGTGAGCTAATTACCAGACAGATTTGACAAATTAAACAATAAGCCTGTAATAGGATAATTTAATCTAACCGACATAATAAATGACATGCAATTAACCATACAGTTCTGTAATTAAGTTAATTGGAAATGCAAATTATTGATGTCACATTAACCCAAACCTGGTTTGTTAACCTAGCAGTATCATAGTCTGTAATTTTTTTGTTTTTCCCAGAGAGAAAAAAACCAATGACAATAGGAAATTTATTAACAGAACAGAACAGAATATATATTTCATTTAACTTAGGCATTAAAGCACATTGTCATACATATAAACGAAATCAGTACATACGTTGAAATACAGTGGTATAAGAATATCGTTTCATTAAGTTGATATTTTATGAGAGTGTTATCTTGGTATTTAAATTGAATTGATTGATTGAATATTAAGCGTCATTTTTATGCCATCGAGGGCTAACAGACGATCAGTTAACCTAACCACTGTTTCCTAGGATTAACCAGTACTCGAGCACACCCCATCTCTGTAAGTAACTGATAACTTTCCCACTTGAATCAGTGGTGAGAGACGAATAATATTCGTCTTCGATGTCATTCAAGTCACAACATAAACATTTTCTTTGGTCTCTTCCAATTTTTTTATGTCATCCTGTTTTTATAGCTAGTTTATGTGATGATAACTGTATTTTAGCTATAGTGTTTCCATATTTTACATTTTCTAACTTAAATAAGAAGAAGGTTAAAATTTCTGTTTTAAATGTCTGTATATATATATAAAGATGAACATGTGACTATACATTCACGCCAATTTGCAATGTATATATCTCTAAGCCTAGTCCGTAATAATGGTATGAAACAGTTAATATTGACTAATTCTTGAAACAGCTTAACGTCTGCATATCCTGCATTATGTAAAATTGATCAGACTTTAAAGGCCCAATTTTGAAAATTGTGACTTTCACCAATTTCTCATCTTTGACTATGAATTATTGACCATAGAATACAATTATCTTGCATTAATGAAGTATTTAACAATTCTCAGATATCTTCCAATATATTTATAGAGTGGAAATCAACCTAACTGGGAATATAGAGATAAAGAATTTGTAGATAATTTTACATTAAGGACCCATTTGCAAAACTTTCTATGAATACTATCAATGTTGTCTGCTTTTGTTGTTGTTGTATGGTGTTTAGTGTCGCTTTCAACAATGTTGCAGTCATATAATGACGGTGTCTACTTGAGACAATATTCTGAGCGCTGTCACACTGCAGTATCATGTCGCAGACACATGGTATGATACCCCACCCAGTCACATTATACTGACACCGGGCCGACCAGACCTAGAACTCTCCTCTAAATGCTGAGCGTAAAGCAAGGAAGCTTCTAGTACCATTTTTAAAGTCTTTGGTATGACCCGGCTGGGGATCGAACCCACGACCTTCTGCATGCAGGGTGGACGCTCTACCACTAGACCACTGTGGTCTGCTGTGTCTGCTTTTGAGAAACCCCATACTTCACAACTATAACTTAAAACTGATAAAACATATGCATCAAGCAGATTAAACATTATAATATGGTATGGAATTTCCATATTTTTTGTTATATTAAAAAGCGAACTCATAGCTCAATGTGCTTTACCTGAAAGCGTATTTGTTGCATGACAATAGACCCCCTCACTTGACAAAACATTCCTAAAAAGTTAAAAGTACTAACAATTTCTGTCTCATTTCCATCATATAACCATTTATCATCAGCACTTAATACCGGACCTTTAAAGCAAACTACTTTTTTTTTGTTTTATTATTAACCATTAAGTTCCATTTATTACAACAGAAATATAAACTATTTAAAGACTCCATGAGTCTTCTTGTCTCTGACATAATTACGGCATCGTCCACAAACAACAACAGAAAGAATGATAATTGTTCAACGGAAATACCAACATAAATATTCCTTTGGAGATGTATTTCAATATCATTCAGAAAAAGAGAAAATAAAATTGGAGAAGTGATAATCCAATGTTGCACTCGAATGTACATCTGACAGACGTTCAGGTGTTTTGCTCACAGTTTGACCTCTTTATACATAGAACAAATTAGTGCGAATAGTTTACTGTCAATACCTTATTTGACCAGTTTAAACCACAAGCAATTACCATTTAGTAAATTATATGCTTTTAAATAATCCACGAAGCAACAGTACAATTTCTTCTCATTACAGAAATGCTGTTTGGTGAGTTCAATATAAATATTGCATCCACCAATTGCGAGTCCGTTTAAATGTCATTTTGTGAAGACCATTTTTTTAAATGCTCATTTAATATAACGGTAAAAAGCTTTGCAAAGCAGCTTATCAATGTTATTCCCCTGTAATTATTTGGGTCCTGTGATTCTCCTGGTTTATATAGTGGTATAATAACGCCAGTAGACCATGACAATGGAAATGTTTGTGTATTTAAAATATGATTGAATAGTATTTCCAAAGAATGCGCTATGACATTATTGTTTTCCTTGAAATATTCATATAAAATTTTATCAAATGAATAAGCTTTATTAGTACCTAGCAATTGGGAAGGTGCAGTTATTTCTGAAATAGAAACTGGAATATCTAATTCACTAAAAGTACTATCACAGTCAATATTGGCTTGGAAATTATTTTAAAAATCTGCACATTCTTCATTTTCTTCCAACTCTGAATTTGATGCTACATTTTTAAAATGTGAGTAAAAATCATATTTTGAAATATTTTCGCCCTTAGGTGAAGGTTTTGTTTTAAATAAATTCCGAAATTCTCGTGCGCTTTTCTTTATCATATCATTTATCTTTTTACTTAAATTTCTACTAAAATTATTTTTTGCCTTATCACAGCAATTTTTATAATCTGGTTTTGCTTCATAAATATTTAATCTATTATTTTCAGTTTTATTTAAATTGAATCTGTAAAATAGGTTTTTATCAATATCTTCTTTATTTGTTACATTCAATGTTATACCATTTTTGTTTGTTTTCATCCTTGCACATAAAATAATGGTGTTTAAGTTTTGAAGTTTGTTTAAAATACTTGTTTGCTCTTGCAGTCAAAAATTCAGTAAAAATATTAACCAAAACATCAGCGTTACTGCCAACAGAAATCTTGGTTGTTAAGTCTGTTCGAGAGTTTGAATATCATCCGTGATATCGTTTAAAAAATCTAATCAATGTTTATCATCCCATCTATAAAACGTTCTTGTAGTATTTTTTGTATACTGTAAATTTGTCATTGTGTTAAAGGAAAATTCTATTGGTGCATGATTTGAAAAACTATTTAAATCAAGTACTTAAAGTCGGACAAATGATTAAAATTTACATAGGAAGTCAATAGATGATCGATGGTACTCACTCCATTATAAGTCATGCATGTTAGTTTTACTACATTCTTATCATTGTATAACCGTCCATTTACAATACGTATATTGGTCAACTTGCAAAGATCAAGTAAACAATCACCAAAATGATTTGAGCTAAATTCACATATAGCCCGATGTAATGAGGTGTCAATGTTGTATACATCATCATCGTCAAGGATACGATCATTGTCAATAAAATCTTTTTTACGGCCAACCCATGAATTGGTGTCCCCTGCCCCATAAATAGCGCCCTTATCTCTAAAAATACTAATATCATTTTCAATTTGTCTAAAAATTTCAATATCATAAATATTATGGATAGGTGAACTTTCTGGAGCTATATACACAACATCTAGATAAATATAACTTTCAATATGGTATAACGTTTTATAAAATTTTAACGAAACCAAACAATCAACATCATTTTTAATTAACTTTACACCTTTTCTTATGCTATCTTTAATATAAATGATAACACAGCCACTCGAGCGCTTTGCTCTCCTATATTGATATTTACAGTAAGAATGAATTGAATCACTTTAACCATTTAAATCAATATTAGTACGTTTATTTGACCAAATTTCATTTAAACAAATTATGTCATATTTAGATAAAATATTTACAAACTCGTCACAAGATCTTTTTGCTACTGAAAGTCCTTCAATGTTCAAAGATAAACACATTAAAACACTCTCACATGAGTCCTAGTTTAAATGTCCTCTGTACAAATGGTTTCCAATGTACAGTTTATCAATGTTTATGAACGCTTTGTGCCTATCGTGCTTAGCTTTCTTCATGATCGGTACCAACTTCCGGCGGATGTCGACTATTTCCTTCGGGAATTGCTCTCCAATACCATACTGGTACAGTTTCAACCAACCAAACTAATCTCTCTGTTATAAGTTTTTAAGATGTGTAGATTAATTATCTGTATAGGTCAAGGTCATCCAGAAGAATGTTCCACATATCAATACACAACTATGGACCAGTTTTAAAGAATCAGAGCCAAATAAACATAGTAACTAAAAGTTAATTATTTGTAGGTCAAGGTCATCTTAGAATCCGGAAGGCTGCATTTTTAGCAACTATAGATTACCTGCCAACAATTTTAAAGAAATGGTGTGTTAAACTGTGAAAATTGAACATCCCTCGTCACGGTTACAGGAAACTTTGAATATATCACTTCATTTGCATTTAATACAAAATTGACAGTTAGCCAAGCCCAGTTACTGTTGGTAGCATGTCAGACTATCAATCCACAGTTGTAAAAGGGATAATGAATTTTTATAATATTTAACTCATTACACATTATAATTTTTTTAATACAATATCAAGTTGTGGAGGTCATGACCTTTAAATAGCACTTTAAACCACTCGGCCACAGGGGACTCAATTTTGTGATAAACAATTCTGCCAACCCACAGAAATGCACCATTACAGACTTGTTACTTCTTGCAAGACAGACAGAATTATAACAGATCAAACAAATGTAATATATCAAAACTTCAAACTAATTATTATCTCCCACCTTATCGACTAAATGCATTAATTTATAGAATAGTCCACCCAGTATAATATTGGGTTTAATTTTTACATTATCAAACTAATAAAATACAATAATTAATAAATGAAGTGACTGACAATAATAAATATACTGTACAAACCATCCTTAATGCAGGAATTGAATTTAAAAATAATTTTCAAATATAGGATTCTACTAAACAAACCATCCTTAATGCTGGAATTTAATTTCAAAATAATCTGTAAATAATTAATCAGCGAGATTTTACTCTACAAACAATCCTTTAATGAAGGAGTTTAATTTCAAAATGATCTTTAAATATAATATTCTACTGTACAAACCTTCCTTAATGCAAGAATTTAATTTCAAAATGATCTTTAAATATAATATTTTACTGTACTAACCTTCCTTAATGCAAGAATTTAATTTCAAAATGATCTTTAAACATAGGATTTTCCTCCTGTACAGCCGGGCCCGATTAGCTCAGTCGGTTACGCATCTGACTATCAATCCAGGGGTTGTGAGTTTGAATTCCCCGCCCGGCAACGGTCTCCGTGATGATTGATATACGACATTGAGTCTCATTATCATTCGTCTCTCACCACTGATTCAAGTGGGAAAGTTATCAGTTACTTGCGAAGATGGGGTGTGCTCGAGTACTGGTTAATCCCAGGAAACAGTGGTTAGGTTAACTGATCGTCTGTTAGCCCTCGATGGCATAAAAATGACGCTAAATATTCAATCAATCAATCAATCCTCCTGTACAAACCATCCTTAATGCAGGAATTTAATTTCAAAATGATCTTTATAATTATAAAGGATTCTACTGTACTAACCATCCTTATTGCAGGAATTTAATTACAAAACATCCTTAATGCAGGAATTTAATTTCAAAATGATCTTTATATAAAGGATTCTACTGTACAAACCATCCTTAATGCAGGAATTTAATTTCAAAATGATCTTTAAACATAGGATTCTTCTTCTATACAAACCATCCTTAATGCAGGAATTTAATTTCACAATGATCTTTATATAAAGGATTCTACTGAACAAACCATCCTTAATGCAAGAATTTAATCTCAAAATGATCTTTAAACATAGGATTCTCCTGTACAAACCATCCTTAATGCAAGAATTTGATTTCAAAATTATCTTTACATAAAGGATTATACTGTACTAACCATCCTTAATGCAGGAATTTAATTTCAAAATGATCTTTAAATGTACAAACCATCCTTAATGCAGAAATTTAAATTCAAAACGAGTTTTCAATGCAGGATTTTACTGTTCAAAATGATCTGTTAATACAGGATTCTACTATACCGATGACCATTCTTAATTAAAACAAAAATCATGCACAAACACTCTTTTTTACTGCGCACTATTATAATGTAACAACAAGAGCACCACTAGCTGGTGCACACGCTAGTCTTTTTTCCAAATCTATTATGTAGGTCAAAGATGAAATGGGGCAGAGTATTTGATTTAATACAAAACAAAATTAAAAAAAATAATAATAAAAAAAAAACAAGAGAAGAGGAAATTCCCCGAAAACCATGTTTTTCAAACATTTTAGTTATACATGCTCAACTGATAGCAACAATTTCTTAAACAAGATGTTTGATTCTACAAATATATTACAAAATGCATCAAACATTATGAGAAATTCAGCTGAACAGACCTGTACATTTCTCTAATAAATCATTTGTATTTTTATATTTTTTTTTTGCCCCATGACTATAAACTGAACAAGGGCACCGCAAACCATTTTCAAGATAAAAATGTGCATGTTAATGGAGTTTCATTTTAATATATATCAATACATCAATCCAAACCTTTTTAGTATCTTTATCAAAATAACAAGAAAAAGATTATTTTCACTTTACCGCTAGAAAAATTTATATGTTCAGTTGCGGAAACTATCAATTTTAGCATTTTTGACTAATTAAAGGGCCATAACTCTGAAGATAATGGTCAGAATTGGCTGGTTATCGAACTTTGCTCAGATTTTATAGAGATACACACTTTGTGTAAGTTGGCTTTAATTCAGATAAAGAATACTCTAGTTATTGAGCAGAAATGGTAAATTTTATCATTTTTGACTAATTAAAGGGCCATAACTTTGAAAATAATGGTCAGAATTGGCTAGATATTAAACTTGGCCTAGATTTTATAGAGATTCAGACTTTGTGTAAGTTTTCTTCAGTTCTGATAAAGAATACTCTAGTTATTGAGTGGAAATGGGCAATTTTAGCATTTTTGACTAATTAAAGAGCCATAACTTTTAAGATAATGGTCCATATTGGCTGGTTATCGAACTTGGCCTAGATTTTATAGAGATGCACACTTTGTGTAAGTATGCTTCAGTTCTGATGAAGAATAATCTAGTTATTGAGTGAAAATGGTAAATTTTATCATTTTTGACTAATTAAAGGGCCATAACTCTATAGATAGTGGCCCGTATTCGCTGTTTATCAAACTTGGCCTAGATTTTATAGAGGTACACACTTTGTGTAAGTTTGATTTATTTCTGATGAGAAAAAATACTCTAGTTATTGAACAGAAACAAAACTTGACGCCGGCCATCCACCAACTTCACCAATCTAATAACCAGGTTTTCAACTTTGTGTGGGAGGGGGGGGGGGGGGGGAGGGAGGTAGATATGAGGGCCATTTGGGTCGGTAATAAAGTTGAAATAGGGCAGAGTATTTGATTTAATACAAAACAAAATTAAAAAAATAAAGAATAAAAATAAAAAGGGCGGGGATGGGTTGTGTGGGTGGGTGTGTGTGTGTATGGGTGTGTGTGTGTGTGTGTGTGTGTGTGTGGGGGGGGGGGGCTATTTGATTTAATACAAAACAAAATAAACAAAAAATAAACAAACAAACAAAAATGAGCCGGGATGGGGTGTGTGTTAAGAGCCCAAAGTATGTAAATTTTGGTAAGTTAGCTATATACATTTTTGTATAACATGATATGAATGTGTTTATGAAGTTTAGTCACAGTAACATGAGTTGTTTGTTCAGAAACAGAGAAAAATCTGAGTTAAACATAAAACTAACCAGCGGACGATGACAATGACAACGATGACGACACCGACGACGCCAGGCCATGACAATAGCTCTTCTTTTTTAAAAAAAGAAAACAAGCTAAAAAATACAACTATTATAACAATATTCTGAATTGTAGTAAGTTACATTTAATGTACAAGGAAACCCAATAACTATATACACCTTTATACAAAGTTCTCTTTAATAGTTGCAATATTGGCCGAAACCAATTCAACAAGAGTGGTGGGTATTGTGGCAATTAGGTAACGTAACTGCCTCAGTGTGTGTTTCATATTAGTTCATAGCGTTGCCGTAACAGCATCATTACTGTCTTAGTAGTTGTACTAACCACAGCCAAAAACACACTGTCTAGTGTACTACACTTGTAAAAGTAAAAGATTGGTTACATGAGAAGCAGTTGTAGTTGAACTATTTAAATATATGAATATTTGTTTTGTTAATAAGTAAACAGCTTTTTGTTTATTTGTAACTTGATAATTATAAATGGATGAGTTTGTTTATTATAACTGATTGAGTGGAGCAATAGATCGGTGAAAATATTTATTACTCTAGAGAATCTTAGAGGATTAAATATACATACATAATTATATAACTTGTGGATTGGCATAAAGGTAAATATATATTTTTATTTATTTATAGTTTGATTTGATCATGAGTAAATGATTGCTGTTGCAAGGGTTGCTTATAAAAAACTGTAGATATTTTATTTGCATGATAGCATTTGGCTGGTAACAGGCAAATTAAATGTTTTTTCTTTAATTTACATATTATATAATATTTATGTGTGATTCATACACTTTTTTCAAATAGTTTTGGGGGATTTTTTTTTTAAATAATGAAATTTTTCTTCTTATTTTTTTTTATAGCAAAAAAAAAATGTTATTCAATGTTTATTATACTTGATATGAATTGAATATTCCATTATATTTATCTGATTTTTTAAAAAACAAAATTTAAAAAGTAAGAGCCAAGCAAAAAGGTAAAAAAGATACATATGTGGGGCTTTGTTTTATCTATAAATAAAATCATTAATTAAACTTGTCAAATTAAACATTTTTGATGAATTTGTCAAATGAATGACAGAGAAAACTGGTGTTTTTTG
Organism: Panopea generosa; assembly: GCA_029582155.1. Taxonomy (NCBI): domain Eukaryota; kingdom Metazoa; phylum Mollusca; class Bivalvia; order Adapedonta; family Hiatellidae; genus Panopea; species Panopea generosa. The sequence goes on along the minus strand of CM055900.1, from coordinate 38,728,094 downwards.
GAAAGAGTTTTTTTCCAGGAATTCTTAAATACCCTGATCCTAATATTTCTTATAAGGCATAAACAGCTCAAAAGATATATTATTGTTTCTTTTTAAAGTGACATTATGCCCATTTCTGACTGTAAAATTAAGCATTAGAAAGCATACAGGTCTATTAAAGGTTGTGGTAAATAATGACTTATGACCCATTATTCCCAACTCTACCTGCCATGAGTTCGAAATAGCAATCTTCCAAAATATTATTTTCCTTATTTGACAGACCCAGTAAAATAAGTAAAACAAAGGTTCCATTAATTGCCGATTTGAACTGAAGACAGACTTTACTGATTTCTGTGAATCATTATCGTGACATAATATACTGGATTCCCGAATTATGGCGAAGTCTTTTGAACTGAAATGATTATTTATTATTCATATTTCTCTACTTCTAATACATTTTCTGCAGGTTTTTGTGATTCAATAACAGTTTTAACTACACAGCAACAATTAACCATGAAATTATTTCTTATCATGACCATATAAAATGCTGTTAAATGGGCATAATGTCACTTTAAATAAAATTTAAAAAAAATATAACTATATATATTTCTTTCTTTAATTAGTCTTTCAACTGAAGTATCATTAACTGTAACAATACCAATACTATTTTATTATAGTGACAAATTATATTAGGTTTGAATAACAAAATAACCAAATTGAGCCATTTTGCTATTAAATAACTTTTGGCCCAATCCCTTCAGGTCGGTAATTAAGTTGGTATACCTTGTAACCCAACCAATCTGCATACTTATACACAATGTGTATATGTTGAATGAATGTATTTGAAACTTTCTTTATATTTATTACAATCTGGTCGGCCCAGTATCAGTATAATATGATAGGGTGGGGTATCATACCATGTGTCTGTGGTATGATACTCCAGTGTGATAGTGCTTAGAATACTGTTTCAAGTAGACACCATCCCAATATGACAGCTAAATTGTTGAAAATGATGCTAAACACCATACAACAACAACATATATTTATTACAAAACATATAATGGTGTCCACAATAACCTCAGAGATATTTGTACCAAATCTAGATGGATAAAGTACAGTATTCATTTCTTCATTTTTTTTATGCTGGACCAGACATATTTGTGAAGTTAACAAATACTTGTGCATTGCATTGCCTTAAGTATATTCAATTAGTTACTTAATTAATTCTTGTAAAGACCCAAATTGAGTGTAAATAATAATTACTTTTGGGGCTAATTGACAAAATTTAATTTTAGTCTTTATTGGCAGAGTCACATCATAAAATATAGGACCAATTATATAGGTGTCCGAGATAACCTTCCCTTCCCAAGTGATTTATACATACTATGTTTCTTTAACATGCTCAACAATATGATAAGGCACTCAAACCAAACTTAACCACTATCAAAGTAAAGTTTGATCATGTGCAACAATTATCATGATATTTCAAATTCACATGGGTTCTTATTTCATCAAAGAGTTTATTTCCTATATAGATAGCTGGTAATTAACTGATAGTTAAGCCTACCTCAGATTTTAAGCATATAATTCTCATTATATAATGTGTCATCACCTATTTTACTACAAAATATGAATGCTCACTCCGGCTTACATTTTCACATTTTGTTAATATAAGCTGGAACAAGCAAGCACTTTGTTACTACACAATGTGTAAGCTGGCCAATGTCAGACTTCACAATGTGTAAGCTGGCCAGTGTCAGACTCCACAATGTGTAAGCTGGCCAATGTCATACCACACAATGTGTAAGCTGGCCAATGTAAGACCTCCAATGTGTAAGCTGGCCAATGTCAGACTTCACAATGTGTAAGCTGGCCAATGTCAGAATTTACAATGTGTAAGCTGGCCAATGTCAGACCACACAATGTGTAAGCTGGTCAATGTCCGACCTCACAATGTGCAAGCTGACCAATGAAAAAAACATCATCTGTGTTAAGAATTTCAGAAGTTCACAAACATAAGTGACATCCCAGATTGGGAGATCAGGTAACTCAGTCAGTAATGAGATTGACTGTCAATCCAGGGGTTGTGAGTTTGAATCCTTTCCTGGCCACAGTCTCTGTGATGATTGGTCATGAACTTTATTCTATAGCCATGAGTCTCCCACCTCTGAATATGTTGGGAACCAAGAAAGCAATCTAGCAGATCATATATAAAAATGATGATTGGATGCATTGAAACCACCATTAAACAACTGAAAGACCATTGAAAAAAGGAGAAAAAACAACAACAAACAAACCAGATCTTATATAACTTGCACAACGAATAAATCTTAATAAGACCCAAATCTTCTCCTTGCTTAATTAGTAACAAGTCATATACATGATGTAGTTACACTTAAATGCACTGGTGAACGTTGTTTTTATTCTGTTACGCTTTAACATACATAAAAAATGATCAAATAAGGAAACTGAATGAAGAGTTGAAACACATTGACAATCATTATGAAGTTTCCAGTGTCAAATATATTATAATCACTATAATATAAATCAAAGGATTACAACTCGTAAATGTCACTATACAGACGACAAATTGACAAAAAATGTTAAAAATATTATAAGTATAAAGGAAATTTGAATATCAATATGACTCCAGGCCAATCAGATCAATGAATAAATGCATGATTTTTAACGATATTTATTTGAACACAATATAGAGCAAAGTGGCAGTTTTTTCACAATCAGTTGAAATATAGTTAGCACATCTTTTGTTATAGAGTCATATGTAGGAATCACAGAGATAATGCAGCAGTGGTTTAGTGGTAGAGCATCTGTCTCTCATGTGGAAGAAGGTGGGTTCGATCCCCAGCCAGGTCATACCAACTATTTGAGAAATGATTCTAGAATCAATTTCGCATTAACAGGATAATTCTAGGTTGGCCCGGTGTTAGTATAATGTGACTGGGTGGGGTATCATACCATGTGTCTGTAGCATGATACTCTAATGTGGCAGTATAATGTGACTGGGTGGGGTATCATACCATGTGTCTGTAGCATGATACTCTAATGTGGCAGTGTGCAGAACACTGTCTAAAGCTGACACCAACTTGATATGACTGAAAAAATGCTGAAAGTGACACTAAACACAATACAACAACATGCAGAGGACTTCACTTTGCTTATCCATATCACAATAATGTTGGGACAGGTGTTGAGTTTCATGAATATAGCGGTAAGCAGCTCCAAGGTCCTTGTTTGGGACAGGTGTTGAGTTTCATGAATATAGTGGTAAGCAGCCCAAGGTCCTTGTCAGGGACATGTGTTGAGTTTCATGGATATAGTGGTAAGCAGCTCAAAGGTCCTTGTTTTTGGACAGGTGTTGACTTTCATGGATATAGTGGTAAGCAGCCCAAAGATCCTTGTTTGGATTTCAAGAAGGGTTCATGTCCAGTATTTTTTTCAAATGCATTTTGGGAAAAAATACTTCAAAGGGGATGTTAAAGTGTTGATGGATCCCCCGTGGCCATGTATACGAGTTACAAACTGATAAATGATTAATAATTTCTGGTGTTGAATGACTGACAAAAAAGAGTATAGAACTAATGTGACTGACAACTAATCTCATAATGAGAGAAGGGTCCTGGCTGCAGTAGCCACTAAAGTTCGCTCTGACTTTACAGTCAAACCTGTAGAAGTGGTCACCTAAATGAGCAGCTACCTTTGCTATTTCCTATTTCTAAATTAACCTGTTTTCAGCAGTAACCTGTCTTAAAATGCCATTTTTATTCTTCTCATGACTGGCTGCTTAAGACAGGTTTACTATATATACAATTTATAATGAACACCTAAACAGCTTCATAATGAATTTAATTTACTTTTGGCATGCTGTGTGCATGTATGCATTTTCTACATCAACGGAAATGCTTAATTAATGTCTTTAAGTCTCAATGAGAGTAAATAAATGTGTGCAAAGTGGACCATTGATTTCATGCAAATCAATTATTTACAAACAAGATTGCACATACATAATCTTTCACTCCAAATCAAGTATTTCCAACAGTCCCCGGGTAATAATCCTCCGTTCTCAGTGAATCAAGTTGTTACAATTCTTCACAGGTAATAATATCTGGGTGAAGTGCTTAATAAGGATTTTATGCTTCACTCCAGCAGCAACTGCTCTAAGCAAACACATGTATCTTATCCATCATTTACAGCAATCACAGTACATTATGTGAACTATTTCATACACAGCAGTTGTGCTGTTATGCTGTGCATAAGGCATCTGCATTGGTAGCTCCAGTGACAGAAGATTTATTTCCATGCAAGAATTTCAAGGATTCTTCCATCTCATCTCCTATTCAAATCAATATCTCAATACTCAAACACAACCCAAAACATCATCTCAATTCTCAAACATCACCCAAAACATCATCTCAATTCTCAAACACCACCCAAACTATTATCTCAATTATCAAACAACATACAAAACATCATCTCAATTCTCAAACATCACCCAAAACATCATCTCAATTCTCAAACACCACCCAAAACTTCATCTCAATTTTCAAACACCACCCAAAATGTCATCTCAATACTCAAACACATCATCTCAATTCTCAAACACCACCCAAAACATCATCTCAATTCTCAAACAAAATACAAAACATCATCTCAATTCTCAAACACCACCCAAAACATCACCTCAATTCTCAAACATTCGCCCAAAACATCATCTCAATTCTCAAACACCACCCCAAACATCATCTCAATTCTCAAATATCTCCCAAAATATCATCTTTATTCTCAAACAACATACAAAACATCATCTCAATTCTTATATCTCAAACAACATACAAAACATCATCTCAATTCTCAAACACCATGCAAAACATCTCAATTCGCAAACATTACATACAATTTTATCTGAATTCTCAAAGGGTGTCTGTGAAAAGAGTGAAAAAACAATTTTATATAAAGTTGTTTTCTTCATTTACATAAATTTATGTTACTCCCAAGCACTGGTCAAACATCAATTATTTATACAAATAACGTTTATCACAGCCTGTGTGCCCAGTGACATCTATTCATGCACACAGAGATGCTAGAATCAATATAATTAGTGGGTGACAACTTCACCAAAATCTGCAAGGTCAGGTCAAGAACCCATTGTTGTCATTGCCAGCTAAACATCAACATAAGCTAATGATCAAGGCACACAATGCTCCAGGGATTTTAGCTCTACTGGCCATAGGCCAGAAGTGCTTTTGCGATGGTTTGTTGTCCGTCGTCGTCCGTCGTCTCCAAAGTGTGTTAGCAGCACTTTCTCTGAAACCAATAGGCCAATTAAACTGAAACTTCACATGCATGTTTCTGTTGCATAGGAGACTATACAGAAGATTTTTTTTTTATCTGAAATTCAAGATGGCCGCCGTTACTAAAAATAGTCCAAAACTTAAAAAATCTTCTTCTCATGAATGGTTTAACAGATTTTCAAAATGTTTATGTAGTAACGATGTACAACTATAGTATTGTTAGATTTGTTCAAATGGTGTCCCTAGGGTTAAATATGACCCCGCCCTGAGGGTTCAATTAGGGGACAAATGTCATTATAATATTTTTTTAATTTTTTTTTTTAAAATTGAAATGATTTTGCCCATATCTTCACAGAAGCATTGTTTGGTGAAGGACGTTCAAATTTGAAAAAATGACTGGGTTCCACTGTCTTAAGGTGTCAGGAGGGGCCCCAAAAGGGTAAAAATTGGGAATTACAAAAATCGTTTTCTTAAGAACCAGTATGTCAGATTTGCTCATATTTGGCATAAATGTGTAGGGGTTTCATTGCAGATAAGAATTTAGGGGCTTAAATTTATAGGGGCCCTGTAAGGGAACTTAGAATTTTACATAGGAATACTATGGGAAAACAGAAAATTCTCTTTTTTTTTATCTATTTAGGCAAAATTATTATTCAATTGGAGTTCTGAAGTATCATCAATTCTAGTCATAGGAAATAAGATTTGGCTCAATAAGGAGAAATGACTTTCCATAAGTGGCCAGGGTGGGTCAAAAAAGGGTTAAAATAGAAAAAAATTTAAAAATCTTCTTCTCAACAACCGGTCAGTCAAATTTGTTCATATCTGATATGGATTATCCCAATGAGTATGGGTTAAAAGTTAGTACAAGAGACTTTGAGTTTTATATAGAAATACTATTGTATTGTATAGTGTTTAGCGTCGCTTTCAACAATTTTTCAGTCATATCGCGACAGTGTCTACTTGAGACAGTATTCTAAGCGCTGTCACACTGGAGTATCATGCCACAGACACATGGTATGATACCCCACCCAGTCACATTATACTGACACTGGGCCGACCAGACCTAGAGCTCTCCTCTAAATGCTGAGCGTCAGGCGAGGAAGTTTCTAGTACCATTTTTAAAGTCTTGGTATGACCCGGCCGTGGATTGAACCCACGACCTTCCGCATGTGAGGCGGACGCTCTACCACTAGACCACGCCGCGGTCTCTGAAATACTATTGGAAAACGAAAAATTCTCTTTTTTATCATTCATCTATGACTTTTTTCCATTCAGTTTGAGTTTTGAAGCAAGTTCTAGCCATTGTTCGATACGAAGGATTGACTTTCTAAAAGGGGCCATGTGGGGTCACAAAACGATTAAAATTGAACATTGCCATAAATATTAGTCAGTCAAATTTGTTCATATTTGATATAAATTATCTCTATGATTAAGAAATCTAAGTTTGTACAAATAAAGGGACACTGAGATGTATAGAGACACTGTAAGAGTCTTTGAGTTTTACATAGGAATACTATGGGAAAATGGAAAATTCTCATTTTTTTGTCCATTTTGGTAAATATGTTGTTTAATTTAAGATTTTAAGCATTGTCTAGTACCAATAAATTTGATTTTGTTCAATAAAGAGGATTGAATTTCCGTAAGGGGCCAGGGGGTGGGTGTGTCAATAAGGTTAAAATTGGGAATTTTCACAAATTTCCTCTCAATAACTTTTCAGTCAAACTAGTTCATATTTGATATAAATTATCCTTACATCAGCAAGGATTGAAGACTCTGCATATCAAGGAGCTGGGATTAATTGGGGCTCTGTAATGTGACTTTTACATAGGAATATTATAGGGAAAACTGATTTTTTTCATTTTGCATCCATGTGTACAAAAAAACTTCTTTTTGAAATTTGAATAATTTCTGCTCAAAACAAATCGCTAAGAGTGGGTAATTGAAGTTCTGACAAATTAAGGGGCTGGGTTGTATAAGGGTTATCACAGTACAGGGGACTATATTTGTTTTACAGATGAATGGTATGGGAATTTAAAGTATTTCCTTGTTCAGTATTGGTGTGGTGGGGATATGGACCAATAAGTTAAGACGATCCCCCCAAAGAGGGTAAACATTTTGGAATTTCAAAAAGTGCTATTGCCACTATGAGTCAGTAGAGCATCCTCAGGCCCTCTTGTTCTCACTATATTTGTGTCACAAGGGTACAATTTAGTATTCAAGTCAGGTAGAATAAAGTTGCATTAGAGAGCCTGGTCACATCAATTTTTCATTAAGCAATATCGGTATTGAAGTTGTATAGTGTTTAGCGTAGCTTTCAACAATTTTTCAGTCATATCGCGACGGTGTCTACTTGAGACAGTATTCTAAGCGCTGTCACACTGGAGTATCATGCTGCAGACACATGGTATGATACCCCACCCAGTCACATTATACTGACAACGGGCCGACCAGACCTAGAACTCTCTTCTAAATGCTGAGCGTGAAGCGAGGAAGCTTCTAGTACCATTTTTAAAGTCTTGGTATGACCCGGGCGTGGATTGAACCCACAACCTTCCGCATGCGAGGCAGAGGCTCTACCACTAGACCACGCCGCGGTTATATCGGTATTGAAGTGGCACGACAAGTTTGACAGTGTAGTAAACAAGAGGCCAATGTGTGCCTGCATTGCTCTACTTGTCAATTTTTCAAATTCAATTTTTTACTCACTAAGGTCAATTCGTTGTATACAACATACTTAAGTTGGATTAAAATCTAACTCAAAATAAAACTTTAATTCGATAAACAATAAAATGTATTTTTTTACTATTCATGGCCAGATACATGTAACTACTCTACGACAGTCAATATGGACTGGTTTTCAATTCATCATAGTTTGATTGAAATCTAAAATTTGTATCAGATAGATTGATTGATTGAATATTTAGCGTCATTCTTATGCCATCGAGGGCTAACAGACGATCAGTTAACCTAACCACTGGTTCCTGGGATTAACCAGTACTCGAGCACACCCCGTCTCCGCAACTAACTGATAACTTTCCCACTTGAATCAGTGGTGAGAGACGAATGATAATGAGACACAATGTCGTATATCAATCATCACGGAGACTGTTGCCGGGCGGGGGATTCGAACTCACGACCCCTGGATTGATAGTCAGATGCGTAACCGACTGAGCTAATCGGGCCCGGCAGTATCAGATAGACAAGGAATGTTTATGAACAAACTTACTACCAGGAGAAGAGGGTCCTCTGCGGCCGAGTGGTTAACCCTTTAATTCATATAGACACCTTTGGACACCTCTAATATAGACGCCTTTTGACACCTCTAATATAGACGCCTTTGGACACCTCTAATATAGACGCCTTTTGACACCTAATATAGAATGCTTTTGAATTATTGGTTGAATTAGGTTTATATTAACTGACAGAATGGAAAACAGTGCAGGAAGTGTTCAGATTGCTCGTTACTGTTTTCAAAGGCCTTCAGTGATTGGTGCGGGAAAATGCATATCTATGGAGTAAAGGGTTAAGGACGCTGTCATCTAATGATCACTTACCTCTCGCCGCTAAGGTCGTAGGTTTGAGTCCCGCTAAATCTAAAAACTTTATGCGAGAAAGTTTGCCAGTTACTTGCGGAAAGGACGATGGTTCTACTCGGATTCATTCTGAGGTCTTCCTCCACCAATAAAAATGGTATGCCATATATAACCTGAAATGTGTTGAAATAAAAAAATTACCAGAAAGATTTAAAATTGAAGTAAAGATAGTAATCTCAATATTGTATTTGTTGGCATTAAATGTGATGATGATGATGATGATGATGATGATGATGATGATGATGATGATGAGGAGGAGGAGGAGGAGGAGGTGGATATTGATGATGATGAAAGTGGTGGTAGAAGATTTGTGATGTTGTTTGCAAGAGTTTTTGGGCTCAAGGAAACTAGGAACAACATGGTAATATCTCCTATTGTGGGATTTGTCACTTTGAGGGTAAATAATTGTATTTTTTTTTATTCAAGTCCAGACTATATTTACAAATCGGAATTATAATTATTATATAACAATTATAAGTATTCATCAATAAGCTTAACGATTGATTTGATGTATGGACATGAGTAAAATTCAATTTTGATATTACTGTGTGTCCCTTAAATTTCATGTGGGCAGCAGTTAGCTAAAGTTCAATTATGATTAAGTTATACTATAATAAGGTGCTAAGTGTCATTTCAACAACCAATGACGTTGTCTGTTTAATTTTTTTAATTTTTTTTTTATTTTCTTTAAAAAAAAAGTTCAGGGCATGAAAATTAGGGGGCAGGTGGGAATGACAATCTAGCAATTAATTTATTATGACCTTACACTTCTGTACATATAATCACATGGAAATGTTTATGCTCAAGTATCCATAACAACAACTTCATATTTGTTCATATTTCTTTTTTACAAAACTGGTGTCATCGTGCTAGTTTTCAAAATCTAGTAAAAATCTTTAAAACACAAATGGATATTTTCCTCAGCATTTTTTCTCTCATATGAAAAAAAAAATATATGTCGCATAATATGAATAAGAAATAACAATGCATTTCAGCAAGTACAAGAGTTATTGCCTCTTCGCACTAAAACAACATAATGTACGACTACAACTGAATAAATAATCATGTTATGACAGGTCGCAACATCTGTAATTGCTAATGCTGCTATAAACACAAGCCACCAGCACACAGCAGTATCCCATCTATTACATAAGGAAACATAACCTGGTGACAACCTTATATAAAGGGCAGTAATTAAGTAAGTGCTTTTCACTTGTCCCAGTTAATAATTCATTGTAATTATGCAGGGAGCACTTGGAACAGCCCCAGCAATTGATTTTTATGTTATACTAGTTATACAGTATGGTAGGGGAGGGGCTTGGAACAGCCCACTGCCATTAAATTTGACCTTTATCAATATTGTTCTACAGTATGAGGGACACTTGGAACAGCCCCCAAGCAATTAAATTTGACCTTTACCAACATAGTTCTACAGTATGGGTGGGAAAGGTGGGGGGGGACTTGGAACAGCCCCCAGCAATTAAATTTTACCTTTATCAACATAGTTCTATGGTATCAGGGGTGGAGGACTTTGATTAATATTCACCTTTATCAACATAGTTCTAATGTATGGAAAACCAATCATGAATTGCCATCTTTTGAACAACACAATCATATTTTAATGTTCTTTCACAATCTGTTAGCCTTTCCTATGTTTGTACCATGATTTCAGAGTCCCCATTGGGGATATATGAAGGCTGTTTCCTAAGTAAGTACTCACAGGTGGGTTGGGTTCTTATTCCCTGGTAATATTTCATCTCTCACAACTTTTTTTTTCAAATTGTACACAAACATGCTTGTGATGTTGGTTTCAATGTTTATAATATCAACACAAACCATCTGAACAGCCCTGATTGATTCCCAAGACCTCATTGTGTGAGGGTGTCGCACTACATCTGAACAGCTCTGATTAATGCGCAATACCTTAGTGTATGGGGGTGACACACTACATCTGAACAACTCTGATTAATTTGCAATACCTCAGTGTATGGGGGTGACACACTACATCTGAACAGCTCTGATTAATTCGCAATACCTCAGTGTATGGAGGTGACACACTACATCTGAATAGCCCTGATTGATTCCCAAGACCTAATTGTGTGAGGGTGTCACACTACATCTGAGCAGCTATGATTAATGCGCAATACCTCAGTGTATGGGGGTGACACACTACATCTGAACAACTCTGATTAATTTGCAATACCTCAGTGTATGGGGGTGACACACTACATCTGAACAGCTCTGATTAATTCGCAATACCTCAGTGTATGGGGGTGACACACTACATCTGAACAGCTCTGATTGATTTCCAAGACCTCATTGTGTGAGGGTGTCGCACTACATCAGCTCTGATTGATTCCCAAGACCTCATTGTGTGGGGGTGACACACAACATCTGAAGAGCCCTGATTGAATATGAGTGATATGGTTGCCATAATATAACCTGTAATGTGTTGAGAATGGTGTTTTTCTTTAGCCCAATACAACAATATCAGTTATAAAACAAATAATTTTCTAACTCTTGGCTGATGGCCGATAAATATTATTCAGTAGAAACGTGTAACAGCTTATACCTTGTTTCAACACCCAATTAACTGATAATTCGGCCAATTTGTTTATCAGCCAAGATAAGATAACTCTGATAGAATCTGCACTGGGATTCTGTTTCAGCTGAAACGTGCTCTCTATCATGTGGCTGAATATACTGTGTATGGTAATTTGGTATCAGTGGCTAGAGAGAAATGTCTGCATATTTATATGAATATGCTATTAAAGAAAAATAAGCTAGTAAATATGTATTATTTTTTTTCGTCACTAAAGATTTAACAAAAACAGCTGTAAAATTATATTAAGGTCCCCAGCGAAGACCGTTTAAGCAAATTACAACAGTTTCGCCCGCATCTACAATTTAATTATTCTGTGCTCTATCTGTATGTAATCTGCATGCGTAACTTACTTAAATTGATCCCAGAATTCATTGCGACTGTCAATTATTCATAAATATGGTAATAAACATATTTTACATTTCCCTGTATTTCACAAAACATATATAACTGAAGAGCATTAATTATATGTAGGATGGCCATTACTCTGTGTGATCAACGTTTGTCAAGCTGCTCTTCCATAAAATCAAAACTTCCCACATCAATTTTAATGTGAACTAAATGGAGTTCTTAGATATCAGCTCATCTGATAGAGCATCTAACTATCAATCCAGGAGCTGTGAGTTTGAATCCTCGCCAAGTCACCATCTCCATGGTGATTGATATAATATGACATTGCGTCTCACTATCATTCGTCTCACACTGCTGATTCAAGTGGGAAAATTATCAGTTACTAGTGAAGATGGGTGTGCTTGAGTACCTACCAGGATTTGAGGAAATAGTGATGAGAGTCACTGATTGTCTGTCAGCCCTCGATTGTATAAAAATTATGTTCAATATTCAAACAAACATCATATTGAATATCAGAGTGGAATTTTGGTATATTTTAAATTTAAATGGAGTTTTATAGACAAGGGACTGGAATTTCAGCAAGTCTGTCAAATTGTCGTCCTAGTTCCAGTGCACACCCACTATCCTTCGTATTGGTCAATAGATTACTGTAGAATATTCTGACCTCAATAAGTAAAACATGGCTGCTAAGGGAGAAAATAATAATTGTGTTTAAGTCTGCTCACCTTGCTCTTGATTTACCAATCAAAATATAGTTTACCAAATAGTGATCAGCAGACAAACACAACAGTAAACGAAAATGTTACAAAATGTTAGTGCAATTGACCAATGAAAAACCATGTCAAGTCTAATGACAGAATGAATGAATGGTGCTTTACGACATGTTGACACATAAATAGGTCATTTCGTGCATGCAAAAATTCATGAATGCGAAGATAATAATAAATTAAATAAAATACGGGTAAAAAATTTTAGTGAAACTATATACAAATAAATAATGAAGAAATCAATGAAGGGAATATTAATAAATGATATCACATAATAGTACGGTATTAAAAATGATATCATATAATGGTTTGTATTAAAAATGAAATCACATAATAGTAAGTATTAATAAATGATATCACATAATAGTATGGTATTAAAAATGTTTTAACCTGTCAATGGGTTGTCAAGTGGAAATAAGAAAAATAAGTGGGGGAGTAACATGAAACAAACTGCTGCCTAGGGAGTCTGACAGATAGCCCATAGAAAATTAATAAGTGGAAGTTTGACAGAATAGCCCATAGAAAATTAATAAGTGGGAGTCTGACAGAATAGCCCATAAAAAATTAATAAGTGGGAGTCTGACAGAACAGCCCATAGAAAATTAATAAGCGGGAGTCTGACAGAACAGCCCATAGAAAATTAATAAGTGGAACAGCCATTAAAAAGAAATTGAATTCTACAATAATAAATTCTGTATCTAATATTTATAAAAAATGACATTAAACATAAACATGCTTGCAGGCTGATATGTTCAGGTTCTGTTGCTGAAATAAACTTGGCAGACATAACAGACTGCTGGATTCATCTTCATAGCTTCTGCATATAGCATTTGTTACACCACATATCTTTAAATGTCACAGATTGGTTTTTGTAACATTTTACCCAAAAATCCTCTTAGCTGAATACATTATGACATAAAATTCATTAATAATATTGCACAATGAATTAAATGGAATATCCAGTTTTATTGGTGGAGGAGTACCTGAAATGAATCTGAGTAGAACCACTGTCCTTCCACTAGTAACTGACAAACCTTCTCACATACAGTTTATGGTGCAAGAGAGACTCAAACCTACAACCTTACCGTGAAAGGTAAGTGGTCTTGCGACGGTGCCTCTGACCACTAGATTACTGAGGACTACGTTGAATTAAAATTCAACATTTGAATCTGGAACCTAAACAACAGAATTTGCCGATATTACAAATAACTTTAAATTACTGCAATACACATATTTCTAAAACAGTACGTAGTTAGTCAGTACTAAAAATGATCTAAACTACAGGTTTTGTGTTTATTTGATTTCAATAGAGATATCAAATTAAGGACTATTGCTATAGCTTTTCATCATCACAGTCCACAAACTCCGCGCACAAAGGGAAGCAATTTTGTCGAGACCTGCTAGTGTCACTACATACCGCTATACTACAACTGACCCTATTTCGGATGTCACAATCATTAACGGATACGCCTGAAATTGGTCTCATATTATGTTCAATATATTATGAAATATGCATACTGGTATAAAATAATTGTTTAAAGCAATTTAATCTGAATATGAAAATATTATAGATTTCTTAATGCTCATTTAAAATAAAAACATTAATTTTGCAACTGCAATCTATTTAATGATGGCATACTTTAAGAGCTTTTTTTTCTGTAATGACACGGTAAAGTGTATTTTTATTTTTATAGTCATTAGAATAGGTATCAGAGAGTATTTTGTGACGTTTTAAGCAAAATTTATCGATACACTACGTCAAAATATAAAACAAATGCTATATTTTTACTCTGACACTCTGCCGAAATGATTTTGTTTTTAAAAACCATAAACATTTAAATTCAAGCTTCCATGAAAATAAATATTACATGCATGCATATTATGTAAAGTTTTAATTAACCCTTTACTCCATAGATACGAATTTTCCCGCACCAATCACAGAAGGAAAACAGTGCAGTGTTGGCCTCGTAACGAGCAATATGAACACTTCCTGCACTGTTTTCCGCTCTGTCAGTTAATATAAACATAATTCACACAATAATTCAAAAGCCTTCTATATTACATGTCCAAAATTAGAGGTGTCAAAAGGCGTCTATATGAAGTAATGGGTTAAATACTAGATGTAAACAATTTTAAATATTTTTTTCACATTGCTTGTTAAATCTACATTATTTCACCAACTTTCTAGGATGGGTATGTTTACAAGAAGGTAATACCAAAACATCTGTACGGCAACATGTGTTGTTTAATTCGGATATTGCATGAAAATACATTAAACTAAAATACTGGAAAGTTTCATAAAACTCTATCAATAGGAAAAATGTGACAAAAAGTATAGCAATCGTCTTAAAAGGGAATTTATCAGGATTTTTCAAGCTTTTAAAATTGGTTAAAAACATATTTTCCCAGCGCATTAGAACTTTGTTGGCCTGAACACAGATGGCTAAAACATCACATATAGCTGAAACCAAAATCCTATTTCAACATATTATGTACATGGTATTGACCTATACTTGGCTTGAACAACCATTATTTTATCCAGTCCATCAAAGTTCTACTGTATATAACGCAATATACACTCACTGACCCCACATTCCAAAATGATAACTATTTAAACATGCCAAAATAATATATTAAAAAGGGATTTCCTAACTTGGGATACACACCTAGGTTATACTAAAGTAACTTTCATGCTTAAAAAGTGCAACAAATTGTGTGATATATAAATGAGTAATGTGATTTCTTTTTTTATTTCAATTTGATACGTTATGCACAAGGGCGGATCTATGATTTCAGTTTAGAGGGCTGGAACACAAAATCTGAACAGTTACTCATGTGTTTCAGAAGAAAAAATAGTGAATTATAATAAAATATAGGAGTTTATGGATGAGGGGGCGTTTTAAAGAATAGATCTGCCATTGATACAGACTCACACGTAGTAAAAATTGTTTCATCTTAGAAAGAGTCCGAATGACGTCAGGTAGTATTTAAGTGTTATCTATTTCCTGTTTACTACTCCAATTTAAATTTTGTCATGTTTTGGCAGATTTGACATATCAAGCTTCCTCCATCATGCCATATAACCTCATGTACTGAAATCTCATTTTATTAATAAGTCTGCTTAATTTGATAGTTCTATTGAACTTTATATCAAACTTCTAAGATTACATTAATAGGCTAAGTTGAACCCCCCACCTCCTCTCCAATCACACACCCACACTCACTGATTATTAACCGGAAAGACCCAGACCAAGAAAAAATGAAATTCGAAACATGTGCACCAATTTTGGAATAATAGTAGACATTTCGTAAAAAGAAATTGATACCAGAAAAATATGCCCCCAGCAGCAGCACCTGGTAGAAAAAATATACTGTAATTGAATGGAATTTTGATGGAGATAATTCAAGTATTTAGATCAGGCAAAGATTGCACAAAAGTTAACTTTCAGAGCATTTATTAGGTTAAAGGCCAATTGTAACATTGTAAAATAGTGTACTGTTTTTTTTTTATAGGTTAAATTTAAGGAATTCAATTTTTAGATTATTTTTAATTTCTTCATAACCTTAATGGCTAAATAATTGCTGTAGACTGTACCATCAGAATTTGGATATTAATTTGTAATTATACCTCCAATATAACTATATTTTGACTTCTGTTTAACATTTAAGTATATGTTTAAAAACTTAAATTTAAAAAAAGCAGCCAGATGATCATGATTTCAGATTGGTTCCAGTAAAACTGCATATGGTTTCATTGATATTGATTATAAAATCAATATTTATAATTAACCAGTCAAGATTGAGCTAAATTTTTAAGTATTTAAGTAAAACTTAATAAAGTATTGTTTGATCTAAAACATTTACTTGTGGTTTAATTCTGCTTAGATTCATTTTGAGGTCTTCCTCCACAAATAAAACTGGATACAGATATGCCTTAAATAATATAACATGTCATGTGTTAAACAAGAGGCCCCAAGAGGGCCTGAGGATGCTCTACTGACTCATAGTGGCCATAGCACTTTTTGAAATTCTCCTTTAAAATAGAAACATCGGGGTGGGTCAATTTTAACCCTAAGGACACCATTTGAACAAATCTTACAAAACTATAGTTGGTCATCGTTACTACATAAACATTTTGAAAATCTGTTGGGCCGTTCATGAGTAGAAGATTTTTTACGTTTTGGACTATTTTTAGTAATGGCAGCCATCTTGAATTTCAGATTGAAAAAAAAAATCTTCTGTATTGTCTCCTATGCAATAAAAACATCCATGTGAAGTTTCAGTTTAAATGGCCTAGTGGTTTAAGAGAAACGTCGACAGACGACGGACACACACCATCGCATAAGCACTTCTGGCCTTTGGCCAGTCAAGCTAAAAAACCATCAATCTAATACTTCCTGACTTATATTACCAAACAAAACCATTCTGAAATTTTTTTTTAAACTCACAGACACCTACAAAACTTTAGAAATATTAATCGAAAAGCATTTATATTTGTTGAAAACCCCTATTTTATCACAGCCTTGTCTGCCAGGTATGTTTAAAGATTTTGCTAACATACTGATGCAGAAGAAACTGCAAGGAATGTATGGAAACCCCAACGCTTTAAGTAATGATATAGGCATGTGTTTCTGCCTTTCAAACATGCCTTTTTGCAAAAACGATACCAGATAGATTAAACAAACCCAAGATACCAAAGGCAACTAGGTAAACAATAGCAATGCAATCTTATTCCTATAGATCTTTAACGTAAAATAACTTTTTAAGGTAATTCGGCATTTGAAATTTACAACAGTAAAATGGTGCAGGATTCTTGCTCAATCCATGCAAATATATAAAAAAAAAAGAGTAAAAGTAAAAGAAAATATTTTTATTTATAAAGTATTTCAGTTTAATTGCGAATAAACTTCTCTAGAATTTTTGTGACTCGTCCTGAAGTCTGTACATGGTGTTGATACTGTGAGGCAATCAGGATCAGCCTTGAACCTTCGACCGCTAAAGTGACCAGCCAATCCAACTACCATTTGACAACCATCTACCTTAAAAACCATTAAACACATCCTCCAATTATGACCGAGTGGTCAAAGGCGCCGTCTCAACATCACTTACCTCTCACCGAAGAGGTCATATGTTTAAGTTCCGCTCGCACTAAATATTTCAAGTGAGAAAGTTTGACACTTCCTATTGGTCCAGTTTGGCAAAAAATTCTTTATCTGGGAATGTTTTTCACTCACTAACAGAAGGATAGTGGCTCTACTCAGATTCATTCCGAGGTCTTCCTACACCATAAAATCTGGATATGACATAATAGTATATAACTTGAAATGTGTTGAAAATAATACAAAATAAAAGAACAATTTAAATGTAAAAGTTTTTTCTAGTTTCAACATTGTCTAACATTGCCATAGATGTTTAGCACAACTATCTGTACCATTGGATGAAATTCAAGTTATCTAACAGAAAAGTCAACCAGCATTGCTTGGCTGGAAAAGACATTTACAGAAATTGGATACTTCAGGTCATTTGCATTTTGTTGCACTTCAATGACATTCTGCAGCGAGCAGTGCTGCACAATTATGTATTTTTCTGTAGTGCTTATATGATAACAGTTGTTAGAAAAAACAAAAAACTTTTAAAATAATTTATTTAAGGTGTCAAAAGGCGTCTATATGAAGTAAAGGGTAAATGCCTTTTTCAACAACTGACAAGTTATGGCAAGTTATGTATGGCATATCCAGTGTAATTTGTGGAGGAAGATCACAGAATGAATCTGAATGGAACCACCATCCTTCTGTTAGCAACTGAAAAACACTCCCACATAAAGAATTAAAACCCATGAGGCTCAAACCCATGACCTCTGTGGTGAAACATATATGGTCATTAGACAAGGGAGCCTTAAACCACTTAGCCAAGAAATAGCATAATAAAGGCAACAAAAATCTGAAGATGATTTGAAAAGTGATGTTTCAGCTCCAGTAATTTGACTGCTTCTAGATTTAAATTTCCAAAAATTTGTTGTAATAGCTTTTAACCATAATGTGACTGCAGCAGAAGGTTGTACCAAAGACTAGAAAAATGGTACTTAAACCTTTCTAGCTTGGTGCTCAACATTTGGAGGATAGTTCTAGGCCTAGTCAGCCGTTGTCAGAATCATGTGACTTGGTGGGGTACGACACAAGACTTAGCCTGATGGCCTCTGTAAATGAACACTAAGCGCATGTTCTACAATGAAACAAACATGAGGGTAACTCACAAAAACTTCACAATGGAGCTATAATAAATCACCTTATAAATGAAGACCTTATATAATTCCCTGGCAACACATTGCAATGCGCAAAAGACACACACCCAATGCCTCACATAATATGCCGCAGGACATCATCACAACCTGTCGACTACTTGTAACAATAATGTAAACACTAGCATCAATCAGCAGGTATCCTGATACTTTGTAAAAATCATAAGCTTTAAAGGCAAATTAAACTGACTGCTCTCTGCGGGTTCGTGAAGTACGTCGTTTTACCCATGCTACATATCTGCACTAATAAAATAAGCATTCAAAAAATTATGAAAATGAGATGCAGGTCTTGAACGAATCTCCAGCTTGGTACAAAGCATTCGTCACTGTCAGAATGGTATGAAGTGATTGCATTCCATCATTTCTCTTAATGGCTTCAGTTGTTACTACAAGTTTGCATGATGTCTTTATAGCAACTTCTTAAAAAATAAAAAATAAAAACAGAGATGGAAGATTGAAGTATCATGTGATAGCAAACTGCACTACCACAAAACATGCCATACAGTGATGGCAAAATAGATTTTAACACCTAGTGTGTATTTTGAAAAGTTATTTTTGTATGTGGCGACTAATGCCACAAATTATAAAGAAAACTGTTTTTCCTGCTAAGAGTTTCAAAGAAGATGTTGTTGTTGTTGTTGTATGGTGTTTACGGTGTCTACTTGAGACAGTATTCTGAGCGCTGTCACACTGGAGTATCATGCTGCAGACACATGGTATGATACCCCACCCAGTCACATTATACTGACACCGGGCCAACCAGACCTAGAACTCTCCTTTAAATGCTGAGCGTCAAGCGAGGAAGCTTCTAGTACCAATTTTTAAAATCTTAGGTATGACCCGGTCGGGGATCGAACCCACGACCTTTCGCATGCCAGGTGGACGCTCTACCACTAAACCACCCTGCGGTCTTTCAAAGAAGAAAAAAGACTGGCAAGAGCTAGTATAATATTCTTACCTCTAATATAAGTTTCATCAGAATTGTACTGAATAGTTATGTTAAATGTAAACATAAATATATATATATATTATATTTATGTCAATTTGTTACATCATCGAGGAATAACAGACAATCAGTTAACCTTATGACAGGTTCCTGGCATCCTGGAAGGTTAACCAGTACTCAAGCATCTCCACAAATAACTGCTCATTTTCAATCATCATAAAGACCATGGCTAACTCACAACCCCTGGATTGATAATCAATTGTGCTACCATCTGAGCTAACCGATCCCAACTCTTTGAAGAATAATAAAATATGGAAGAATAAATTACATAGTTATGTGTAATATTCCCTGCTTTCACAAACAACTACAAAAAAACTTTTTTTATATCAAAGAAATTTAAGAAAATAGAAAATAACATTCATCTAAATGCAATTTCAAATATTTAAAATCAAACGTTGTTAAATTTCTCCGAAAGCAAAAAAGCAAATCCATATCTATATTAATGAATTATTTACAAGATTAAAAAAAAAGAAGTTGTAAAATGGGTGTAATAATTGATTATGGATAATGAAAATAAATTTAAACAAGAATAAATATTAAAACATGATCTCTCGTATTTGAATATTAAAAGATATAAAGTATTTATTGAAGTTTCATTATTTACTCCTGGAACCAGCAGCTTTCCTGTTTGGTAGAGTAAATGTTTATTTAGACAAAACTATAGAGAGGAAAACAAATAAACCCCCTCCGACTGTAGCGTTGCCTCAAGGATAAGTCCCAGTCTTAAATTGGACTGTATCTCGTCAATCATGTTCAACAATTTTAGAGAGACTTCCGTGGTAAAGTGGTAACATACCATGGTCATTTATTTCTCACCATTAAGGCCATGGGTTCAAGCCAAGCTCGGTCCAAAATCTTCTTCAGAAAAGTTTTGGCTGAATTCGATTTGAACTCTTAACCCCAGTGGTGAGAGGTAAGTGATAAGTGGCCATTTAACACCAGGGAAACACTCGGCCATGGAGGACATTCAATTATACAGAGGACTGGAAAATTCTACCTATCTCCTCGCCATTACGAGTGGACATTTGGCCAGGACGAGTAAGATTTAAGGAACTGACCTTAAATTTCTTTGATTTCAAGTTCAGTAAAAAAATGTTAGAAAGGGAGGATGAGTAACTTTTGTAAGAAATTTCAAGCCTGGATTTAGCATCTTCATGGCCGTACATATTCATTACATTTTGGCAATACGATATGCTGTAGTATCTAACAGAGTAAGATGAGTTTTTAACAAGAAGGAGATGTCACCATCCTGCTGGTACACTAGCACTTCATTCAAGTGGCCGGTACTTCAATACTAAGTACTCTTAGTGCTTTGATGGCTTGTATTACTTAACATTCATCCCCTGTAAAACATTTATCATTCCATTCTGTAAGAACTACCGGGAATATGATTTTGACAACAGAGATATGCATGTAGACACTTCAGACTCGTATAAACAAGTTCAGGTTAAATTCAAATCAAGATTTAAGAGTGATTGGAGTTATTCGCGGTAAGGGATTTCAGTTATTAGTGGTAACGGCTTTCAGTTATTCGTGGTTAAGGTTTTCAGCTATTCGTGGATTTAGATTTCAGGTTGCAATGATTGGAGCGTCTGTATTATTTTTATTGTTATTCAAGTCAATACAATTTATTTATCCAAACTTTTTTTAAAAATTATTATTATTTTTTTATGAAAATAAAAAGGGTCGGGGCAGCATAAAAATTAATTTATTATGTCCTTATATGTCTTACAAATTCATGCAATTTTGATTGGATGATTATTGATCACATGTCCACCCACAGGAAGATATATTCATCTGAGAAAGGTTGGGCCCAATTAGTCTGTTTGAATCCCAGTGCTGATTGATCCCGCCCGGCAACAGTCTCTGTGATAATTGATATATGACATTGTGTCTCTCCACTGATTCAAGTGGGAAAATTATCAGTTACTTGTGGAGATGGGGTGTGCTTGAGTACTAATACATCTCCAGGTTCCAAGGAAACAGTGGTTAGGTTAACTATGCTAAATATTCAATTAATCAATCAATCAATCAATCATTCACATGAGAAAAGTTATATAGTTCAAAACAAAAGCATGAGTATCAAGTATCTCTGTTGTACAGTCAGTGTAGAACAGAAATGATGTCAAGCATTGATTACGTTCAATTGTTTATGTCTGCATCAACTAAATTAAGAAAGTGATAGATTAGTAAAGAGAATTTCTCTTTTAACAATACAACAGAAATTGGTAAGTCATAATAGTAAAACACTTTCTGCTTGATAACATCGCCCACTATCCAAATCTGTGGACCTGATCTGTGGGATATTAACATTCATCAGGTCTATAGATACATATACTAAATGCTTCATTTGACAATAACTATGTGGATCACGTGATCCAGTGGTAGTGCATCAAACCAACGACCAGATGGTCATGGGTTGAATCCTCAACTAAGGCTATATGTAGTGTCCTAAAGCAAAACGTTTTTTCCACATATGGTTAGTACTGGTTCTTCTTAGCAAGAGTTTAAGCATGATTTGTAATATTGAAGTAAAATAAATAAATTTATTTAAACTACTAACTGTATAATACAGTTAAACAGGAGGTTAGATTCATTCCATATAAGGTAAAACAGTTTTGATATGTTCCAATAAAGCCAGAGTATGTTACTGGCTAAGCTAAGGCAGATTGAGTAAAATTAACTTTAAAAAAAAAAAAAAAAAAAAAAAATTATGATTTGAAAGGCAAGTCACAGCGGATTCCCACAATCATTAACAAATCAAATGAAGTGGACGAGGACAATGAGGTAGATAGATGTACTTGATACTACTTGGCTACTTGAATTACACACGCAATCCTATAGAGTTATAGCAAGGATGAGCATGAATCATTTCAGAAGGTTTATTTTCAAAATATTTTTTTGGGGAAAAACACTCCAAAAAACAAACAGAAACAACAAAAGGGGAATTCTGTGTAAATTCTATTTTAATAGTTCTACATCAACATTATTGCTCTTTAACTTGTTTTTTCTTTAACATAATTCCCCTTTAACATGATTCTCATTCAAAATGGTTCCCCTTTAAACTGATTTATCCACCAGACTGCATGCTGCACTGGAACATCCAGGATTTTTTTTTGTGTGTGCAGTATGACAGGAGTAAGAAAAAAACTTAAAAGAGAATTTTGTTAGCAAAACCTGAAATAACGTTTGGCAAAACCATTATGTGGTAGGAAGAGAGAGAAACCAGAGCATCCCTGATGTACAGAATCAGTGATAGTAATACAGTAATAATTTATTGTGCTTCTTCAGGAGCAGATGGCATGGTGTGAATGCTACAAAACATGGTCACCAGCTGTTGAATATATGCCAATTGTCACCTGCTTTTCTGCAGTGTTTAGATCATTCATTATGAGTTATGGTCTTATAAGTAGCAATTACAAGCAATAAATCAATTTCATTTTTATGCGGCAAAGGCGTATAACTCGTGCCTGAAATATTGGGAATAATGTTATGACATATAATGTACAAGTTATGGTTATATAAACTGCTGTAATGGTATATTAATCATCATTTCGTTCTAAGTTGGTGTTAAAGGGAGGCAACTCATCATACACACATTACACTTTTCACATACAATAGAGATAACTTTACCGTAAAAACTTTACCATGTGA
This sequence comes from Panopea generosa, assembly GCA_029582155.1. NCBI lineage: Eukaryota > Metazoa > Mollusca > Bivalvia > Adapedonta > Hiatellidae > Panopea > Panopea generosa. Next base: position 38,704,535 of record CM055900.1, on the reverse strand, counting down.
CATGGTAATATTATGAACAGTGATTTAAAGTACAAACAATGCATAGTTTTGACATGGCATCATTTTGACCTACTACCACATTCTGCCTTTCAACCTTTTGCAGAGTTATTCCCCTTTTTAAATAGACACTATACAATAGGTCTGTATACATAATTATAATAAAATATACTTAGTGTTTCTATTTGTTGCAATATGTCAGAAATAGTTTTAAAAGAAAATTAATAAAAATCGCTGTGTGTCCTTTCAATGAATGACAATAACTTTCTACAGAAATGTATGACAAAGTTAGATAAACAAGGTTGTTGTCTCCATTCTCAAAAACCACAGTTGTGGTATAGGGTAGAGTGTCCGCTTCACAAACTGATGGTTGTGGTTTCTATCCCGGGCTGGGTACCAAAATACTTGAAAATGGTACTCAGCATTTAGGGTAAAGTTATAGGTCTGGTCAGCCTGGTGTCATTATAATGTGATTTGCATTATGATACTACAGTGTGGCAGTGCTTAGAATAAATATTTTCTCAAGTGGACAACATCATGATATTGCAAAATTGTTGAAAGCAATGCTTAAGACCACACAAACAAATCCACTCTCCAAATAAGAATTACATGTACCTGTAGTTCCAACTAATCCTCTAAAAAAAAAAATGAAACAAATAATTAAATATCAAATTCACAGCTGTGTTTACTGTTAAAAGAATCGTTAAGAAATACTTAACAGAAGTTGCTTTTTAATCCATTTTAAACCCTAACCTGAGCTATTGTGCATTGTTTACTTATATAAACAAGATGAAAAAAGCGTGTAATTATCGTAACTATCGTAATGATCGCATTACCATTCGTAATGAGGTCACCTGGTATGTTAAATTCACTTAATATAGGCAACCCTTTATTAAAGAGGTTACCCCAAACATTTCAGCTATCATGCAATGGACTTCAGATATAATCCAGTAGCATGTGAAACCATCGTAAATTTTGTAACACTGTTTTAATCTACACGGTAAACAAATCTAAAACCATAATTCAACTTTGATAGTTTTGGTTATAAAATATCACCTGGGTGAATGAAAGCTGTCTTTTTATTAAATAAAATGTAAGAAAACCCTCATTTGTTCATTTTTTATACTACTTGTACATTTTTCAATATCAATTTCACCTTGGTGATGAATGAAAGAAGTCTATTTTGAAATAGAATATATTAGAATCCGTGATTTGTTTTAAAAAACTGTGTATGATACTTTCTTCAATATCCTGATGCTGCCAATTTAAAGCAGGCCTGCATGCAATGAGATCAGTATCATTTTAAACGGAGCCATGAGATAGAATAAACAGATATCTGTACTACCTTTGTAAAAATTATACTTACAATGAAAGACCTGCAGTAATACCAAAAAGCTTTTGATGATATTCGAGACACAGATTCTCTGATACTTTCATACGGAGATAAATTACATCCATGTTTATGTGTCTTTGATAATCATTATGCTTACTTACCTGTAATACAACTCATATGTTACATACACCTTACCTCACATATTAAATAAACCCTGAGAAACAAGGATGGGAGAAAAATGTAGCTTTTTAACCTTACCTCACATATTACCCGGTACAACAGAATAAACCCCGAGAAACAAAGATGGGAGAAAAATGTAACTTTTTAACCTTACCTCACATATTACCCGGTACAACAGAATAAACCCCAAGAAACAAGGATGGGAGAAAAATGTAGCTTTTTAACCTTACCTCACATATTACCCTGTACAACAGAAAAAAAACGACAAATAGGGATGGGGAGAGAAATGTAGCTTTTTAACCTTTTATCACATATTACCAGGATCAATATAATGCTTACTTTCTATAACCCAAAACACCAGGATGTAAATTCCGGGTTGAAGCTCCTGTAAATTATGCTTATTTTTACAGGTAACAAACAAAGTCTGTCTAATTTAAGTTTTCCATCTGTCAAACAGCCAGTTTATAACATGAATAAGGTGTTTCAGTAGCACTCTGGTGGAGTTTGACGTCAATCTCATTATGCTTTACGAGCAAAATCGAAGGGCGAGTGATGTTTTCTAGGTACATTTTGACCTGCACAGCAGTCGCTATTTAATTACGCACTTCTTTGTTATATCAGTAGACCATCGTGGAGATTGCTACAGACAATAATTGCATCTTTCTTATGTTGCCAATACTAGGCAGCCAAGTCACATGTGTTTCTATCGTCTACTCAATTGACTCAACAAGGTGGTTAGCAAATATTTCGATAAGTACTGTGAAAGATTTATTTTATCTTGTTCAACTTTTTTATCCATTTTTTCTCCGTCTGGAATACTAAGCAATGATGAGTGCCACAAAAGTAATCAAAGAGAATTATTCGCTCCATTAAGGCAAAAAGGTTCCAAGTGCCTTCTTCTTATTTCATAAATATACTTGGTACCATATTGCATTAAAGGGATGATATATTAGGATTTCTCTAAGTTTTAAAATTGGCTCAAACATTTTTTTTTCAATATCTGATGCCTATGTATGCTCACTGAACCCATATTGCCAAAAAGCATATCTATTTAAACATGCCAAAATAATATACTGAAAAGGGCTTTCCTTACTTGGGCTACCAGCCTAGGTTAGACTAAAATAGATTTTCCACTTAAAACGGCAACATATCTCGCGACGTATTCAATGACTCGTGTGATTCCATTTTTATTTTAATTTGATTCATGTTTCAGGATAGTATAAGATTTTTTTCATCAATAAAAATAAAAAGGGTCGGGATGGCATGACAATTAGGGGGCAGATGGGGATGATAATCAAGCTAATAACCTATTACGGCTTAAGACAATGACAGAACATAATTGATAATTATTAATGATATACTTTGGTAAAAAACGTTACACTTGTTTGATTGTAATGTTTTATATCATCCTTACAACCTTTCTTTATCATTTCAGATCCAGACGAGATCTTGGCATTTACCACTGCAGATTGAAAATTGTAACGAGGAATTTATGACGTTGATAAAGGACTTGGATATTAAACATTACAATATGTAGCAACTTTTAAAGAAGAATAAACCTGCAAATTTTAATTAATTCTTGAATCTGAGTCACCAACGTTTGTCTAAGAAAACTGAATCATAATGGCCGACTTAACTACTCCCGCGTACTTCAACTACAATTTATCTGACTTGGTTAATACGACCTTGGACTCAATGCTGAATGAGAATGGGACAAACCTAACAACTCTGGCTCCTATCGTTGCCCCGAAAGATACCTCATACTTGTTCACACGTGACCTGATCTACAACCATCTTGGACCGATTGTCTGCGTATTTGGCATGGTAACAAACGTGATCAACTTGATAGTTCTGACTCAGAACCAGCTTCCGGAGTCGCCATACACGCATCTTATCGGGTTAGCCTGCACGGATTTCGGTGCTCTCATGCTGTCGTTCATCTACATGGAGTTCTCAAAGGACTCCCTTTCATATTTATGGAGGATTTACGATGCCTACATTTTCATTGGATGTGTGAATATCTGTACAACTTCCAGTATATGGATCACGGTACAACTTACCATCGAACGCTTTCTCTTTGTGCGGCATCCTCTATGGGCTAAAGACACATGTGACCGTGCAAGTGCAAAAGTAAAGATACTTATGACAGTCGCCGCCGCAGCTATCTTCAATATCCCAAGATTCCTAGCATTTAAACCAAAAGAAATTGATGGGAATTATCATTTGGATTCGACATGGTTTCGCACGACTGAAATATATTTTGTAATCAACTGGGGCTACAGTATCTGTGTTCACTTCATCCCCCTGCTGGTTCTCTGCTGCGCAAACATCTATCTGGTCTACGCCGTGCACCAAGCTGGTTCCCAGCGGCAGAAATTACAGATTCGTAACAACCGTGAGGCTGCCTGGCAAAGAGAACAACGCCGTCTGACCATCACCCTTATCAGCATCGTGTTCCTTTTCATAGTCTGCATTATTCCGTCTGCATTCTCCGATCGACCAATAGCATTTGCTCTCTTCGGCGGGGGTAAATCAGAAACGCAATTTATCACGTCTTCATTTTACTACAACTTGCAGTATATTGCCAATTTCCTCGTTTGGTGTGAGCTTTCTCTCAACTTTGTGCTATATTGCGCATTCAATGAAAAATTCCGTAGGGTTATGAAGTTCACAGGACAGCGGTGTATTAAACAACTCAACGCTCCTTTTTGTCGGAAAAAGGGAAATGTTCACTTGCAGGTGAATTTTAACGCAAGCACCAGGAACAGTACCTTGAACACCAACAGTCTCTCTATGCATTCAAAGGGATCTCTCATTCACCACGAAGCACAGCCTCTGCATAAAAATGCAAATAACGGCGAAATTGGCATGAAAGAGATGCAATTAGGAAATGGCAAGACACCTCTGGTGAAACCAGAAGCCTAAAAACTTTTCCTTTTATTCCGAAAAAAAATATTAGGAATACCATTATAAACATAATATAGGAGGGTTTTTTTCGTTTCTTTTCGAATACATTTTTTTGTCGAAAACACGTGAAACAGAACACTTCTGAGCCATATTGACACCACTTTTCAAAATAGAAATACATTAAATGTCTGCATACAATTTTTTAATCGCATATTTGCATCATGTATGAACGTATGTTTCAGAAATAGTATTATGTCAAAATTTATCAAAATTACCACAAGCATGTTTGAATAAAGATTCTAATATGCTAAAATTCTTACAATTTCATAGACATTTATCATGCAGAGGGTCTTACATAAGTGTATGTTTAATATTGAATTTATTAAACAAGTTGGCTAAAATATGTTATTAGCATATCATTTTTGTGAACAAGTTTAATAAATTTAATAATAAAAGAGCATGAGTATAACATTTTTTTATTACATGTCTTAGAAAAATGGTATATAAACCATTCATTTTTCAGGTTCTGTCTATGAAAAATGGTACATAAACCATTCATTTTTCAGGTTCTGTCTATGATAAACAAGAAAAAAAATCATTGGTTTTTCCAAGACTAAAATGATATTTTAATCGGAGACGTGAAATTGAAGAAACAAAATCCCCATTCTAAAAATAGATAGCAGGCAAATACTGCTTGACTTTCTTCACATTCTCATTCAAGACTCATTCTAAGATTAAACAAATTTTTAAGTATGTTACAAATATGAAATTTCAGATCGAAATCAGAATGTAATCAAGCGATATGTCACAAAAATAATTTAATAATTTTCGATTTTTAGCGGGATATCTATTTTGTTCTAACCTGTGTGAAAATCCCTTTTCAATATATTATTTTAGCATGTTTAAGTAAATATACTTAATGCAATATGGCAACAATGAGTATTGTATAGGCATAATATGGCGGAATAAATGTGTTTTGTCAATTTAAATTTTGAAAAATTCAGATGACTACTTCCTTTAACTTTTCCAAAATTTGCTCTGGATGTTGAGTTGAAATACTCCAGATTTTGTTGTTATTTCAATATTAACATTTGTAAAGAATGTTTAAGTTTCAGTTTAAATAAAAAAATTAGCTTGAAACTAAACTGATTTTCAAAGTGTTGAAGAACAAGTGTAAATTTTGTACATAACTATAAAGAGAAATATACTATAATATAAATTATAATGTAATAATAAATTATTTTAAAAGAAAAATTGATATAGTAATAATGTATCAAACACATTGATATAATGTGTTTTAAAAAATCAAAGCAAATGTGAACAATAATATATATAATTATATATTATTCAATATAATGACATTTGCAATAAAAGCATTATTTTGTAAATACAAATTATCTACCTGTTTTGAAATGTTTAAAAATTGTGAAATGACAATACCAAATCAAACTGTTAAGTTGCAAGGACGGGTAAAACGTGACCCCCTGTGCCAAAGACGTATTGGATACTGTTCAAAAGGTGAGAACAGATTACACAAGGCAAGGGAGATAAATCAATGTGACAATTCAGTAAAGGGAGTGTACTCAGATTAACTGAAATTGAAAAATGATTGGCTTTCTTTGCAAACTTATGTCAAACAGTCGATTTATAAGCTGAAAAATACATTTTTTTGCAAAATAGAGAAAACTGGAGCAACATTAAGTGAAATGAAATGAAACAGAACAATATTGAGAGAAATAGAAACAAATGAAGTGAAATGGAACTGAATGGAGTGAAATGGAATCAAATGGAGTGAAATGGAACTGAATGGAGTAAAATGGAATCAAATGGAGTGAAATGGAACTGAATGGAGTAATATGGAGAAAGGACCGTAAGTAATTTGGGGAAAAAACATAAAATGAACTAGAGTGCTGATTGCAGTGCTTGGCAGTGATGGCATATGATCTTACATGATATAAGATCATAGTATCAGACGCTTCGTTATGAACTTTATAATGAAATTCATCCCAGTGTTATTGTGTTGTTGTTTAATAACGTGTCTTAAATTTTATGTCATCCATATTGTCCATGAGATTATGATTATGGTGGTGTTTAATGTGCTTTATCAGTGTTCATGAATCATACACATGTACACATGTATGACCATATGGGGGAGGGAGAGGGGTATGTGGTACCTGCCATCAAGTGCTATTGTGTTGAAATTTGTGTTTGTTTGATATGCTTAAGAGTTTATATCCGGCACATCAGTCATGTTATCGTTTGTTTATCCTGAATACATTTATAATACTGTAGAAATTAATCAACTTCTGTTATAAGTGTTTGATATATTTATAAACTTGTACTGCCATGTTCTGATTATTACGTTACAGTTAAAGATGCACCAGCTATAACTTTCTGTTCAGCAAATGTTGGCAAGTTTATTGAATCACAAAGAGGAAGGTCCCACTCGAATACGATATTAATTGGTTGATTCCGTCCTTTGAGCTCATCTTATTTATAAGAAATTTGTTAATACACAGGTCAACATTTTCCGTTTTATTCATCAATGTTTTAGCATTGATCCCAATACTGGCATATGAGTGACTTAAATTATTGCAGGGTGAGATCTAGCAAATAATTTCACACTGCAGAGTCGATACAATATAAGTTATTGAACAGAATATCCATAATAATTATATGACGTACAGTTTAATTCTTACTGCTAAGATCATAAAATTAGCCATGATATTGTTGATACTTCTATAAGCAAAATACATTATTACATAGATAATCCTCAAAATACATTATTATATAGATAATCCTCAAAATACATTATTACATAGATAATCCTCAAAATAAATACATTATTACATAGATAATCCTCAAAATACATTATTACATAGACAATCCTCAAAATACATTATTACATAGATAATCCTCAAAATACATTATTACATAGATAATCCTCAAAATAAATACATTATTACATAGATAATCCTCAAAATACCTTATTACATAGATAATCCTCATATAGCAACTTGATCAATACTGTGGCAATTAACTTGTACTATTTCATAGCTAAAACTAAACACTTGTTAGCAATTACTACTACATATCATGAATAATATTAACAATGGAGATGGAGATGATTTTTGTAAATGAATTTTATAACTATATTTTATACCACTAAATCAAGAGAAGTTATTGACCTCTCTCCAGAGATTCACATGCACACTGGCCAGTCAGAGAATATAAAAACAGTAACTAACTTCCTGGTCTTAACCCTTTACTTCATAATTATAGACGCCTTTGGACACCTCTAATATAGACCCCTTTGGACACCTAATATAGAGGGCTTTTGAATTATTGGGTGAATTTTGTTTATATTAACTGACAGAATGGAAAACAGTGCAGGAAGTGTTCAGATTGCTCATCACGAGCAATGTGAACTCTTCCTGCACTGTTTTCAAAGGCCTTCTGTGATTGGTGCTTAAAACAGACTGTTTACAGTATATCATAGACAACCATGTCAATGATGGAATCATCAACAGTATCACATTTATGTCGAATGATGAACATTCATCCCTGAACATTGTTTTTATGATGACCATAGTAAGGCAAAAAAAAAAAAAAAAAAAAAAAAAAAACGGGTTCAAAGCTACTTGACCAAAAAGTATGGGGTGGGTATGTAGGCAAATAATTTTTCTTTTCTATTTCTATTTTTGTTTTCTAATTTTTATTTTCATGGAGAAAAAAATGTCATAATCATGATTTTAACTTGTTTTTCTACTCTGTAATTCTTAAGAAAAATGATTATAATAGTAAATTAATTAAGGAACAGTACAAAGGAACAGTACAAATATATTTTTGTTGACACATTAAGCAATTTCTTTCATTCTTTTAGCAGTTTTTCATACTTTCACATTAAAAAAAAGAAAAAAAGAAAGTTATTAAGAATTAAAAAATGTTAAGGTCAGGACTGATTTTAAGGATCAGTCAGGTCACCCTGAACACAGTTTATTTTCCGTAATGGTCACTAAACTCTTACTCTGGTCATAATGAACATGATTATCATACCAGATGGATGAATGTTTTGATGCTGATGATCACTACAGATGGTGATCTACTAGTGGAACTGTTGATGATTTACTTATTTGGTGATCTTTTACTGATAATGGTTATAATGCTGCCTCCGATGCATTGAAATGTTTAACGAATTTAACCTGTATTTTATAGTTAAACACGCACTAATTATTAATTAAATAAATTAACCTGTCATAGGTTTTTATTGGAAACCAATTTGGTGGATGGATGGATGGATACACGGATGTTCTCACAAATGGGTATTTAAGTGGCTTCTTTGTGTCAATCGTATTACTTGTGTGGCTAAATTTTAGCCACGTAAGAGAAAAAAAGGCACCTAAGAGCTCTTTTTTAAGTGTCTAGAACAGCCACTTAATGTTTTTTCAACAGCTTTTCAACTGTCCATAAAAATTACTAACCCTAAACCCTAGACACTTAAATACCCATTTGTCCGCCCGCACATATGAACGGTCGGACAGGGGCAACACTTAATGCCCTTTCAACATTCTCTGGATGGTGGAGGCATAAAACTGCACAAAACAATCAATATAATACAGATCATTATTTCCATGAAGATTCACTCAAATCTTTATATATACACAGAAATTTGTGCACAGTAGTTATAATATAGTCAAACAGCTGCAGAAATAAGGTTTGCAATCACACACCAACTGTCTGATTTATTATTTTTCACAATTTGAGCGGAGCAGTGGATAGAGTGTTTGCCACTCGCGCCAACAGTCCGCGGATAAATCTCATACTCCACAATTGATAATTGCAAATGACATTATTAACAAGAATAATTAAGTACTTATCGCAGCTGATATAGCCATAATTTCTGCAATTATAAGTATTTATTTATCATTATTCAAAACAACTATACTGGTATTTACATAACGGATGATAGTTACAAGTATAGATGCATTCTTTAGAAGTCAAATATTTCGGAAATGCTAAAATTGTTAATTTTTTTGTAACTCTTTACTTCATAGAGATATAGTAGTATAGCCTATTCTTCCAGTTACAGGTAAATGGAAACAGATGTCAATAGCTGATAAGGTTTCTGCACCATTCCCATAGGGGATATTTAAAATACATGTATATTACACACCCAGATCATTAAAGTCATTATTTCAGTAAGAAATATTGATTTTATACTTTTTTGTGTATGTTAAATTTGTTGCAAATTAAATTTTCTTTCTGGTGATATAAAAATTATTATTCTTTGGCAATTGAATAATGAGATATATGGATAGAAACTAATAGATTTTATTTCATTTCATTTTTTTTTTTTAAATTCACTAGTTTATATATATATCTTGCTTATAAAGTTAATATTTCCGCAAGATATATTGATTTTACACTTTTTATGTTAGTGTAAACTTTGTTGAATATTAAATTATCTTTGTGATGATAAAAAAAAATTCTATGACAATGGAATACAAAGATACACGGATATAAAACAAAAAGACTTTTCATTTCAATTCATTTTTAATTTTGACACCAATTTATACATACCAATATTTTACAATGATATTTTTATACGTAACATAATTCAAACAATGAATAAACTTAATAAAATAATTGAAATAGGAATAATTAATTAAATATTTAAATTTTTACTATTTTACCAAAAGTATCATAAATATATTGTTACTACACTTCAGTTATGGTTGAATAATTTTATAATCTTTATTTTATGGTGGAATTTGTACATTTATTTTCCATTTCAGGTAAAAGCAAAACAAAATTTAAATTTAAAATATCAAATTCTGGAAGGTTCGGTCCCGACTGCTCTGTGTGAACTTTCAAATTGAAAAAGACAAAAACATACATAAGTTCACTAAACAGACAAAGCAGATTATTTAAAATAATAATTAAGGACTACCTTTACTACTTATAATAAATTATTTCTACCTTAATTATAATTAATACAACTACTGCATATTTATTATTAGATCTATTATTATGATTGTTGTTGTATGGTGTTTAGCGTCGTTTTCAACAATTTTTCAGTCATATCGCGACGGTGTCTACTTGAGACAGTATTCTAAGCGCTGTTACACTGGAGTATCATGCTGCAGACACATGGAATGATACCCCACCCAGTCACATTACACTGACACTGGGCCGACCAGACCTAGAACTCTCCTCTAAATGCTGAGCGTCAAGCAAGGAAGCTTCTAGTACCATTTTTAAAGTCTTTGGTATAACCCTACCGGGGACTGAACTCACGACCTTCTGCATGTGAGGCGGACGCTCTACCGCTAGACCATGCCGTGGTATCTATTATTATGAATAATTAATAACAATAATAGATAGTGGTAGTTTTAAGTATAATAATGGTAGGTCTAGTAACAATTTATCAGTTAATATAATAGTAAAAATAGAAATGACTTAATATTATTTTATTATGTGTTCTATTACCATGCTACAATTTTACCTATACAAAAAAAAAATACTTGTTTTATTTCTTTCCTTTCTTGCGCATTTTTAAAAGGAATCCCCATGCTATTATTTTTACATGTAGATCTACATGTATATAAATAAATTGCTTCTGTCATCAGATCAGATCAGAAAAGTCGAAGTTAGAATCGGACATAAATTCAAAATTTATCAAATCGGTAATGTGTATAATATTTATAAATTAATTAGAACAGGATCTTTCACAGATGAACAGATAATTAAAAAAATAATTACCTTATTGTACTGACCAGCAGACATTATGCTGTTCTGCAACACCTTATGGTTTTTATTGCCCCCTTGATGGTATAAAAATTCCGGCTGTCAGCTGTGAAAACAAATCAGTATTGTCGCATATTGGTGCATGCATTTGATTAGTCCATATACCCCAGGACATATATTACGGCTTTGGTAAATTGCCGAACTGTAAACTGACATAATTTACGACACCCCCTCCCAAACTTGTAACTGCCCGAAGCTATTATAATGGTAAGCCACGGTAGCGCACAGGATCCTATCCCAGTAATTGCAATCAAAACAAACATTGATTTATTACTGTGTCAATTATCAGTCAGCACGCATGATTTTACAAAAATATAAAAATAGACCGCTGTACATTTTCAGAAAATAGAGTTGACTTACAACTGGCATGGGTATTTACGATTGGACACTATTTTTAAATGTTACCTATGGTGTCATGCATAATATTACTATGCGGACTGCTAATGCTACGCGAAAATAAACAACAGGTCTTTAAAAAATAAATGTATAAATATATATTGTTTTTGTGATTGAAATGCGTCTTTATGAAGTAAATGGATAAATATGTATACAATTAATTTAATTATCAATAATATTCTTTATTAAGCTAATTAATCAGAGAGTTACAATGGTGGATCTTAGAATCCTCCAACCCCCAAATTCCCATATTCTATCAAAATCCACTGAAAAACGTGTGTGCCCTTTCAGATTTTGTGTCCGCCTCTTCAAGACTGAAATCCTGGATCCGCCCCTGAGTTAGGTGTTTGTTTCTGTACTTAAATTAGTTGTTAAAAATGTAAATATAATGTATTGTAAAAAGTAAAAAAAATTCAATAACCGGTATGTACATAAAATTTACTTACTAATATTTGCATTAACTGAAAAAAAATATATATAAAATACAGATTATAATTTTTTTTTTATTAAATACGGGTGTTTCAGGAAAAAATGGAATCTATATATCTCTGTGTTACAGAGAACTCGCTAGTAACTTCACATTCATGTCCGTACAGATTTGACTTTTGTAAGTTAACAAATATTTAATCCTCCCTGCAGTATAACAATGATAAAAAGAATAACGATTAATAATAGAAAAGAAAATAATGTTAAATAGTAAAATGATAATAATGATGATGACAAAACCAAAAAATAAAAATAATAATGATTAATTAAAAAAAAATAATAGAAATATAAAAAAAAAAATAATGAAAAAAAAAATTTAATAATAACAAAATTAGCAAATTCTTTATCTACGCAGGGTAAAATGTCATCAGGTTTTCAAGTGTTTGACTTCTCGTCTTGTTCTATAAAAGACAATATTGCAACAATACTGTTTCATTTAGCTTATAGTTCATCACTTACAAATTATTCGAGCAATCTTTGGAACATTTTTACAATTTAACAAACTTTATGGTACCAACATGTAAAACTAATGTGTTGTTTTTTTTCATTTAAGAGTTAAAGGCAGTATGTCAGTATCTTGTTATTTTTTTTTACTTTCAAAATATTAGAATTGATAAAATATTTTTTTCAATATAACATGCGCAGATATATATATACTCACTGAGATATCATGAGGGTAGCTATTATACATACCAAAATATCTTATATCATTATGCATTATTCAACATAATGTATCTGGGGTAAGATAAACTTTTGCCTTATCAGCAGGGAAGGTTTATCCTGCAGCAACACAAAAACTGACGACGTCTTTTTTTTGTGTCCTGTTAAACAGATGTTTAAACACTTGTAGGACCATAAGTAAACTATTTATTAAAAATAAATGAAACATGCAAATAATGACCATAAATATAATACTGTGTTAGTGACTGATAATCTAAAATTTATCAGGTTCTGCTCTAAGAACACTAAGCACTTGCCAAAGGCTCTTGCTTATTTTTTTCTCTACCTCACCTGATAAATTTTAGACTGTCAGTCACTAACATTTTAGTTATAAGCAATAATAAGATGCTTTTTAATCACTTTAAACTATCTTTTCTAAACATTGTTCTGACATACTATCTTTAAACTTAAAACCATCTTTTCTAAACATTGTTCTGACATACTACCTTTAAACTTAATACTTTCTTTTCTAAACATTGTTCCAACATACTACCTTTAAACTTAATACTATCTTTTCTAAACATTGTTCTGACATACTACCTTTAAGATAAAAATGATGAATATGATACACTGGTTAAAACGTAGCAGAAAAACGAAAACGTGGATGTGTTCGGAGGGGCCAATAAAATTGTTATTTATAAAATACAAAGTTTCAGATTCAAATGTGATTGAGAATCATTGAATTTACGAAACAATAGTTTTATTTGGCCTAATTTCATACTTGTAAACTATTTGTTGTTTTGGAAACCTCATATTTCATAAATAAGCTTTAAATGTTCTCTTTATTGTAAAAGAAATAATTAAAAAATATTGTTATAGTGCTACATGATTTTGTTTCTTATTTTAAATCCAACAAACCAGTCCCATTACACATAATTTCAAGGACAGTCCTCATTAAAAAGTCACACAGCAATGTTGAATGTTTTTTAATAGAAATGCCAATTTTCAACATGTGACATTCTTAAATATGGCATGTCATATTTTATTGGTGGCAGAAGACCACAAAGTAAACTTTGTGTAGAATCACCGTTCTTCCACAAATGTAACTGTCTCCGTTTTTGGACTGAGCTAGGCTTCAAATCAGGACCTCAAGCAAGCAGTCATTAATGACAGCGCCTTAAATCAACTTGGCCAGAGAACCCGGGCAATGCTGAAATTGATTTTTACAGATGCTCACACATCCAATCAACTCTTTACATATATAACATATAAAACCACAGTGGTGTGATCTATGGATAGAGTCCACCTCGCATGCTGAATGGTCCTGGATTTGATCCCTCTTTGTGTCGTACCAAAGATTTGAAAAATGGTACAAGAAGCTTCCTCACTTGGCGCTGAGCATTTCGACGATGGTTCTAAGTCTTGTTGGCCGGTGTCAGTATAATGACTTTTGTGTGACCTTGACCTTTGTCTGATCTTGACATCTGATGTACAAGCAAGGGTATTGCAGGTGACCCATCATGACATGTTGATCATTTTGCCTCCATGTAAGACAAAGTTACGGACCGGACACAAAATCACAAACCGACTTAAAGTGTGACCTTGACCTTTAAGGTTTTGTTTTGTGTCTTACGCGTGAACACATTTCATGTCATGTTGATGAATGAGCCAATGTTTTTGAAATCCATGCATGTATGACAAAGTTACGGACCAGACATGAAATCTCAAACAGACTCAAAGTGATGTGAAACAAACTTAAAGTCTGACCTTGACCTTTGAGGTCTGACACATCGTTATGTCATGTTGATCAATCAATGTATGATAAAGTTACAGACTGGATACAAAATCTAGGACGGACAGACAGACACTGTGATTACAATATGTTTCCCCAAGGACAGCTGAAATTTTTTGAATCTATGAAACCAATAAAAAAAACTTACACTTATACATTAATAATGAAGTTACACTAATATTCACCCATTATGTCACAGATAATCATGCCTTTTTTATAATTTACTAACAGTCCTGTTGTTTTCCAAATTAAAAATTCAATAAAGAGCATACAGCCATGTACATACTGGAGTATCATGTAAATATGTAATTTTATCAAAACTATAAAGGGGCAATAATTTTTGTAAAGAGAATAAATTTTATGTCCATGATCATAATATCCTGCCTAAACTGTGTAGTTATAGCTCTACACAAAATTTCAATGTCAAGAAAGAGACCATAACTTTCGAAAAAAAGAATATAAAAATTTTGTGACCTTAATTCCAATGTTCGAATAACATCTTAACTTGTTTGTTGTAAGTTTAAAGGCAATGCCATGAAAACAGTAATGACAAAAGGGATGTAGAAATTCATACAGGCACATTGAACTTACTTTAGCTTTAATCTATAGATAGATTCTACCACAGTCGTGATCTAGGGGTAGATGGTCTGCCTTGCATATGGAAGGTCATTAGTATAGATCCCCTGCCGGGTCTTACCAAACGTTTGAAAATTAGTACAAGAAGCTTCCTTGCTTGGCGCTCAGCGTTTAGAGGATACAAACCCCTGGCCCTTGTGACGTCAGCACCTAGCACATTAATGACCACGTCTCTACTGACTGTGCATGTAAATATGTAATTTTTTTAAATCTGTAAAGGTACCATAACTTTTGTAAAGAATATAACGCCACAAAATCCAAAAATAGAATTTAGAGGATAGTTCTAGGTCTGGTCAACCCAGTGTCAGTATAATGTGACTGGGTGGGGTATCATACCATATGTCTGCAGAATGATACTCCAGTGTGGCAGCACTTAGAATACTGTCTCAAGCTGACACTGTTGCGTTATGACTTGAAACATTGTTAAAAGCAATGCTAATCACCATACAACAACATTTATAGGTAAATTCTGACAATGTTTAGCCAAGATTAAATACAACGTGAAGCTGCAATTTTCACAAAGTAAAATATATGATTTTTTCAAAACAAGACAATTCCTTAAAAATTACGGCTCCACTAAGTTACTTCCCCACAAATTGGGACTTATAACAAAGAAAATGATTGTTTATTTATTCATCAATTACTTAAATTTCAACTATCTGTTTCTAAAATCAACTCACGTTTTTGTGAGAGAGATAGTTCGATAGACTTATGTCAAATTATGGAAACATTTTTAAAATAAGAAAATCTATTTTTTGGAGATGAAACTTGTCCATTTTATGTGTGAATTGGCATATATAGTTTTGAAAATATGCACAATTTGTAAAAAAACAACAGCGTGAATGCCGCAACTAAAAATATACACTGTTAATTCTTAGGTCAGGTTTACAGAATTCCATATATGTGATACCTCACATCGCAAGACAAAACCTCAGTTTTTTACCAATTCGTGATCAAAATCTCACGGTAAAATCGTATTTCGAAAGAAGAAGAGAAATTGACCGCTATTTTCCGAGTTTTACAGTATCGTCCACCTTTTAGCTTGTTTACACTTATTGTTTTTGGGGAACAAATCCGAGTAAACCAAATGACTCGCACTTGGTAATTTGCAAAACAAACAAAATGTGTCCTCAACAGTATGCCTGGGGGGGGGGAGTATGTGTTAATAATTGATTATATATAATTAAAGGATTAAAACTGGAAGATAATCTTTATAATTGAAGTGGGTTGGAAACACAATAGTCTCAGCAGATCATATAGAAAACGAGTAATTAGTAGATGGGGGATTTGCGAACAATCGTTAGTGAGTAAACAGATAAAAGAGATTTGTAATGTATTTTAATTTAATTTGATAAGAATTTTTGAGAAAATAATTGTTTATTTAAACTAAAAACTCCTTGAATTTATCAATTCTTAATTGATGTTTGATGTTCTTAGGTCAGTCTTTGATGTTTTGTACATGTTATCGTATTTTTAAAGCAACATATACATTGCATTTACTCATATGATTTATTTTTATGTTCTACCAGGTTGTTGTGGGAAAGATTATTACACGTTTGTCATTCTATGAAAGTGTTCTTTGATACCTGGAGTTCCCGTGTCCAGAGACTAGACATAAGGTGCCTATTTTGAAAGTCGTGTATATATTTTTTAGGCTCGCCACTGAATGCACAAGACCAGGATGAAAAATATTCATATTAAAGTGGATGCTAGAATTGCTTAAAATGGCAATAATCAAAATTCAAATAATTAAAATTATATTTAATATCACAAATGATTATGATTTAAAATAATCAATATCAGAAATAACCTGTGACGTATCCTCACGGTCACTTCCAAAAGCTTATGCGAAACCACTATTTAAAACATTGCATATAAAAACAGTTATTTATTTTACGATAATTATATTTTTCAGTTATGAAGCTGTGCTGATGATTCAGACCAGTATTGTCTATCAATCAGGATGAGGGAAAGACTGAAGTATACACCCTCCCCCTAACGAAAGAACTACTAGTTTTAAATAGTGAAACAATTCACTCTTTTGAGTGTCAAAATCAATAATCTGTCAAAAGTATCAAACTTTCAAACTGAACAAGTGTCATTTTAAGAGAGTGTGCAAGGAACTATATAAAGGAGGCCTTCTATATAAGTCCTTGGTGTGTAATTGAACTCAAAGTATGGAGTTGAAATGTGAATATCAAAATGACAAACCATGAAAATAAAGTATGATATAAATAAAAAAAAAACGTTTGATTTTGAAAGTTCTATTCCTGTAAGATGTTGTAAATTGCTTAATTATACTTAATTATATTTATTCTAAACACCATTTTGATATTTATAATTAAATCCATTTATCCACATATGTAAATTTTTATTAAAATGATAGAATTTTGCACGCTAAATACATACGTTCAAAAACCTCACAGTTTTAGACATGAAGCCCCTAGTAAATAACTACTTAACTGAAAGGTTGAGGTCCTGAAAATATCACATGTATGGAATCCACCTATTTTTCAATTGATTTTGTAAACAAACAAAAGTTCTTTACTTTTTTCAATTTTTACATTCTACAATCACAGAATGTAAAATGGGTGAAAAGTCAAATAAATTGCTGCTTTTTGTGACAAAACCAAATTTGTACAAATTGGCATGCACGTTTCATTCAATAAATTATTTCTCCTTATAAACAGAATTTACCGATCTTTCTTTTCATTTAATTTGATATTAATTTATTTTCGCTTGACTGCAAAGAAAGATTAAAGCTTATCTGAATATCACTCAATGAATCCATCTCCTGGGTAGAATAAAAAATGATGTATTTTTTTTTTACTTATATTAGAGGCATTGGGTTGAGACGGGGATCAAACTTGCAACCTTTGGCATGAGCGGCCAACACTCTATCCACTATTATGCCCCGCTTTTTTTTTGACCACTCATCATGTAATATTTTTTTTAAAATCTGGAAACCAAAAAAAAAAAAAAAATTACTGTGATTATTTTGTTCAACTACCTTTTTCTGAGATTTCAGAAAAAAGCATAAATTTTTTAACCAGCCACTGCAATGGTTGACTTGAATAAACAATAAAGGAAAAGGTTAATAGCTTGCAAGACCTTGGGAGAGGATTTCATCTGGCAATATGTTTGTTATCTTCAATCGTTTTTCCAGCAAAACTTGCAGATAATCAAATCAGGAACATTTTTCAACTAATTAAAGGTCTTTACTTTGCACAAGGATCTGCCAGAATTCAATCTGATGCAGAATCTCTTTTATCAAATTCCTTGTTCTATACTAAGCATATTTTGAAGAGACTTTTTTTCTGGAATATTTCAACTGAAATTATATCATGCAGACATATCCTTATCTTTTTAAGCATAACAGAGTCCAATTATAGGGCCATACATTAATTATCAAATTTGAAATGATCTTTAACTTTATCAGTAAACAAGCGTTTTTATATTTCAACTTTCCAGATTTATTCCAGCAATAGAATTCAATATTTATCTAGTTAAGTCTTTTTTTTTCTCTGTTGTATAAGAATGTCCACAGGATTGAAGTTTTGGAACTGAGGCTACTATAATAAATTCATAGATTTTGTTCCAAAATAGGGACAGGGTGAGCAATTTTATTTTTTTAATTTCCAGGTGTTAAAACATATATATTAGGCATGAAATAAAAGAAAACCATTATAAAGATCAATGATTGATTGATTGAATATATTTTTTTTATGCCATCAAGGACAAACATACAAATGGTTAACTTTACCAATGTTTTCATGGGATTATGAAAGGTTAACCAGTACTCAAGCAGACCCAATCTCTACAAGTAACTGATAACTTTCCCACTTGAATCAGCAGTGAGAGACGAATGACTATGAGATGCAATGTCATAAATCAATCATCATGGCAACTGGCCAGACAGGGATTCAAACTTGAGACCCCTAGATTGACAGTCAAACACTCTATCGACTGAGCTAATCTAGCACGGTATTATTATAAAGATCAACACATGTTTTTAAATGTGGGGCCATTTTGGCAAATTACTGGTTACTGGAGTTAAAAAAAATCACAATAAAATATATTGCAGCAAGTAAAAAAGAAAAGTGACAAAGGTGGATGAAATTCTAAGAATTTATTTGTTACCGCCTAATGGCCATTGTAAATTAATTCATAGATTTTCATCCAAATTTGTTTCAATATAGGGACAGGTGTGTGCTTTTATATCTTTTATTTTTCTAATATTAAAATGAAAGTTTCGTATGAAAATAAATTAAAAACAAGAGGGCCAGAATGGTTCTTAAACGCTCACCTGTGGCAAAGGAGACAAAATGCCAAAGAAGCCAATTTTTTATAAGGCCATACCGTGATAACTGTGAATACTAGATTGAGTATGATAAGCTTTGCTCAGGTGAGCTAAAAAATGGCAGCAAGCAGGAAGAAAAATCCAGGATTTAATTAATGTAGTTTTAATTTTATCATGATTTTAATTTCTCCAATTTATGTATTACAGGCAAATCATGACTTGTGTATTACAGCAGGTGGATCATGACTTGTGTATTACAGCAGGTGGATCATGACTTATGTATTACAGAAGGCGGTTCATGACTTGTGTATTACAGAAGGCGGTTCATGACTTGTGTATTACAGCAGGCAGATCATGACTTATGTATTATAGCAGGTGGATCATGACTTGTGTATTGCAGCAGGTGGATCATGATTTGTGTATTGCAGCAGGCTGATCATGACTTGTGTATTACAGCAGGCGGATCATGACTTATGTATTATAGCAGGTGGATCATGACTTGTGTATTGCAGCAGGTGGATCATGACTTGTGTATTACAGAAGTCATGTCATGATTTGTGTATTACAGAAGGCGGTTCATGATTTGTGTATTGCAGCAGGCAGAACATGACTTGTGTATTATAGCAGGTGGATCATGACTTGTATATTGCAGCAGGCGGATCATGATTTGTGTATTGCAACAGGCTGATCATGTCTTGTGTTTTAAAGAAGGCTGATCATGACTGGTGTATTACAGCAGGCAGACATGACTTATGTATTATAGCAGGTGGATCATGACCTGTGTATTGCAGCAGGCAGATCATAATTTGTGTATTGCAGCAGGCTGGTCATGACTTGTGTATTACAACAGGCTGATCATGACTTGTGTATTGTAGCAGACGGATCACGACTTGTGTATTGCAGCAGGCTGATCATGACTTGTGTATTGCAGCAGGCTGATCATGACTTGTATAATGCAGCAGGTTGATCATGTCTTGTGTATTGCAGCAGGCTGATCATGACTTGTGTATTGCAGCAGGCTGATCATGACTTGTGTATTGCAGAAGATGGATCGCGACTTGTGTATTACAGCAGGCTGATCATGACTTGTGTATTGCAGCAGGCTGATCATGACTTGTATATTACAGCAGGCTGATCATGACTTGTGTATTGCAGCAGGTGGAATATGATTTGTGTATTACAGCAGGCAAATCATGACTTGTGTATTACAGCAGGCTGATCATGACTTGTGTATTACAGCAGGAAGATCATGACTTGTGTATTACAGCAGGCATATCATTACTTGTGTATTACAGCAGGTGGATCATGGCTTATGTATTATAGCAGGAGAATCATGACTTGTGTATTACAGCAGACAGGCAGATCATGACTTGTGTATTATAGCAAGAGAATCATGACTTGTGTATAACAGCAGGCAGATCATGACTTGTGTATTGCAGCAGGAGGATCATGACTTATGTATTACAGCAGGTGGATCATGACGTTTGTATTGCAGCAGGAGGATCATGACTTGTGTATTACAGCAGGTGGATCATGACTTATGTATTACAGCAGGCGGATCATGATTTGTGTATTACAGCAGGCGGAACATGACTTGTGTATTACAGCAGGCAGATCATGTCTTGTGTTTTACAGCAGGAGAATCATGACTTGTGTATTGCAACAGGCTGATCATGCCTTGTGTATTACAGCAAGCGGGTCATGACTTGTGTATTGCAGCAGGAGGATCATGACTTGTGTATTACAGCAGGTGGATCATGACTTATGTATTACAGCAGACGGATCATGATTTGTGTATTACAGCAGGCGGAACATGACTTGTGTATTACAGCAGGCGGATCATGACTTGTGTTTTACAGCAGGAGAATCATGACTTGTGTATTGCAACAGGCTGATCATGCCTTGTGTATTACAGCAAGCGGGTCATGACTTGTGTATTACAGCAGGCGGGTCATGCCTTGTGTATTACTGCAGGCGGATCATGACTTGTGTACTGCAGCAGGCTGATCATGACTTGTGTATTACAGCAGGCAGATCATGACTTGTGTATTACAGCAGGCGGGTCATGACTTATGTATTACAGCAGGTGGATCATGACTTATGTATTACAGCAGACGGATCATGATTTGTGTATTACAGCAGGCGGAACATGACTTGTGTATTACAGCAGGCGGATCATGACTTGTGTTTTACAGCAGGAGAATCATGACTTGTGTATTGCAACAGGCTGATCATGCCTTGTGTATTACAGCAAGCGGGTCATGACTTGTGTATTACAGCAGGCGGGTCATGCCTTGTGTATTACTGCAGGCGGATCATGACTTGTGTACTGCAGCAGGCTGATCATGACTTGTGTATTACAGCAGGCAGATCATGACTTGTGTATTACAGCAGGCGGGTCATGACTTATGTATTACAGCAGGTTGATCGTGACTTATGTATTACAGCAGGCGGATCATGACTTATGCATTGCAGCAGGCAGATCATGACTTGTGTATTGCAGTAGGTGGATCATGATTTTTGTATTACAGCAGGCGGATCATGACATGTGTATTACTACAGGCAGATCATGACTTGTGTATTACATCAGGCAGATCATGACTTGTGTTTTAAAGCAGGCGGATCATGACTTGTGGATTAAAGCAGGCAGATCATGACTTATGCATTGCAGCAGGCAGATCATGACTTGTGTATTGCAGTAGGCTGATCATGACTTATGTATTACAGCAGGCGGATCATGACTTGTGTATTACAACAGGCTGATCATGACTTGTGTATTACAGCAGGCGGATCATGATGTGTGTATTACAACAGGCGGATCATGATGTGTGCATTAAAGCAGGCATATCATGACTTGTGTATTACAACAGGCTGATCATGACTTGTGTATTACAGCAGGCGGATCATGATGTGTGTATTACAACAGGCGGATCATGATGTGTGCATTAAAGCAGGCGGATCATGACTTGTGTATTACAACAGGCTGATCATGACTTGTGTATTACAGCAGGCGGATCATGATGTGTGTATTACAACAGGCGGATCATGACTTGTGCATTAAAGCAGGCATATCATGACTTGTGTATTACAGCAGGCAAATCATGACTTGTGCATTAAAGCAGGCAGATTATTACTTGTGTATTACAGCAAGAAGATCATGACTTGTGCATTACAGCAGGCAGCTCATGACTTGTGTATTACAGCAGGCTGATCATGACTTGTGCATTACAGCAGGCAGATAATGACTTGTGCATTACAGCAGGCAGATCATGACATGTGCATTACAGCAGGCAGATCGTGACTTGTGCATTACAGCAGGCAGATTATGACTTGTGTATTACAGCAGGAGGATCGATCATGACTTATGTATTACAGCAGATGGATCAAGACTTAAGTATTATAGCAGGCAGATCATGACTTGTGTATTACAGCAGGCAGAACATGACTTGTGTTTTACAGCAGGTGGATCATGACTTATGAATTATAGCAGGTGGATCATGATGTGTGTATTACAACAGGCGGATCATGACTTGTGCATTAAAGCAAGCATATCATGACTTGTGTATTACAGCAGGCAAATCATGACTTGTGTATTATAGCAGGCGGATCATGACTTGTGTATTATAGCAGTTATAACTGAACAAGTAGACAATGTCACAATATAGCTGAACAAGTAGACACTGTCACAATATAGCTGAACAAGCAGACACTGTCACAATATAGCTGCACAAGTAGACACTGTCACAATACAGCTGAACAAGCAGACACTGTCACAATACAGCTGAACAAGTAGACGATGTCAAAATATAGCTGAACAAGTAGACACTGTCACAATATAACTGAACAAGTAGACACTGTCACAATATAACTGAACAAGTAGACACTGTCACAATATAGCTGCACAAGTAGACACTGTTACAATATAGCTGAACAAGTAGACACTGTCACTATATAACTGTGCAAGTAGACACTGTCACAATATATCTGAACAAGTAGACACTGTCACAATATAGCTGGACAAGTAGACACTGTCACAATATAACTGAACAAGTAGACACTGTCACAATATAGCTGAACAAGTAGACACTGTCACAATATAGCTGAACAAGTAGACACTGTCACATTATAGCTGAACAAGTAGACACTGTCACAATATAGCTGCACAAGTAGACAATGTCATAATATAACTGAACAAGTAGACACTGTCATAATATAACTGAACAAGTAGACACTGTCACAATATAGCTGGACAAGTAGACACTGTCACAATATAACTGAACAAGTAGACACTGTCACAATATAACTGAACAAGTAGACACTGTCACAATATAACTGAACAAGTAGACACTGTCACAATATAACTGAACAAGTAGACACTGTCACAATATAACTGAACAAGTAGACACTGTCACTATATAACTGAACAAGTAGACACTGTCACAATATAACTGAACAAGTAGACACTGTCACAATATAACTGAACAAGTAGACACTGTCACAATATAACTGAACAAGTAGACACTGTCACAATATAGCTAAACAAGTAGACACTGTCACAATAAAGCTGAACAAGTAGACACTGTCACAATATAGCTGGACAAGTAGACACTGACACAATATAACTGAACAAGTAGACACTGTCACAATATAACTGAACAAGTAGACACTGTCACAATATAACTGAACAAGTAGACACTGTCACAATATAACTGAACAAGTAGACACTGTCACAATATAACTGAACAAGTAGACACTGTCACAATATAACTGAACAAGTAGACACTGTCACAATATAACTGAACAAGTAGACACTGTCACAATATAACTGAACAAGTAGACACTGTCACAATAAAGCTGAACAAGTAGACACTGTCACAATATAACTGAACAAGTAGACACTGTCACAATATAACTGAACAAGTAGACACTGTCACAATATAACTGAACAAGTAGACACTGTCACAATATAACTGAACAAGAACTCTGCAGAATGATTTGTCTCGCCATGTCCACTTTGAACATTAATACACATATGGAAGAGAAAAAAAATAATAAAATTTAACGTTGGAGCTAAATATAAATGTTTGATGCCACCGCTGTCAACAGAAAAGCAACACCTTAATCTCGCTTTCACTCCTTGGTCGCGGCGAGACAAAAATTGTTAAAAGCAATGCTAAACACCATACAACATGTTTGTGCTTGAGTCACAGATTTGATATTCATAAAAAAAACAAAGGCATTGACATATTAATTAGACTGACATATTTAAACTGCATAAAAGTGCTTTTTCATCAGGCACCATGTTTATCAGCAGAATTCTACGCAATAACATTTTAAAATGCAGACATGATTGACATATGGCAGTAGGCTCTTGCAATATATCTATAGAGCAAACTGATTATAGCTGTTGAGGGAAATATCAGAGAGTATACAAATGATGTAACAAGATAAGGAATTCCCAGATTTCACCATCATTATCGTAATAATTATTGTAATAATTATGGCCCATATGCTAAAATACTTCTCTTGAAAGGACTGATTGTATTAAAATAATTCTGAAACATGTGATATAAATTGGAATTATTTCTGATAATTGCTTGTTTAATCAATTTAGGTGCAAAGAGATCTAAAATAAATTACAATCAAGTTGACTATTAGGAAATCAATGCATTTAATTTGTCACACTGAGTAAATTTGTTTTCACCAGACTTCTTTTAACAAGAGCACCGCAAGCTGGTGCAGACGCTCAGTGAAGTAAACTTTTTAAACATGATGGTGATTAGTTTAAAAAATCAATACTATCACTGAAAAAATAAAAAAGATTTGAAAAAATTACCCAAAAAAATATAGAGATGTTGGTAACAAAGTTGAAATGGGACAAAGTATTTGATTTAATACAAAACAAATTTAAAAAAAAAAAAAAAGAAAAAGAAAAAATGGGCAGCAGAGTGGGAGTCTTGGTTGGGCTCGGGCAGGAATGTCCATTAAATAGGTCAAGGTCAGTGATGTAAACTTTTTT
Organism: Panopea generosa; assembly: GCA_029582155.1. NCBI lineage: Eukaryota > Metazoa > Mollusca > Bivalvia > Adapedonta > Hiatellidae > Panopea > Panopea generosa. Next base: position 38,679,022 of record CM055900.1, on the reverse strand, counting down.
TTTAGTTGATGGTGATCAGCTTACAGAATTAATAGTATTACTGAAAAATAAAATTGATAAAAAAAAAAAAAAAAAAAAAAAAAAAATTCAAACACGAGCTTAACAAAAAAATTTAACCTACGGTTTTAAGCCCAAAGTATGGTAATTTATGTCAATAAGCTATATACATTATTTCTACAACATCATATAAATGTGTTTATGAAGTTTAGTCACCAAAACAAGAGTAGTTTGTTCAGAAACAGAGAAAAAGCTGAGCTAAACATAAAACTTAAACCAAACCTGAGCTAAACAAAAAAATTTAACCTAAGGTTTTTAAGAGCCCAAAGTATGTAAATTTAGGTACGTTAGCTATATACATTGTTTGCAAAACATAATATGAATGTGTTTATGAAGTTTAGTCACCGTAACGCGAGTTGTTTGTTCAGAAACAGAGAAAAAGCTGAGCTAAACATAAAATTTTAACCAGTGGACGATGACGACAATGCCGACAACCCAGACACCAGGGTAATGACAATAGCTCTTCGTTTTTTTTAAAAAGACGAGCTAGTAATACAAATTAGACACGTGTTATTGACGTTCCATCATGCGGAATACATGCATCTTGGCTGATCAGTTGTACTTCATAGAATAATAATGTAAAATGGGCAAAATGTAACACGTATTGCTGTATGGTGTTCAGCGTAACTATAAACAGTTTTCCAGCTATATCTGGACGGAGTCTACCTGATACAGTATTTCAAGCGTGGCCACACTGAGGTATCATGCCGCAGACACAATGTACAATTCCCCAACCAGTCACATTATAATGACACCCAGCCAACTAGACCTACAACTATCGTCTAAATGTGGAGTGTAAAGCGTGGAAGCTTCTAGTACCATTTTTCAAGGCCAGGGATCGAACCCATGACCTTCCATATGCGCTGGATTACGCTGTAGCCCTTAGATCATTTGACCTTGTACAACTTTACCTTCCAGTAAACATAAACTACGTTCAAAATGATATAAATCATATTAATAAAGATAAAAAGAGTCTAAATTTTGCCATAGAGCATTTGATGCATTAAACATTGCAGACACTTTAGCAGACATTACCATTCTAAAATGTTGTTTTCTGATTTGCTATTCACATGTGTGTGTCATTGTTAGCAACTAATGTATATCTGCCTGTAAGTTTGATATGATTTGAATATTTTATGCCATGGACGGCTAACAGGGGACAAATTAACCTAATACCTCTTCTTTCCTGGAAGGATAACCGCAGTACTTGAACACACCAATCTCTGCAAGTAACTTTATCACTTGAATCAGCAGTGAGAGGCAATGTCTTATATCAATCATCATGGAGATCGTTGCTTGGTGGAGAATTTGAACACACGATACGTTTGACTGTCATTCAGATGTGCTACTGACTTAGTTAACCGAGTCAGACATGACAATTTTAGGAAATAACTAAAGCAATTGAAATTTAGAAATGTTAATTTATTTCCATTAGATATTAGGGTCTCGTCCGTCTACATTGTCATTAACAACATCACTAAGAAACATTTTAATCAGACATATGCTATGTTTATAACAGAAAAAAAAGTTTCAAGATATATTATATAACCCAACTAGTTTTTTATACCAAGAAGAGGTCAGCGAGTACAAGAGGTTACAAATATGTACCTGTCATTCAGCAAACACTGTGTCATACCTCAATCTATTGCCCCAAGTGGAACATTGATTCAAATACGTCTAATTGCCCCGGTTTATTATCTATAAATATGCAACTGCTGGCAAATGTCAATATACGTCAGACATTTCATCCATTAATGACTTAAATATAGATGACTTAATACAAAGTCAAACAAAACACCCAAACAGATACGATTCATTCGAGTGAGAAAATTGGCGTTTAATGGCCAGTCTCATTACACAAATTTTAGTGCAATAGCATCATAATAGATAGATTTATGAACAAATAAAATATAAAGAGAAAGAACTTGCTTATTAACGAAAGAAATCAAATTTTATTGGGTAATTTGTGTTAAATGCCATTTTCAACTGTTTCACGCCCAACTTAAGCATTCATGCTCAACTAAAAAACAAATGGACTCCTTATAATAAAATAAATGTAAATACCCGAGTCAGTAGTCTGAGGATAAAAAACTTTGTTCTGCTCTCAACTCAGGAGTTAATGCTCAACTAAAAAAAAACGGATTCTTATAAAACAAGAGGCCCAAGAGGGCCTGAGAATGCTCTACTGACTCATAGTGGCCATTGCACTTTTTGAAATTTCACAATATTTACCCTCTTAACAATTTATGGATAAATACACCCATACTGAACAAAAACTTAATTGCTATGAAAAGGAAATACTTTAAATTCCCATACCATTCATCTGTAAATCAAATATAGTCTCCTGTACAGAACCCTTACACAACCCAGCCCCTTAATTTGTCAGAACTTCAATCACCCACTCCAAACGATTTATTATGAGCAGAAAAGATTCTAATTTTAGAAGATTTTTTGTACACATGGATGCAAAATGAAAAAAATTCAGTTTTCCATACAATATTCCTTTGTGAATTTAGCCCCTAAATTCTTATCTGCAATCAAACCCCTACACATCGGGATAATTTATGCCAAATATGAACAAATCTGACATACTGGTTCTTAAGAAAACGATTTTCATAATTCCCAATTTTTACCCTTTTGGGGCCCCTCCTGACCCCTTAACACAGTGGAACCCAGTCAATTTTACAAATCTGAACTTCTTTCACCAAACAATGCTTCTGTGAAGATATAGGCAAAATCATTTCCATTTCAAAAAAAAAAAAAATTATTACGACGACATGATTGTTCCCTAATTGAACCCTCAGGGTGGGGTCATTTTACACCCCAGGGACACCATTTGAACAAATCTAACAAAACTATAGTTTGTCATCATTACTACACAAACATTTTGAAAATCTGTTGGGCCATTCATGAGTAGAAGATTTTTTTATTTTTGGCGTCGCAAACTGTCAACGTCAATCTCCATATAACTGTTATTATAGTTATGCAATAACACAATAATAAATAAACACAAATGTAAGGCTCTATCTATATAATTTAGTATAATGCTTGTTTTCCATCTCTAATGAGGTGGTCAGATAGGGCAACTCTCAGTATTCATCTGGGTTGTCGATACCGTAGTTGGACCTGTCAATTTGACCCCTGTTCATTTCATCCCTTAGGCCTATCCCATATCAATTTTATTTGCATATTTGGTGATTTTTTGTTTACATTTTTTAAAGATAGGTGTAGGCCCGGGCCTTAAAGGCAGCTACAGCTCTCATTTGGGGTGCAAATTATGAATTTAAAGAGTGCAAAATACAATTATTTAGCACTGAAACTCTCTAAATAACAGCAAATCCCCTCTAAACCATGTACTTCTCTTACAATCATTAGACAAAAATGGGAATGCAAAACTGAAGTCTCAAGATTTTTATGGCTCCCATTTATAAGATAAGTGCTTGAACTCCATTTTCCAATATGAAGTGGTTTTGTTTATCAATATAATTGTCTTATAAGTTCTGCTGTGGGCAGTTTTACCAGAAATCCTTTATCTCTGAGAATCCTTGGTATTGCCAACAATTCTTTGTGAAGATGAAATTCAGCTCATATTGTTTTATCTACATATTGTATCCAACCACCCCTCTGTCAACATCTTGACCTTCTTTGATTCTTCACTGCATAACCCATGATAAAAACAAACATAGTTGGGTTTTTTAAGTATTGTTTCATTTGCTTATCTACTGTACTTCATAACAAGAGTTGTCAGACGACAACAAAGCTCGCCTCTGGGTGTCATAGTCCAAAAAGGTCCATAACTGTGCCAAAATGCAATCCTGAGTTATGGTTCTTGTCTGTGAGTGTTTCATTGATGATGATAAACACACATCCAAAGTTTCATTCACATCCAATGAGTGGTTGCATAGATATCTTAAACTTAAACGCAAAAGTTTAACCTTAGTGTCTACAGACGACGATGACGGTGTCAGAGTCATGGCAATAGCTCTCCTTAGACTTCGTCCCGGTGAGCTAAAAACAATAAATATTAGGTAAATCTTAAACCTGTAATATATATTAACAAGAGCAAAGGTCAGATGGGATTAACGGCAACAGCAGTTAAAGTTCATCAAGTCCGTAAAACTCCGTGGGGATAGGTAAATTGACGATCAAGTGACCCAGACAATGATGTTGAGATAAACAATAATCTCTGTAATGAAAGGGTACCTATAACCAGTCCTAATCCCTTATCAAATAAAAGGAATACAATCCCCAAAACACAAATCGAATCATGTAGCATCATGCAGCGGCAGAAGTATCTTTATTTTCTTATCACCATTTCTGAGACTCCTTCATATGGTTACCCGCAATCAAATGAGAAAATGCCAATAAAACATATTTTTTATCAGATTATGATGATTTCTGGAATAAGCGTTCCTTTCACCTGTGAATTTGAAAAAATATCGGCTGATAGTGTAAATAATCTGTACCAAATACATAAAAAAGAATCAAGTGTTTTCAACCCAAAACTTCAGTCTCACATGAAATGCTGCTCGTGTTAACATGAACCAAACGGTTACCATGACTTCAAGTGAAGTTGCGGCACATATTTCATGAAACTTATTATCTAGTTACAGATTTTGGTTTTCAATCATAACCACGATAATCCTGGCTGAAACTGTACTGGTATTAACAGATGTCTGGATAATCTGGAATGCTATAATTAGACTCTTCCATCCTTTTTGTTTTGGACTATTTTATTTTATTTTAGTTAAGAAGGGGTTTCAATCAGCATTCATCAATTAAATGCCAAACAATACATACCCAATCAGACGTCAAGTTATTCAACAGGCTGAGCCAGGCCTGATCAGTTCAGTCAGTAGCACGGCTGACTACCGACCTCGGGGTCATGAGTTCAAATTCCCTCTCAAAGTTTCCCTGATAATTGATATATGACAAATTATTAACTGGATCTCATTGTCATTTGTTTCTCACCTCTGATTCAAGTGGGAACATGATTATTACTTGTAAGGATTGGTGTGCTCCAGTACTGGTTAACCTTTCAGTATCCCAAGAAACAGTGATCAGCTTCAACAATGACATAAAATGATAACAAATATTCTTAATTATCATAAATAATCAAATCAAACTTACAGGTTGATATCAGTCTACATTGTTTACTTATGATGTCACAGATTAACAAACTTAAAGATAACATTTTTCGGTAACAGCTGTTATGGCGTCTGCAATGTTTATATGCATTTAATGCTCTATGGTAAAATTTAGAATGTTTTTATCCTCATTAATATGATTATATCGTTTTAAACATACATATGTAGTTTATGTTTAGTGAAAGGTAAGGTAGGTAAGGCACTATCTCCAGATTATTTACTTTTCACTGCTGAGGTCATGGGTTCAAGCCTCGAGTATGATAAAAACACTTAATGTGACAATAATTGGCCAGCTATTTGCAGAAGGATAGTGGTTCATAATTATGGGCATGTCACGAAAAAGAGATGTGTTTTTTTATATAATCAAAAACTGCAAATATAGCTTAAATATTAAAAAAGTGAAAATGTGATAAAATGTCACTTGACTCCTTTTTGCATATAGGGGGCGATATATATTATATATTTTTTTTTTTTAAGATGAAAACCGAACTTATTTAGGGTCATGACCTTGTGCTCAGATTCATGCACCAATGGATGCCATTTATAAATGAAGCGTAACAAGTCAACACCAGAATGCAAGAAAAACCTGGATATCTGTAGAATGTTTTACTCAAGAGATCACCATAAAACCTAGGGTCAAAATATTACTTAATAGTATGCACAGCTTATTTTAATCAACCAAAATATACTGTTGTTTCATGTTGAACAGAACATAACAAGTTCAATCATAAATCAACGCTTTGGCATATTTATTACGTTCTTTGTCAGAATGTTTCTAATAACATCAGATTTATGCCTCTTAAGAGAACAGAAAAAAGTTGAGTTTTATTACAAATTGTTCTGTAATGTTATGGTGATTGTGTTCAATTGAAACATATGCTGCAGGTGGAGGTATGAACACACCTTCAAATCATGAAGTACGCCACCAGAAAATCTAGCTGCCATCAGTTTTCAATGGACTGGAGCTGGGAAAATGTGTTAATGCGGCATCTGGCAGGATTGCCCTCATACATGTTACAGCACGCATGCTACAGCATAAGTACTAGCAATTTTTTTTTTTAAAAAAAAAGAAAGAAGAGAGTATTATACAAAGTGACCATAAAGAAATAATCTATGCCATGGGCGTTTTTCACTAATCATCTCAAACTGAGATTTTCCTCAACTCAAAAATCTCAATTTCTCTAAATCATAACTAAAACTCATTACACATTAAATGTCCACACAGAACTGAAGTTAGAACACATCATTCACTCATTGGTAAAGGATAGCATACAAAATAAGCAATGTAGGTTGAGTTACAATATTTCAAAAAATTTAGTTGAGGAAAATCTTAAGTTGAGATGCTTAGTGAAACTGAGGTCATTATGAGCAAGAAGTTGTCAATGGCAACATGTCTAGATACAGAAAAGATACTCTCCTATATTGGATAAGGCTATTTATTATTTTACAGGTGTCAGATATTTCTTTGTCTGTTTGAGACAGTTTTTTAAGCACTTCCACACCGGCATGCCACAAGCACAATTTTCATAATACCTCTCCCAGTCACAGGTCGACCAGACATTGAACTATCCTCTAAATGCTGAGCACCAAGGAAATTTTTGCTTAAAATGAAAGAATTTTTGCTTAAAATGAAAGAATTATAAAGATCAAAATCGGGCAAAAAAAATTGCTACCTACCTAGCCACATGAAAAAATACTGGTCAGAGCACAGTAAACAAACACTTATTTAGGAATGACCTAAAAATTGCTGACACTCTGCAGTGCAGCAGCTATCAATGGTCCAGGTTCCTTTTGCATATTCATTTCTTGTTGGTTTTTTTTCAAAATCTGTTATTTTCATATTTATTTTTTTTAAATCTGTTGCAGTTCATTTGTTGTTTTTATACATGCGAAGTGAGCCGGGAGAGTGAGTAACGGATATCGCATTGTGGCGCAGGTTGGCGGCATCAATTATAGTAAAGTAGCAATAGATAAAAGTTACTAAGTTTAACACCATTAAAGGTCAATAATCTGTTTTACTGGCGGTGGAACCCTTCAGAATGAATAGAATCCTTCCCGCCAAGTAACCGGCAAACTTTCTTTTTTTTATGTCAAACTGGGTTCGAATCCACTACCTCTGTCATGAGAGGTAGTTAATCTTGAGATGTGCCATACATCACTTAACCCTTTACTTCATATAGACGCCTTTGGACATCTCTAATATACACGCCTTTGGACACCTCTAATATAGACACCTTTGGACACCTCTAATATAGACGCCTTTTGACACCTAATATAGAAGGCTTTTGATTTATTGGGTGAATTATGTTTATATTAACTGACAGAGTGGAAAACAGTGCAGGAAGTGTTCAGATTGCTCGTTACGAGCAATCTGAACTCTTCCTGCACTGTTTTCAAAGGCCTTCTGTGATTGGTGCAGGAAAACACGTATCTATGGAGTAAAGGGTTAAACAAATGTAAGGCAAAATATCACACAGACACACAACTTTCTTTTTTTTATCACGAAGTGCACCTGCAGAATACTCTATTGTTCTTATGAACAACAGTATCTAAATCAAATATTCTCGTCTGTCATTCTTAATATAGTCTGCATCCCTCGCTGTTGCTGTGGTGGTTAATATAACATAATTGCTAAAAATATAAAAAAAAATCTCCGAATGAATAAACACATCAAGATTTAACATCAATAACCCTTTAAAGTTGAGATACCTTACAAATATTATGTCAACTACTTGGACGAAAACAACAGAAAAACAAACTAATTACCTCATAATTAGGCAATTACTGAGATAATGAACAGTCAGTGGATCATGAAAATGTATGGTGAACCAATAGTGTCATAATTATTACTGTGGGTACCAGAGACATAGATGAGAACAGACGGTGGATCATGAAGATATATGGTGAACCAGTAGTGTCATAATTATTACTGTGGGTACCAGAGACATAGATGAAAGAACAGTGTTGGTAAATCATGAAAAACAAGTTGTATGGTGAACAAAAAGTGACATAATTATTACATATGAAATTGTTTTTATTGTATTAATTCAACATTCCACCACTCCAATTACTTAACACTAATTAAGAAACAGAATGCAATCTGCAATCTCTTTGACATCAGTTATACACTGAATGTATTAATATCAGTATACATATACATAGCAGAAGTTTCACAAAAAGAACATTAATTCTAAGCAAGGAAAGTGTTTTTGTAGCCTGATTCACTAGAACCATGCAGCATATTTACATTTGATATGGGTGAATAACGACTTATGAAAAATAAGCAGTCATCAACTCAATGTTATTAAGAGGCCTCGACTGTATTGCCAACATTTTTTCCATCTTAGCAGTAAAACTGCATATTATATCAAACATCACATATTATGGAAGTTGTGTTCAATAATGTATTTGTCTCTTTAGTGTAAAATGCTTTAATTTTATTGTCCTTTGGCAAATAAATCAGACAAACTTCCTGTGCAAAGATTTTGGACGGAGCTTGAACACACAACCTCTCCTCTAGAAGGAAAAAATATTGTTTAATGTGGCTCACATAATTAACTTCTACCTTTAAGATGTTACTTGAGTTTTACACAATACAAGTTTGTTATCACAGCTAATTTGAGTCTCCTCAATCATTGTGCTGAAATAAAAAAAAAAACTACGAAAGTCTTGATCTATTTATTTAAGATTACCTCTGCAGATTGAGTTAAAACTATTTTGATCATAACTGCTCCAACATTGATTAAACATGAACATTTTCAATTGCCTTTAAGATACTGCATCATTGCCTTCTTAGATGATATATCTTTTCTCTTCCGCAATATCACCAGTGATCGTTGAACCAACATGACAAAGCATGTAATACCACATAACTAGAGCACCACTCAGACCACCATTGAATTATTGTTCATTGTTTTTTCTTTATAATCGGAAATAACCATGGTATGAATGCTGCATATGACTACATTGTGGATAGTTGATGACAGTCTGTTTTTTATTCATCATATCTAATTAGAATACTGATCATGTATTCAATGACTTGTTTAAGAACTTGTAAACAGCTGCTCTTATATGTAACAGATGGATGTATAAACAAATCTGTGAACCATTCCCTTCTTTTGTTTTCAAAAATATTCCTATATTTCTTCAACTTGCTTATAGGTAAGATTCAAAAACATTGTAATACTGGAATAACATCTTCATCACATGAATATAAATCATTGATTAACTGCAAAATCAAAATTGTAAATCATTGAACCACTGCAAAATCTACATTGGAAATCAATGAACAACTGCAAAATCTAGATTATAGATCATTGAACTGCAAAGCTAGATTGTAAATCAATGAACAATTGCAAATCTAGATTGTAAATCAATGAACAACTTCAAAATTAAGATTGTAAATCAATGAACAATTGCAAAATCTAGATTTTAAATTGATGAACCACTGCAAAATCTACATTGTAAATCAATGAACAACTGCAAAATCTAGATTATTAATCATTGAACTGCAAAGCTAGATTGTAAATCAATGAACAGCTGCAAAATCTAGTTTGTAAATCAATGAACAACTGCAAAATTAAGATTGTAAATCAATGAACAATTGCAAAATCTAGATTGTAAATCATTGATAACTGCAAAATCAAAATTGTAAATCAATGAACCACTGCAAAATCTAGATTGTAAATCAACAAAAAACTGCAAAATCTAGATTGTAAATCAATGAACAACTGCAAAATCTAGATTATCAATAATTGAACTGCAAAATCTAGATTAAAAATCAATGAACCACTGCAAAATCAAGAATGTAAATCAACAAACCACTGCAAAATCTACATTGGAAATCAATGAACAACTGCAAAATCTTGATCGTAAATCAATAAACCACTGTAAAATCTAGATTGGAAATCAATAAACTGCTGTAAAATCTTGATCGTAAATCAATAAACCACTGCAAAATCTAGATTGTAAATCAAAAAACCACTGTAAAATCTAGATTGGAAATCAATGAACAGCTGCAAAATCTAAATTGTAAATCATTGAACCACTGCAAAATCTGGATTGGAAATCAGTGAACCACTGCAAAATCTAGATTGTAAATCAATGAATCATTACAATATCTAGATTGTAAATCATTGATCCACTGCGAAATCTAGATTGGAAATCATTGAATCACTGCAAAATCTAGATTGCAAATCAATAAGTCAATGTAAAATCTAGATTGTAAATCACTGAACCACTGCAAAATAGATTGGAAATCAATAAGCCACTGTTAAATCTAGATTGCAAATCATTAATCCAATAAACCACTGCAAAATCTAGATTGTAAATCATTAAACCACTGCAAATCCAGATTATATATCAATAAACCACTGCAAAATCTAAACTGCAAATCATTAAACTACTGCAAATTTAGACTCAATCACTGAACCACTACAAAATCTAGATTTTAAATCAATAAACCACTGCAAAATCTAGATTGGAAATCAATAAGCCACTGTAAAATCTAGATTGTAAATAAATGAACTACTGTAAAATCTAGATTGTAAGTCATTGAACCACTAAATAATCTAGAATACAAATTATTGAACATATGCAAAATCTAGATTTTAAACCAATGAACTAATGCAAAATCTAGATTGTAATACCATGAACCACAGTAAAATTTACAAACCACTGTAAATCTAATAAGTCACTGTAAAATCTACATTAGAAATCAATGAACTTCTGCAAAATCTAGATTGTAAATCAATGAACCACTGCATAATGTAGATTGTAAATCAATGAACCACTGAAAAATCTAGATTGTAAATCAATGAACCACTGCAAAATCCAGGTACACTATTGAACTACAGCTCATCTCCCAACAGATGCTTCAAAAACCACTTTCTTAAAATATAAAATTTATGTTTTCAAATAAAAACAAACTCAAATATATTTGATGAGTGATGACTACATGTTCTGTACAGACCAACAGCTGCAGAAGAAACTGACAATTCTGTTTATTTGAAAGTACTTATAGTAATTGGAGTAAATGCATTTTTCAGGTTGAATGCAGAACTAATGTAACTTTATATAAACAGAAGAGTATTTACCGCAAGTTTACATCTAACTCTTGATCTAATGGGGTGTATGCCACTTCAATGATATACTTTAATGTTTATTCTTTGTAATAAATACAAATTCAGTTTGTGAGAATGCATAAAAATGTGTAAAAATGCAATCTCATGTTAAAACTTATTAAACTGAGAATGTAAAAATACAAACACTCAAATTTCTGGGGTGCCTAGGTAATGTCTGTATAGCTAAAGGATTGATTGATTGAATATTTAGCATAATTTTTATGCCATCTATGGCTAACAGATGACCAATTAACCTAACTGTGACTGTTTCCTGGGATCCTGAAAAAAATAACCAGTACACAAGCACACCCCATCTCCGCAAGTAACTTCCCCACTTGAATCAGTGGTGAGAGATGAATGATAATGAGACACAATGTCGTGTATATCTGTCATCACGGAGACTGTTGCCGGGGGGGTATTTGAACTCACAACCCCTGGATTGATAATCAGACACGTAACCGACTGAGCTAATCTAGCCCAGCTAATAGCTAAAATACAGAAAACAATTGATAATATACTTACAACCTTTTTGAATATCTAATATATTCTTTATCCCAGATCTGCTATCATTTTTATCGATTCATATATATGGCGAATTTATTAAATTTGTGTTTGAGTCATGAAATTGCTGGAATAAAATAGAAAAACAAGGTAAAGAGTTTTTGTCATGGCTTATCATTCATGTCATATCTAGACTTCATAAAACACTCCTATTTGCATTTTTAAAGGTGTTAAGTATACATCATTTTATTTTATTTGCAAACTGAAACAAAAACTGACATGAGTAAAAAAATAAACATGACTTTGTTTTGTATCTTTAATTTACTTCCAAATGTGTAAATACCCTTAAGGTGTATGTGCATGTGTGTGTTTGCAATACAAAATTTTGACCAAAATTTTAACCATTACGCCTCCATCATTTTCATTAAATAACTACAATAACTAACATTGAATGATATAGTAAAACGTGACAATTAGTCATGAAATAAACATGTTTATTTCGCAATATCAGCTTCCAATCAATGATAATTTACAGCAGATTTTCAATTAATTTACACCCAGGGGGCTTTAATTATAATGACCACAATTTAATAAAGTTACTATTATTTACCACAAAAGGATACTATACAACTGCTTTCAATTGAATCCATCTCACCATTTGGGAATTGGGTCTTTTGATGCAATTAAACAGACAATCATAACATAAAACACCAGATGTGCTGTAAAACATGTCTAAAAGTTGTTTGTATTAAAGAGGGACTTGGCAATAATGTCACTTCATACTTTTTTAACAGATGGAAACCCAACACTTGTCTTGAGGTAGAGTGTTTACCTCGCGTGTAGAAGGTCTCATGTTCAATCCCCAGTTGGGTCATACCGAAGACTTGAAAAATGGTACAAGAAGCTTTCTTGACTGGTGCTCAGTACTTAGAGGATAACAGTTCCGATAACGGTCTGGTCGGCCCGGTGTCAGTATAATGTTACTAAGTGGGGTAGCATACCATGTGCATATATTCTGGGCATGGTACTCCAGTGTGGCAGCTCTCAGACACTGTCTCAAATAGATACTGTCACGATATGACTGAAAAAACTTATAAATGATTTAAAGACATCTTATTACTTAACTTGTAATTCTCTATGACAAAAAGTACATTTTTCAATGTTATCAGGGTTTATCGGGGTGGATGGGGGGATTACTGTATGATTATATTCATTTTTTTCCAATTTCTAAAGCATGTGTAAAGAATGTTGAATCATGTAAAAATTGAATAAAGTCTAAAGGACATTATGTGGATCTACTTTGATTCATTCTGAGGTCTTCTTCCACCAATAAAATTGGATATGTTTAATATTATCAATCAGTGTGTTAAAAATGGTGTTTAGCCCCATTAAAAAAATAAATGGAAAAAAAAAAATCAAATTTTGTATGTGTCCCTTTAAAACATTTCTGATACTAGTTTCATATTAAACTTTTCCATTTTAATTGATTCATTAGGATCGACTCTGATAACTGATAGACTGTCGCCCATGTTCCAGTTACCAATTGTAGAATTAACAAACGTCACTGATTAAAGTTTTAATTAAAACTTCAGTAATTTACTGTGAATCTGACACGAGTATCAAATTATGTCAGAGTGATGGAAACACGATATGACAATTTACATGCATAAATCATGATGGTAAATGGAATGATAAAAGGTACTGATAAACGGTTGTGCATGTGAACTGATCCGTCTAAAACTGATATATGAACTTGATCTGTTAATTTACATACATAATGCACTATAAAAACAGGAAAAAACATTTTAAATATTGCACACTTTACTTTTGTTCTTCTGCAACCACCCATTGAAGTACAGCAACTCTATCTTGCTTATTGAACTAAATCTTATTTGCTATTACTAGTAGATGCTGCATATTTCAACTGAATAAAAATTCTGCACAAATGGATGAAATTATTAGAATTTTCTGTTTTCCCATAGTATTCTTATGTAAAACTTAAAGTCCCCTTACACGGTCCTATAAATACTAGCCCCTTGATTTGAACAAACTTCAAACCCATACTCATAAAAATAAGTTATATTAAATATAAACAAATGAATGACCGGTTATTCAGAAGAAGATTTTTGAAAATGTTGAATTTGAATCATTTTGTGACCCCACCTAGCCCTTTTAGTTTAAACAATATTTTATTCACATATGTACATATATTTAGCATACATTTAACAATAAAGCATAAAGTCATACATTTAACGAATTATGCGGAATGGAAACAGAAAAAAGCTTTAGAAGCTTGTGTAAATCTGCTTCCATAATAGTTATTTTACATTTCTCATAGACTTTATCATATTGATCCATAATAATTTCAATTTGGCCAAATGTGCAAAAAATTGATAAAAGAAATAATAGTTTATTCAGAATATTTCAAATAAAAAAGAGAGTATTTGTTGAAGAGAAGGAAAAAGAGATTCAACTGATTTTCTTTTCTTTATCGGTTCATTCTGATACAGGGGATAGGTGTTTTGCAAGTTTATTTTTTTCAATCCAATCCATTTTGTTAACCATTGTTTCTTACTATCCAAGATCAAATAGAGGCATGTCCCTTTTGATGAGTCAGTCCTTCATATTAAACAAAATCTTATTTGTTATGACTAGATGATGCTTCAGAACTCCCAACTAAATAAAAAAAAAATTGTTTTCCCATAGTTTTCCTATATAAAACTCAAAGTACATATTTAAACCTATAGAGTCATGTAAACTTATTGAACAGAAACAACAAATAAAAAATATAAAGGGAGATAATAAACTCGTAAACAAGATTTTTTAACCATACACCATTATATCCCTTTTTGGGTTTCTTTATGGATATCAAATACCCTTTACAAGTTTCAATTGGGACCCAGTAAAGGGACTTTGACTTTTACAAAGGAATACAATAGGAAACGGAAATTTTGTTTTTCTTATATATTTTAGGTATTAGTTCATGACTGGAGCATTCAGTTTACATTTAAAAATCTTCTTCTCAGGAACCATCTAAGCAAATTCGTTCATACTTGGTATAAAATTTTATGATGCCTATGAATAGAAGAATTAATTTTGTTCAAATAAAGAGGCTAGGATTGTTTGGGGCCCAGTATTCAATGTACATGTAAAATATCAAAGCGCCAGGCCTTTTGCAATTTCGGAGAAGATTTTTGGAATTGTGAAAAAAAAACCATGATAAACTACTGGTGTAGCCAAATTTGACCCCAGGCTCATCATTTGGACAAACTTGAGAGAGCTTTGTGTAAGAACGTTTCATACAAAACTTGGTGAACATTTGTCAAGTGGTTTCAGAGTAGAAGTTGTTTGAAGTAAAAGTTAATGACGGACGATGGACAGTCTCGACAATGGACAACAGGTGAAGGTAGATCACAAAAGCTCATCCTTAGCTTTGCTCAAATGAGCTAAAAAGCTTTCAAAACTTCCTATTTTCTATGACAAAAACACACATCATTTTGCAGCATACCATAAAGCTGTCTGTTTTTGAAGGCTATCAGAATATTGCTCAACTATTTCCAACTACATACCCAAAGTTTGTACAGTTGTGATCATATAAATTTATTTACAGCGTTTTTTTTCTGTATGCATCAGCACTCAACCTTGTGGATTTTACATATTTTATATTATAAAATGGACAAATATAAAGTTCAAAACTTTAACCTTTCGTGCCTCGTATCTATAAATATTCTGTGTTTCTAAATTTTGAAAACAATGTAATGAATTACCATTTGTGGTTGTCACACAACTTTTTATTAATGCATTTTAATACTTAAAGCGTGCCAATGCACATTGTCATCTGTCAGCATTAATCTGGAGATAAAAACCTGGCAAGTGAGTATTAACAGAAGAACAACAGAACAGACTTAAGGCTGGGTGTCACTCAGCTTCATCTACTGTTTGGCAGATTGAATCACTTTTTTTGTTAATTCAAAACACTGATATCTACTGGTAAATTTCAAATCAGATTTGCACGAATCCCTCTGTGTTATAATTGGCCTCTTAAAACATAGCGCTGCTCTACTATAACAGTTCTAGGCAATCACTATGGCAACAAATTAATCATTTGTTGATTGACAAAATTTATTATAGATGTGTAATTTTTTGGCAAAACTATATAAGGTCAAATAATCTTAATCTAGTCTTCAGCAGGTAAGGCAGGGGGTAGTGTAGGACAGAGTGTTGACCACTCACACCCGGGGAAGACAGGGGGTAGTGTAGGACAGAGTGTTGACCACTCACACCAGGGGAAGACAGGGGGTAGTGTAGGACAGAGTGTTGACCACTCACACCAGGGGAAGACAGGGGGTAGTGTAGGATAGAGTGTTGACCACTCACACCAGGGAAAGGCAGTGGGTAGTGTAGGTTAGAGTGTTGACCACTCACACCCGGGGAACAGGGGATAGTGTAGGATACAGTGATGACAACTCACACCAGGGGAAGGCAGGGGATAGTGTAGGATAGAGTGTTGACTACTCACACCAGAGTAAGGCAGGGGGTAGTGTAGGATAGAGTGTTGACCACTCACACCAGGGGAAGGAAGCGGGTAGTGTAGGATAGAGTGTTGACCACTCACACCAGGGAAAGGCAGGGGATAGTGTATGTTAGAGTGTTACTCACACCCGGGGAAAAAGGGGGAAGTGTAAGATAGAGTGTTGACCACTCACACCAGGGAAAGGCAGGGGATAGTGTGTGTTAGAGTGTTATTCACACCCAGGGAAAACAGGGGGTAGTGTAGGAAAGAGTGTTGACAACTCACACCAGGGGAAGACAGGGTTTAGTGTAGGATAGAGTGTTGACCACTCACACCAGGGGAAGGCAGGGGAAAGTGTAGGATAGAGTGTTGACCACTCACACCAGAGAAAGGCAGGGGGTAGTGTAGGTTAGAGTGCTGACCTCTCACACCCGGGGAAGATAGGGGGGAGTGTAGAATAGAGTGATGACAACTCACACCAGGGGAAGACAAGGGAAAGTGAAGGATAGAGTGATGACAACTCACACCAGGGGAAGACAGGGGGAAGAATAGGATAGTGTTTAACACTCACATCAGAGGAAGGCAGGGGTAAATGTAGGATAAAGTGTTGACCACTCACACCAGAGGAAGGCAGGGGGAATGTAGGCTAGAGTGTTGACCACTCACACCTTGTGAAGGCAGGGGGTAGTGTAGGATAGAGTGTTGACCACTCACACCAGAGGAAGGCAGAGGGTAGTGTAGGATAGAGTGTTGACCACTCACACCAGAGGTAGGCAGGGGGTAGTGTAGGATGGAGTGTTGACCACTCACACCTAGGGAAGGCAGGGGGCAGTGTAGGATAAAGTGTTGACCACTCACACCAGAGGAAGGCAGGGGGTAGTGTAGGATAGAGTGCTGACCACTCACACCTGGGGAAGGCAAGGTGTAGTGAAGGATAGAGTGTTGACCACTCACACCAGGGGAAGGCAGGGGGTAGTGTAGGTTAGAGTGTTACTCACGACCGGGGAAGGCAGGGGGTAGTGTAGGTTAGAGTGTTGACCACTCACACCTGGTGAAGGCAGGGGGCAGTGTAGAATAGAGTGTTGACCACTCACACCTGGGGGAAACAGGGGGTAGTGTAGGATAGAGTGTTTACCACTCACATCAGAGGAAGACAGGGGGTAATGTAGGATAGAGTGTTGACCACTCACACCAGAGGAAGACAGGGGGTAGTGTAGGATAGAGTGATGACAACTCACACCAGGGCAAGACAGGAGGAAGTGTAGGATAGAGTGTTTACCACTCACATCAGAGGAAGGCAGGGGCGAATGTAGGATAAAGTGTTGACCACTCACATCAGAGGAAGGCAGGGGGTAGTGTAGGATAGAGTGTTGACCACTCATATCAGAGGAAGACAGGGGGTAATGTAGGATAGAGTGTTGACCACTCACATCAGAGGAAGGCAGGGGGTAGTGTAGGATAGAGTGTTGACCACTCACATCAGAGGAAGGCAGGGGGCAGTGTAGGAAAGAGTGTTGACCACTCACATCAGAGGAAGGCAGGGGGAAGTGTAGGATAGAGTGTTGACCACTCATATCAGGGGAAGGCAGGGGGTAGTGTAGGATAGAGTGTTGACCACTCACATCAGAGGAAGGCAGGGGGTAGTGTTGGATAAAGGGTTGACCACTCACACCAGGGGAAGGCAGGGGATAGTGTAGGATAGAGTGTTGACCACTCACATCAGAGGAAGGCAGGGGGTAGTGTAGGATAGAGGGTTGACCACTAACATCAGAGGAAGACAGGGGTTAGTGTAGGATAGAGTGTTGACCACTCACATCAGAGGAAGGCAGGGGGTAGTGAAGGATAAAGTGTTGACCACTCACATCAGGGGAAGGCAGGGGGTAGTGTAGGATAGAGGGTTGACCACTCACACCAGGGGAAGGCAGGGGGTAGTGTAGGATAGAGTGTTGACCACTCACATCAGAGGAAGGCAGGGGCGAATGTAGGATAAAGTGTTGACCACTCACATCAGAAGAAGGCAGGGGGTAGTGGAGGATAGAGTGTTGACCACTCACACCCGGGGAAGGCAGTGGGTAGTGTAGGTTAGTGTTACTCACACCTGGGGAAGGCAGGGGGTAGTGTAGGATACAGGGTTGATCACTCACACCAGAGGAAGGCAGGGGGTAGTGTAGGATAGAGTGTTGACCACTCACACCAGGGGAAGGCAGTGGGTAGTGTAGGTTAGAGTGTTACTCACACCCAGGGAAGACAGGGGGTAGTGTAGGATAGAGTGTTGACCACTCACACCAGGGAAAGACAGGGGATAGTGTAGGTTAAAGTGTTGACCACTCACACCCGGGAAAGACAGGGGATAGTGTAGGATAGAGTGATGACAACTCACACCAGGGGAAGGTAGGGGATAGTGTATGATAGAGTTTTGACCACTCACACCAGGGGAAGGCAGGGGTTAGTGTAGGATAGAGTGTTGACTGCTCACACCAGGGGAAGGCAGGGGTGACTGTAGGATACGGTGTTGACCTGTCACACCAGGGAAAGGCAGGGGGTAGTGTAGGTTAAGGGGTTGACCACTCACACCCGGAAAAGACAGGGGATAGTGTAAGATAGAGTGATGACAACTCACACCAGGGGAAGGCAGGGGATAGTGTAGGATAGAGTGTTGACCACTCACACCTTGTGAAGGCAGGGGTTAGTGTAGGATAGAGTGTTGACCACTCGCACCTGGGGAAGACAGGGGGTAGTGTAGGATAGAGTGTTGACCACTCACACCAGGGGAAGGCATGGGTTAGTGAAGGATAGAGTGTTGACCACTCGCACCTGGGGAAGACAGGGGGTAGTGTAAGATAGAGTGTTGACCACTCACACCAGGGGAAGGCAGGGGTTAGTGTAGGATAGAGTGTTGAGTGCTCACACCAGGGGAAGGCAGGGGTTAGTGTAGGATAGAGTGTTGACCACTCCCACCAGAGGACGGCAGGGGGTAGTGTAGGATAGAGTGTTGACCACTCACACCAGGGAAAGGCAGGGGATAGTGTTTGTTAGAGTGTTATTCACACCCAGGGAAAACAGGGGGTAGTGCAGGATAGAGTGTTGACAACTCACACCAGGGGAAGACAGGGTTAAGTGTAGGATAGAGTGTTGACAACTCACACCAGGGGAAGACAGGGGGTGGTGTAGGATAGAGGGTTGACCGCTCACACCAGGGGAAGACAGGGGGTAGTGTAGGATAGAGTGTTGACCACTCGTACCAGGGGAAGGCAGGGGATAGTGTAGGATAGAGTGTTGACCACTCGCACCAGGAGATGTGGATGGCGAGTTCCATCCGTGGCCTTACCCAATGCCTTTCAAAGAGCAACACTCAGAACTGGTTGTACCCAGTGAGCTGACTTGAGAGTGGTTTATACAAGTAACACTCAGATCTTGTTGTACCCAGGGAGCTGACTTGAGAGTAGTTCATACAAGTAACACTGAGATCTGGTTCTACCCAGGGAGCTGACTTGAGAGTAGTTCATACAAGTAACACTCAGATCTTGTTGTACCCAGGCTGACTTGAGAGTAGTTCATACAATCAACAATCACAACTGGTTCTACCCAGGGAGCTGACTTGAGAGTGGTTCATACAAGTAACACTCAGATCTGCTTGTACCCAGGGAGCTGACTTGAGTGAGGTTCATACAAGTAACACTCAGATTTGCTTGTACCCAGGGAGCTGATTTGAAAGTGGTTCATACAAGTAACACTGAGATATGGTTCTACCCAGGGAGCTGACTTGAGAGTAGTTCATACAATCAACAATCACAACTGGTTCTACCCAGGGAGCTGCCTTGAGAGTGGTTCATACAAGTAACACTCAGATCTGGTTGTACCCAGGGAGCTGACTCGAGAGTAGTTCATACAATCAACAATCATAACTGGTTCTACCCAGGGAGCTGATTTGAGAGTGGTTCATACAAGTAACACTCAGATCTGCTTGTACCCAGGGAGCTGCCTTGAGAGTGGTTCATACAAGTAACACTCAGATCTGCTTGTACCCAGGGAACTGACTTGAAAGTGGTTCATACAAGTAACACTCAGATCTGGTTGTACCCAGGGAGCTGACTTGAGAGTAGTTCATACAAGTAACACTCAGATCTGCTTGTACCCAGGGAGCTTACTTGAGAGTAGTTCATACAAGTAACAATCAGATCTGGTTGTACCCAGGGAGCTGACTTGAGAGTAGTTCATACAATCAACAATCACAACTGGTTCTACCATGGGAGCTGATTTGAGAGTGGTTCATACAAGTAACTCAGATCTGGTTGTACCCAGGGAGCTGACTTGAAAGTGGTTCATACAAGTAACACTCATATCTGGTTGTACCCAGGGAGCTGCCTTGAGAGTGGTTCATACAAGCAACACTCAGAACTTGTTCTACCCAGGGAGCTGACTTGAGAGTAGTTCATACAAGTAACACTCAGATCTGGTTGTACCCAGGGAGCTGACTTGAGAGTAGTTCATACAATCAACAATCACAACTGGTTCTACCTAGGGAGCTGATTTGAGAGTGGTTCATACAAGTAACACTCAGATCTGCTTGTACCCAGGGAGCTGACTTGAAAGTGGTTCATACAAGTAACACTCAGATCTGCTTGTACACAGGGAGCTGACTTGAGTGAGGTTCATATAAGCAACACTCAGAACTGGTTCTACACAAGGAGCTGACTTGAGAGTGGTTCATACAAGCAACACTCAGAACTGTTTCTACCCAGGGAGCTGACTTGAGTGTGGTTCATACAAGTAGCACTCAGATCTGCTTGTACCCAGGGAACTGACTTGAAAGTGGTTCATACTACAAGTAACACTAATATCTGGTTGTACACAGGGAGCTGACTTGAGTGAGGTTCATCAAGCTACACTCAGAACTGGTTCTACCCAAGGAGCTGACTTGAGAGTGGTTCATACAAGCAACAATCACAACTGGTTCTACCCAGGGAGCTGACTTGTGTGTTGTTCATACAAGCAACACTCAGAACTGGTTCTACCCAGAAAGCTGACTTGAGTGAGGTGGTTCAAACAAGCAACACTCAGAACTGGTTGTACCCAGGGAGCTGACTTGAGAGTGGTTGTACCCAGGGAGCTGACTAAAGAGTGGTTCTACCCAGGGAGCTGACTTGAGAGTGGTTCTACCCAGGGAGCTGACTTGAGTGAGGTTCAAACAATCAACACTCAAAACTGGTTCTACCCAAGGAGCTGACTTGAGAGTGGTTGTACCCAGGGAGCTGCTTAAGAGTGGTTGTGCCCAGGGAGCTGACTTGAGAGTGGTTGTACCCAGGGAGCTGTCTTAAGAGTGGTTCTACCCATACAGGGAGCTGACTTGAGAGTGGTTCTACTCAAGGAGCTGACTTGAGTGTTGTTCATACAAGCAACACTCAGAACTGGTTCTACCCAAGGAGCTGACTCGAGTGAGGTTCATACAAGCAACAATCAGAACTGGTTCTACCCAGGGAGCTGACTTGAGTGTGGTTCATACAAGCAACACTCAGAACTGGTTCTACCCAGGAAGCTGACTTGAGTGAGGTTCATACAAGCAACAATCAGATATGGTTCTACCCAGGGAGCTGACTTGAGTGTGGTTCATACAAGTAACACTCAGAACTGGTTCTACCCAGGAAGCTGACTTGAGTGAGGTTCATACAAGCAACAATCAGATATGGTTCTACCCAGGGAGCTGACTTGAGTGAGGTTCATACAAGCAACACTCAGAACTGATTTTACACAGGAAGCTAACTTGAGTGAGGTTCAAACAAGCAACACTCAGAACTGGTTCTACCCAGGAAGCTGACTTGAGTGAGGTTCATACAAGCAACAATCAGATATGGTTCTACCCAGGGAGCTGACTTGAGTGAGGTTCATACAAGCAACACTCAGAACTGGTTCTACCCAGGAAGCTGACTTGAGTGAGGTTCATACAAGCAACAATCAGATATGGTTCTACCCAGGGAGCTGACTTGAGTGAGGTTCATACAAGCAACACTCAGAACTGGTTCTACCCAGGAAGCTGACTTGAGTGAGGTTCATACAAGCAACAATCAGAACTGGTTCTACCCAGGGAGCTGACTTGAGTGTGGTTCATACAAGCAACACTCAGAACTGGTTCTACCCAGGAAGCTGACTTGAGTGAGGTTCATACAAGCAACAATCAGATATGGTTCTACCCAGGGAGCTGACTTGAGTGAGGTTCATACAAGCAACAATCAGAACTGGTTCTACCCAGGGAGCTGACTTGAGTGAGGTTCATACAAGCAACACTCAGAACTGGTTCTACCCAGGAAGCTGACTTGAGTGAGGTTCATACAAGCAACAATCAGATATGGTTCTACCCAGGGAGCTGACTTGAGTGTGGTTCATACAAGTAACACTCAGAACTGGTTCTACCCAGGAAGCTGACTTGAGTGAGGTTCATACAAGCAACAATCAGATATGGTTCTACCCAGGGAGCTGACTTGAGTGAGGTTCATACAAGCAACACTCAGAACTGATTTTACACAGGAAGCTAACTTGAGTGAGGTTCAAACAAGCAACACTCAGAACTGGTTCTACCCAGGAAGCTGACTTGAGTGAGGTTCATACAAGCAACAATCAGATATGGTTCTACCCAGGGAGCTGACTTGAGTGAGGTTCATACAAGCAACACTCAGAACTGGTTCTACCCAGGAAGCTGACTTGAGTGAGGTTCATACAAGCAACAATCAGATATGGTTCTACCCAGGGAGCTGACTTGAGTGAGGTTCATACAAGCAACACTCAGAACTGGTTCTACCCAGGAAGCTGACTTGAGTGAGGTTCATACAAGCAACAATCAGATATGGTTCTACCCAGGGAGCTGACTTGAGTGAGGTTCATACAAGCAACACTCAGAACTGGTTCTACCCAGGGAGCTAACTTGAGTGAGGTTCATACAAGCAACACTCAGAACTGATTTTACACAGGAAGCTAACTTGAGTGAGGTTCAAACAAGCAACACTCAGAACTGGTTCTACCCATGGAGCTGACTGGAGAGTGGTTGTTCCCATGGAGCTGACTGGAGAGTGGTTGTTCCCATGGAGCTGACTTAAGAGTGGTTCTACCCAGGGAACTGACTTGAGAGTGGTTCTACCCAGGGAGCTGACTTGAGAGTGGTTCTACCCAGGGAGCTGACTTGAGAGTGGTTCTACCCAGGGAACTGACTTGAGAGTGGTTCTACCCAGGGAGCTGACTTGAGAGTGGTTCTACACAGGGAGCTTACTTGAGAGTTGTTCTACCCAGGGAGCTGACTCGAGAGTGGTTGTACCCAAGGAGCTGACTTGAGAGTGGTTGTACCAATGGAAGCTGACTCAAGATGGTTGTACCCAGGGAGCTGACTTGAGAGTGGTCCATACAAGCAACACTCATAACTGGTTCTACCAAGGGAGCTGACTCGAAAGTGGTTGTACCCAGGGAGCTGACTTGAGATGGTGGTACCCAGGGAGCTGACTTGAGAGTGGTTTTACCCAGGGAGCTGACTTGAGAGTGGTTGTACCCAGGGAGCTGACTTGAGAGTGGTTTTACCCAGGGAGCTGACTTGAGAGTGGTTCTACCCAGGGAGCTGACTTGAGAGTGGTTGTACCCAGGGAGCTGACTTGAGATGGTGGTACCCAGGGAGCTGACTTGAGAGTGGTTTTACCCAGGGAGCTGACTTGAGAGTGGTTGTACCCAGGGAGCTGACTTGACAGTGGTTTTACCCAGGGAGCTGACTTGAGAGTGGTTCTACCTAGGGAGCTGACTTGAGAGTGGTTGTACCCAGGGAGCTGACTTGAGATGGTGGTACCCAGGGAGCTGACTTGAGAGTGGTTTTACCCAGGGAACTGACTTGCGGTTCATACAAGCTCTGTGTTTTCTAATGACCATCTCATGAATTCCTACAGCAACATTATAAATGCTGATTATCTCTTCAGAAACGAGAGCCTAATACGGTTTCCTTTTCCTTTGAATATAAACCAACGTTACATGTGATAAACAAACTTGATGATACAGCAACACCATTTATTGCATACTAGTATCTGGAAAATATACAAATACTATATTTTTAAATTTGAGATATTTACATAACATTCTCACAGTGATGTTGGATCATTGACACGAATTAAAAGTTATCAATAAATTCAATGCCATCGATTAAAACTAATGTGATTGGTCTGCAAGAAAAAAAAAATTCAATTCTTGGGATGGCATCTTTCTATTTAAATTTGACACCATCTTAAGCTTCTCATAATTCCATTATTTTAAAAGTTTTAAAATGTTGCTACATTCCAACCTTCACTGTACAAGATCAAATATTTTTCCAAAGGAGAAAAAGCGACACAGTTTTCACATTTACGTTATAAGAACTTCCATTCATACAAATCCAACTTGTTACTTAAAAGAATGAGATCCTTGACAAAACAAGCCGTGCATTTTGTGTTTAAAAATTGTTGAAGAACTTGGTTACAAAATTTGTATATTGTCACTAAATCAGAGAGCCAGATGGACCCTAAATCGCTCACCTGTTGCAAAGAATTCAATGCGAAAGATGGCAATTTTTTATACCTTTAAATTTGGTCAGTTCAGGCAATAAAAATATAATTACTGTCCAGGTATTGTGAAGATAAAACAAAACCGCATGTGCTGGAGTGTACATACATAAATTCATATAATGCAATTTTTGTCAATTCAAAGGCCATAACTCTATACATTTTAATTTGGTTTGGCCAGTTCAAGGACTTGTCCAAGTGTTATGGTTATATAACTACTGTGTAGGTTTGGTGGACATCAAGTGAAAGCTGTGAGTACTAGAGTGCACACAATGCAATTTTTGATGATTCAAGGGTCATAACTCAGATATTAAATTCCCAATTTAGCCAGTTCAAATACTTGCCTAAGATAATACGGTTATATAACTACTGTGTAAGTTTGGTGAGGATCAAATGAAAACTGCAGTTGCTACAGAGCACACAACATCAAATAACTCAAATATTTTATGATTCAAGGGCCATAACGCTAACAACATTTATAATATTTGGCCAGTTGGTGTAGTTGACCAAGATATTATTGTTATATCTATTTTGCAAGTTTGGTGGACATCAAATGAAAGCTGCAAGTACTAGAGAGCACACAACTTCATATTATACAATTTTTGATGATTCAAGGGACATAACTCAGACCTTAATTACCAGATTTGGCAAGTTCAAGATTGCACACAAGGTTGAATAGTTCATTTTTTTATTTTCAAAGGCCATAACTCTGACATTAATACCGTGATTTGGTCAGTTCATGAACTTGTAGAGAGATGTCATGGTTATTTAACTACTGTGCAAGTTTGGCGAGGATCAAATGAAAAATGCGGGTGCTAGAAAGCACACAAGGTCAAATAGTGCATTTCTTAATGATTCAAGGGCCATAACTCTGACATTAATAATCCGATTTGGCCAGTTCAATAACTTGTCCAAGATTTTATAGTTATATAACTACAAAATAAGTTTAGTGAGGATCCAATGGAAAATGCGAGTGCTAAAATGCACACAAAAAGTTCAGGGACGGACACTGGACACTGCTGGATAACTAACAAAAAGCGATCTAAATAGCTTTGCTCAGGTGAGCTAAAAGACCCAGCAGAATTGCTTGAAATTTAACTTCAAACTGTAATGCTTTTAATTCAAGATCATTTTGCATGATCAAAACATCATAAAACATTTAAGGTTACATATAAATCACATGTTATGTAAAAGAAATCAGTTGCTTACAAACTCTTGATTAATAATTTACCTTCATGTACCACTTTATTAACAAATGATCTGACACGAGAATGACTATCACTCCATCTACTGGCCACGTGGTTTTGTTACAATGTAACACAATGTAATGTTCACTTAGAGATGGTTCACTTGTCTAAGGAAAATGGCATGATAGCAACCAATACCGATCGCTGATTGGATTATCAACGTTTTTGATTGATAAGCCCATGTCAGGTCAATTAGACAGGAGAACCAAGTGTCCACTTCCTTTTCCATTTCCAAGTCCATGACGGGTGTATTTGTTCCATTTGCCTTATTCTTTACATAATGGTACATATGAGCCAATCACTTGCAAGCTTGCCATAGCAACCTACTTAGATCCTGTCTGACAACAATTGATCCCAAGTCTGGACTAAAGGCTTGTTCACCTACTACTTAATTGAATGGCCAATTAGTGGTCCAATTATTAATTAATGACATTATCATAAATGATGAAAGATTACTAGAGCTTGTCAATTATACTGATTTATCCATAAAAACAACCTGGAAATGTCAGCAGTCAGCAGTTTAACAAGTAGCCCAAGAGGGCCTGAGGATGCTCTACTGACTCAAAGTGGCCATAGCACTTTTTGAAATTTCACAATATTTACCCTCTTTGTGGGGGTCATCTTAACAACTTATGGATAAATACCCCCACCACACCCATACTGAACAAAAACTTAATTGCTATAAAAAGTAAATACTTTATATTCCCATACTATTCATCTAAAATAAAAAAAATATAGTCCCTTGTACAGAACCCTTTAATAAACAAATCAGCCCCTTAATCTGCCAGAATTTCAATCACCCACTCTTAGTGATTTGTTATGAGTAGAAGTGATTCAAATTTTAAAAAGAAGTTTTTTGTACACATGGATGCAAAATGAAAAAAATCAGTTTTCCCTATAATATTCCCATGTAAATTTAGCCCCTAAAATATTATCTGCAATCAAACCCCTACACACAGGGATAATTTATGCCAAATATGAACAAATCTGATATACTGGTTCTTAGGAAAACAGTTTTTGTAATTCCCAATTTTACCAAACAATGCTTCTGTGAAGATATGGGCAAAATTATTTCCATTTTAAAAAAGAAAAAATATTTATTATAATGACATGTGTTCCCTAATTGAACCCTTGAGACGGGGTCATTTTTAACCCTAGGGACAAAAAATCTTCTGTATAGTCTCCTATGCAACAGAAACATCCATGTGAAGTTTCAGTTTAATTAGCATTGTGGTTTCAGAATTGATGAAAAAAAAAGAGAATTTTTTGTTTTCCCCATAGTATCCCTATGTCAAAAGTCTTAGTCCCCTTACATGGGCCCCTATAAATTTTAGCCCCTAAATTCTTATCTACAATCAAACCCCTACACATAGGGATAATTTATGCCAAATATGACCAAATCAAACATACCGCTTCTTAAAATAACAAATTTTGTAATTCTCAATTTTTACCCTTTTGGTACCCCTCCTGACCCCTTAAGACAGTGGAGCCCAGTCATTTTTTCAAATCTGAACCTCCTTCACCAAACAATGCTTCTGTGAAGATATAGGCAAAATCATTTCCATTTAAAAAAAATATATATTATAATGACATGTGTCCCTTGGGGTAGGGTCATTTTTAACCCTAGGGACACCATTTGAACAAATCTAACAAAACTATAGTTGGTCATCATTACTTCATAAATATTTTTAAAATCTGTTGGGCCGTTCATGAGAAGAAGATTTTTTAAATTTTAACTATTTTTAGTTATGGCGGCCATCTTGAATTTCAGATTGAAAAAAAAAAATCTTCTGTATAGTCTCCTATGCAATAGAAACATCTATGTGAAGTTTCAGTTTAATTGGCCTCAAGGTTTCAGAGAAAGTGCTGCTAACAGACGATGGCCGACAGACAAAGCGCCATCGCATAAGCACTTCTGGCCTTTTGCCAGTAGAGCTAAAAATGAAACAACAGAAGAAACAAGAGCCATAGTTATACTTCCTGCACACTGCGCTTTCCCTTATGTCATCTATCGTTGTGTGAAATAGGAACATTTTATTAGTTATGTTCCAGACTAGCATAATAAAATATAATAACAAATGGAATAATTATGTAAAGACAGAAGAAAGAGTTATGGTTCTTGCACACTGCTCTTCCTCTCATTGTCCTCTATAATTGTGTGAAATATGAACCAAATCCCTTGAATAATTCTTGAGTAATCTTTATAAAAAGTAAAATAAAAGTGATAAATGGGGATAACTGAAAAATGAGGCAAGGTAGAGTTATGGTTCTTAGACACTGCACTTTCTCATAATGGCCTCTGTCTTTGTATGCAGTTTGAATAAATCCCATTCAGCACTTTTAGAGCCTAGGACATGTAAATTTAATAAATGGAGATAATTCAAAATGTAAGCAAGGTAGAGTTATGATTCTTGTACACTACACTTACTCGAAATGTCCTCAGTCATTGAGTGAACCCCCCTTTAAAGGACCCAGTCTCAACTGTTATGACTAAAGTTAATTGAAATAATATGTAAACAGGGCTCAAATTTAACACTCGCAAACTCGCAAAATGCCAGTGGAAAATGAAAAATGCGAGTGTTTTTTTCATACGCTCGCATATGATATACTGCTCAAATGAAAATACTTTTTTTTATTGCAATATCTCATCCTACATGTCCAATTAGACATTATTACTGGTGAACACAATACAAAAGTTCCTGCAGTTTGAACATACACACCTTGACACAATTAAAAGTTGCTCATGACTACCCAATGGCAACCGCTAGAGGTTATAGAAAAGTTGTAGTAAAGTGACCTGCATTATTCTGGCATACAACACCCAACAATGAAAATGAAAACGTAAAATATAGGAAAGCAGTAAATTTTGTTTTAAACTGGAAAACATATAGCACAACATAAGATAATTGGTAAAGTACATGTTATTGTTGATGTTTTGTTAAAATTCATTTAGCGTTTACAATGATATAAAGTACAAAAGGAGTGCCACGTGAAATAATGAAAAGGCCATAACTGCACCAAAGGTCAAAGGGATTGGAACATTATGGGAACTCAGCTGAAATTTTTAATCGATTAAAATCATGATAAGTGTATTGTCGAATGCAGAATAAATGCAATCCTGTTATCATCATAAATGTATTTATTCACACAAATATATCTATTGTTTGTGTGGTTTGTAGTAGTTTATGTTTATAAAATAAAATCAATATAATATGTGGTATTTCGTTATAATTAAAAAAAAATATTGTAAATTTTTAAGAAAAAAAACATGACTGTGTACAAATGTCACTGGTATTTCAGAGTATTGAAAGCAGGTGCTGCCATGTGGCTTCTGCGAATTAGTTGATATTGGCACGCCTTGGCAGGTGTTGACAAGTATGTATTGAGACAGTGATGAGAAGTGTCAAGTATTTTGAGTGTATATAAAACATAGATTAAAAAATAAATGGCATTCTCTTGATAAACTACAAAATTGTCACTACCTTGAAATTGTCACTACCACAAAATTGTCTACATCAAAATTGTCAAAGCAACATGGGAAAAATTCTTCAAGCTTATATATACAGCGAAAGAGAAGTTAGCGGTCATTACTTATGCAGAGGCTCACAGTAACCGGGCAACTGAGAGAGAATTCAACGTCGGAAGTCGTCAGTAAGAGGATGGCAGAGACAGAAAGATGGTCTATTAAAGATGCCAAAATCCAAACAAGCTAACAGGGGTTCCACAGCCATGTATCCTCAGATCGAATTCAGTATGTGAGAATGGGTTAACGAGGGATCGCCGTATCAACCGTCGAAATTAATTTGAAATCAAAGCTGATTGCCAACCAGCTGAAACATGATGATTTCAAAGGATCGATGGGCTGGGTTTACAGATTTTTAAACCAAAGCAATCTTTCTATCAGACGTCTTGAATTTCAGAAGTTTATCATCAACCAGCAGAAGATTCATAATTTTGATCTCAGCCAAGTAGAAAATGCTGACCAGACGCCGCTTACACTCAATCTACCATATACCACCACAGTCAATGCAAAGCGATCCAAAATGGTCAGCATCCTGACAACCGGGAATGAGAAGAACCGATTTACCATCATGCTGGCCTGTCCAGCTGATGGTGGAAAACTGCCACCATATGATTTTTTTAAACAAAAAACTCTGCCAAAGAACATCACATTCCCAGCTGGAATAATTGTTCATTGCCAGGACAAGGGATGGTTTGACGATGCCATCATACGTGGCTGGATCTCGGCCGCATGGGAAAAGAGGCCAGGAGGATTCACTAAGAAAGGTTTTCTAGTTCTGGATGCTTTTCACTGTCACAAAAATGGATGAGATCGACACCAAACTGACTGAGTACTGGTTCAAGAAGTGTTGTATCTCAAACAACATGGATAGAACGGAGGACGAGTTACTGTGGGATGACTCAGCCAACAAAGAAGAATCAGAAGAGGTGATCAGTGAAACAGACGCAGATGCCGAGTACTACTCTATAAAAAAAACAGCAATTCTCACAGATGAGGATGAAAAACTTTTTGACTCTGACTGTGAACTCGATGACAGTTTCGAGGAATTTAAAGAGTCAGAAATCCGAGGTTATTAAAAAGCCCTTTTCAGAGCTACCATACAAAATCCTTTTCAGGACTAACAGTCAAGGCTCTTTTTTAGGGTCACCACATATTTTCGTCAGAAAATATTTTAAAATTTGTCAAAAATAAAAAAATATATATTCATAACAATATATAACTTGATTAAATCTTGGGAACAAATTCAATTATTTTTAGCGAGTACCAGTCTATTGTTTTTTTTCGGACCAATCAAATTCCTATAAGCATATCGAGTCAGGTATTCCTTCCAACATGTCGCCACAGCTGAATCGGGACGAAATTTCAAAATTATAATGCGCTCTATATATAATGTGGTCTTAAAACATGGATGCGCGATATACGCGAATGCGTCTAATACACAAGTAGAAACGGTACATATTTGAGCCAAATTATATGGAAAACATCGAGCAATGCATTTTAAGTGATATAACACTAGGTCAATATCAAAATTATGTCATGGGATTTTTACACTCCTGCACCATAAATTACATATAAAGTTGGAAGCTAGTGAAAACAAAATAGTTTTTATGGACACATGCCATCCTTTTTCATATAATGGAATTCAATTTATTTTTTTTCTAAAATGCACCTCATAGTCTTTTGCTGATGAACTTTCCACATTTCCACTTCATGGTTTGGAATTTTAATGTCTAAACCATCATCTAGAGAAATGGGGCAAAATTACAAAATATTGTCAAAGGGAAGTAACTTCTAATGCCTCCCCCTTATAAAAATCTTACCTTCACATGAGAGTAATGGAACTTTGAATTTCTTGAGGAGCCTTGAGAGTTGTTCTCGTATCTCTACTGCTCTCATCAATCCCTTGTAGTTGAGGAAATGTTCGTGGCACCATTTGGAGTTCTTACCAAACTGTCAAGGAGAGGAAAACAAAATGATTGAGGAAACGTTCATGACACCATTTGATCGATTGATTGAAGGAGTGACTGATTGAGTCAATGTGTGCATGAGAGTGAGTGAGTGAGTGAGTGAGTGAGTGAGTGAGTGAGTGAGTGAGTGAGTGAGTGAGTGAGTGAGTGAGTGAGTGAGTGAGTGAGTGAGTGAGTGAGTGAGTGAGTGAGTGAGTGAGTGAGTGAGTGAGTGAGTGAGTGCACGAGGATTTCATCTCGGCCCTAGGGTAAGATAGAAATACCTAACCCAGTAAAAATGCAGATATACTTATCCGGTGTGCAAGAATATAAGAATCTTTCATGGATTTTGGGTTCAGATAGAAAATTCCATCTCAAGGAAAAACTGTTATCGTGGAAACTGAAAAAAAGCCATGTTACTTTTACCTGCATACCAAAATAATGATTTTAATTAATTCATCATTATCTCTTTTTTCCCGATCTCCTTCAAGACGTAAAATCATAAAATTTACATCATATATTTTTTATACATCACAATGTAGATAGTTATGTCAAAGGGCAAGAATTTGATATCAGCCTTAGGGGATAACTACAGATATTCTTATCCAATATGTGACAATATATTGATATATAAATGTAACTAGTAACTTTTAAACTTATAAAATTACAAAGTATATAGATTTAAAAGAAACTGAGATACATAATAAGTACATGTATTTCTATTTCGTTTTAACTTAATTTCACCTATTGTATTTTCTAGAAGGTTCAAGACTCATGAGGACATTTTACATGCATATGACAGCAAGCATAAATGGAAATCAATGACATTCAGAGGACCTAATCATTATTCCTGAGACCCAATAGATGGTTAGCCAGTGCTAGAAACTGACTACTTCCCCACAAATACACAAGTAAAGGTATGAAACTCATGGCTGCAGTAAAAGTTAATGAAGGACAGAAGTTAATGAAAGGAGGAAATGGATTGGAGGTAAGGATAGAAAATTCCATCCAGAGGTATAACAATTTGGAAGGAACGAGGCTCTGCTGAGCTCCAATGTAAACAGTTATCCCAAGTGACAGAATATTCTATCTGAACTGAAAAAGCCATGTAACATTAATTTTCTTACCAAACATTTAAAAACTATTTTAATATAAAATTGTAACAATATTTCACCACAATGGTTTTTTAGGCAACAAATTTAATATATTATGTCATATGTTTTAATAAATCACGTCATAAATTGTTTCAATGTCACAGCAGGGTAGTCTGAGCACGCTAACGGGGTGTAGGATGGAAATTCTGTACCCGGTTAAAATATGCAGAAATCTTTGTCCGGTATGCAAAAAAAGAGTTCTACACATATTTATTCTGGGGTCTTCATCCACCAATAATCCTTGACCAAATATAACCTGCCATGTGTTGAAAATGGCATTTAGCTCCATTGCCAAAAATATATATATTTTTTAATAAAATTGTAATACATGTACCTTGATGAATGTCCTATACACATTGAGTAATGACACATGATCCCCTTCTTCTACTGAAAACTTCAGTCTGGCTCTATTCTAAATTAAAAACAGTTTAGGTTACCAGAGATGTTTACATTAACCCTTTACTTCATATAGACGCCTTTGGACACCTCTAATACAGACACCTTTGGACACCTAATATAGAAGGCTTTTGAATTATTGGGTGAATTATGTTTATATTAACTGCTCGTTACGATCAATATGAACTCTTCCTGCACCTTGTAAATACATGTACCATTCTTTTTAAAATTTGCAAAAAATACTACGGCGCCAACGACACATTCCTTGGTGTCACAATTTGTTTGTGTAAAAATATTAAGACTTGCAAAGGTTATTAAAACTAGCCCCTGAGCGGTAAGCGTTGTGATACTCCAAACTGTTACTTTGTAGCACGTTAAGCTTAAATCGGTTGAAAAGTCTAGGAGCATTGCTTAAAAAATTTACAACAAAGTAGCACTAAATCTGCCACAAATCTACATATGTATGAACAGATACTGGACCTTATACTTCATAGCCAGTTTGATCAAATATTGGAAGTTTAGGAGGAGTAGCACTGGCAAGAATTACAACTGAAATTATCAAAGGGCCATAAATCTACTAAAATTTAATAGATCAGAATGGGTCGACAATATGTGCCACTAGACTTCATATTAAAACTTACTTTCAAGTTTAGCCATGAAGTTTAGAAGGAGTAGAATAGACAAGAAAGGATGACTGTTAAATAACAACTTATACAAACTGTTGAATTTTTCTGTCCTGATGGTGTAACAAACACATTCTGTATCTGCGACATTGCTGCCATGGTAACAGCCTCCTCGGAGCATCCAAACTCTCCTGTGGCAGAAGGTAACAAAAACAACTTGAGTGATCAATAAAGGTTGATAGATAGCAAATGTCCAGTGGTAAATGCAAAATGAGTCATAACCTTGACAAACAAAAAATGAACAAAAGTCTCAAGTGTACTGTAAAAGCTTTGAATATAAAGAATAATGATGTTTTAAAGGGAGTATACCATTAAAAAAGAAAATAACTTTTAAAATGGATAAAAAGCATCTCATTATCATTAATAAATATCAAAGGACTCAAGGTCATGAGAGGCGCCATTTGTTTGTTTGTTTGAATATTTAGAGTCATTGCTATGCCATCCAGTGACACACCTTGAAAAAAATCCCCATTCTGAAAATAGAAATGCCTAAAGTACTGCCTGACAACCTTCAGACTCTTTCTAAGATGAAACAATCTTTACTTTGTTTAGTATATCAGTAAAGCGGATCAAACTGAAATCAAAATGGAACACATGACCTATTTAATACGTCATTAAATATGTTGCACTTTTAAGTAAGAAATCTATTTTTGTCTAACCTAGGTGCCGAGCCCAATTTAAGAAACCCCTTTTTCAATATATTATTTTGGCATGTTTAGATATATATCATTTTCGCAATACAGGGTCATTGAGTATAATTATTATATAGGCAGGATATACTAGAAAAAAACGAGCTAAGCCAATTTTAAAATTTTGAAAATTCCTTTTAAAACAATGTTTTGATTTCAAAATGCATGAAAATGTTAAAATGACCATTACAAAAGAAGTGAATTTGTTTTTGAATGGGTTTTCAATGGCATATCAAGTTTTATTGGTGGAGGAAGACCTCAGCATGAAGAGTAGAACCACCGTCCTTCCACAAGTAATTGACAATTGTTCTCACAAAGTTTTTGGACAGCTCTCGACTCAAATCTGCGATCTCAGTGGTGAGATTAAGTGATCTCAGTGGTGAGATTAAGTGGTCTCAGTGGTGAGATTAAGTGGTCTCAGTGGTGAGATTAAGTGATCTCAGTGGTGAGATTAAGTGATCTCAGTGGTGAGATTAAGTGGTCTCAGTGGTGAGATTAAGTGGTCTCAGTGGTGAGATTAAGTGATCTCAGTGGTGAGATTAAGTGGTCTCAGTGGTGAGATTAAGTGGTCTCAGTGGTGAGATTAAGTGATCTCAGTGGTGAGATTAAGTGGTCACTAGATGACAGGACTTTAAACCACAGAGGAACAACTTAGACATGCTTAAGGTCATTATAAATTAATTGCTAGATTATCATCCATTTTTTATCTTTAAAAGGGGGAGGGGAAGGAGGGTTTTATTTCTTTTAAATTTTTTTTTTCATAAGAGACGGAGCGGTATGAAAATAAGGGATGATAATCTACCAATTAATTTATTATGGCCTAATGATATTAATAAGGACCCTTCGAAGTGAATGACCAAAAGTACAACAGTTTTTCATAATGAACAAATAAAACAGCTCAGCATGTATGGTTTCAACATTTTTATTTATACAAATTAATGAAGTGTATGAACATACCCGAGACAAGTAACAGTTTAGCCCACATTGGTGGTAAGGGAAACTCTGCCATTCTCAGTCCCAGCGGGGAAGTCAGGTTACCATTGTCATCTAGAGCTGCAGTAATAAAATATATAGAGGATCATACAGGTGTGTTCATTTATTATTGCCAGGCCTGGTTA
This sequence comes from Panopea generosa, assembly GCA_029582155.1. Taxonomy (NCBI): domain Eukaryota; kingdom Metazoa; phylum Mollusca; class Bivalvia; order Adapedonta; family Hiatellidae; genus Panopea; species Panopea generosa. The sequence continues at coordinate 38,643,365 of CM055900.1, read as the reverse complement.
GCTCGGTTGGTAGCACATCTTACTATTAATCCAGGAGTAGTTACTTTGAATACCCGCCCGGCAATAGTCTCCATGATGATATACAACATTGTGTCTCATTACCATTTGTCTCTCATCACTAATTTAAGTAAGAAAGTTATGAGTTACTTGTAGAGATGGGTGTGCTCGAGTGCTGGTTAACCTTCCAGGATCTCAATTTTTTATTGAATTTAATATAAAATAGTTTGCCAAATAACCGTATGCGAGGCTCTGCTGGGCATCATATTATTTCTGCCAACAAGTTTAATGAATTAAATAAATAATGATAACAAATTTAAGATTCGTTTTATAACATAACTCAGGAAAAGGGTACATGCATCCTTTATTTTCAGATTACCTCAATAAGGAATGAGAACAAAAGGGCCACAATTTTTGCAGGTGCTAGAGTGCACATAAGGTCAAATCTTGCATTTTTTAGTGTTTCAAGGGTCACAATTCTTACATTTATAATCCTATTTGGCCAGTTCAAGAATTTGTCTGAGATAATATGGTTATATAACTACTGTGCAAGTTTGGTGAGAATCAAATAAAATATGCAGGGGCTAGAGTGCTCACAAGTTCAAATAGTGCATTTTTTTATGTTTCAAGGGGCCATATCTCTGACATTAATAATCTGATTTGGCCAGTTCAAGAACTTGAGATATGGTTATATAATTACATTGCAAATTTGGTGAAGATAAAATGAAAGATATGAATACTAGAGTGCACACACTGTCAAATAATGAATAATGTAATGTTTCAAGGGCCATAACTCTGACATTAATAATATGATTTAGCAATTCAATAACCAAGATATTATTGTTATATAACTACTGTGCAAGATTAGTGTCGATCAAATGAAAAATGCAGGTGATAGAGTGCACACAAGGTCAAATAATGCATTTTTTTAATGTTTCAATAATCATCTGATTTGGCCAGTTCAAAAACTTGTTCGAGATATTATGGTTATATAACTACTATATAAGTTTAGTGAAGATCCAATGAAAAATGCATGTGCTAGAGTGCACAAAACAAAAATGTTCATGAATGGACGACAGACGATGGACAACACTTTCCACCATAACACATAACATCCCAAAATTGTGTTTATAAAATAGTGAATGAATGAATAGGGTTTTACGGCGTACCAACACATTATAGGTTATTCGATGCCAACAGGAAGGAAGATTCCAGGTTCACTCTACATGTACAAAAACAACAAATTAACATACAGATTAAAAACAATACATCAACAAATGAATATGCAGAATGAACCTAGAACCTTGATACCCGCAGAACTGCAGAGTTTCAGCAAATTCTATCGTATTACTCAATTTGTCTCTTCTTACCACATGCATAAGCCACAGTGATCCTATTCTTGCCATCATTCATGGCTCCCTGGAACAACACAGGGGTTGATAATTTAACAACAATAGTGAACATGACAAAAAATGATAAAATGAACATGACACCCATTCTGAGGATTACTACTCCTCTGCAGAGATCGACAGTGATTCTATTCTTAGCCGGAACCACAATAATGACATAATACCCTGCTATTGAGTTTAAAAAACACTGTAATATTTCAACATTATATAGTCATATATGATATGTGTTGTTCCCTGTACAATGTTCTGTTGTAGTACTGACTTACCTCCTAATGAGTACAGCAGCTCTAGTCCCCGTACCATGTTCTGTGCTGGTGGTGCCTGTAACACAAAATTAAAACCAAATGTGTGCCCCTACATCTTCAAAAAGAAGTTCAATTATAATTCTGAGATGATATTGACATGATAGGTCTTAAAGGCTACCAGATATTGACATGATAGGTCAGTAATGCTACCAGATATTGACAGGTCTTCATGATAGGTCTTTAATGCTACCAGATATTGACATGATAGGTCAGTAATGCTACCAGGTATTGACAGGTCTTCATGATAGGTCTTTAATGCTACCAGATATTGACATGATAGGTCAGTAATGCTACCAGATACTGACATGATAGGTCAGTAATGCTACCAGATATTGACAGGTCTTCATGATAGGTCTTTAATGCTACCAGATATTGACAGGTCTTCATGATAGGTCTTTAATGCTACCAGATATTGACATGATAGGTCTTTCATGCTACCAGATATTGACAGTTCTTCATGATAGGTCTTTCATGCTACCAGATATTGACAGGTCTTCATGATAGGTCTTTAATGCTACCAGATATTGACATAATTGGTCAGTAATGGTACCAGATATTGACATGATAGGTCAGTAATGCTACCAGATATTGACATGATAGGTCAGTAATGCTACCAGATATTGACATGATAGGTCTGCAATACTATCAGATATTGACAGGTCTTCATGATAGGTCTTTCATGCTACCAGATATTGACAGGTCTTCATGATAGGTCTTTAATGCTACCAGATATTGACATGATAGGTCAGTAATGCCACAAGATATTGACATGATAGGTCAGTAATGCTACCAGATATTGACATGATAGGTCAGTAATGCTACCAGATATTGACAGGTCTTCATGATAGGTCAGTAATGCTACCAGATATTGACAGGTCTTCATGATAGGTCAGTAATTGATATTGAAGATTAAAACCATAATTATATTAAAATAAATGCTTATATATATATTGATATTGTGATATTTTTCTTTACATTAAAACTGCCAGCGCTGAAAAAGAACCAGAGTCTATCATATATAAATCATTGTTTACTGCTTGAAAAACTAAATTTATAGCATTTCCATAAAGATGTACAAAATTGGTTTAAAACCTATTTATGTGAATGCTCACAAAAAGTTTCAATATCTAACACACTCTCAGAAAGTAAATCAGTAACTTCTGGTGTACCTCAAGGATTTGTTTTAGGCCCACTTCTTTTTATTATCTTTATCTTTATGCACTCAGTATTCAAAAATGAACATGTTTACTGATGACTCCTCTATCACTTTATCTGGTAATTCAATATCAGATATTACCGATTCTTTTAATAATAATTTAATAAATGTCCAACAATGGTGAAATAATAACTGGATGACCATAAATACTTCAAAAACCGAAGCAATGTTTATAGCCTCTCATCCAAAGCAACCACTATTCAGATCACCTGAGCACTTAAAATAGGAGATGAGGCTTTTGAATTTACCAGTAGTGAAAAACTTCTGGGAGTAACAATTGACAACACACAAACATGGACTCAACAAGTTGATAACACCCTAAACAAGAGGATCAAGATGGCCCTATAATGCTCACCTGACTGACCTTGAGCCACCAAACATAAGTAGATTATATAATACATGTACGCTCAAAATTCCAGAAAGACGAGATGGGCAAGTAGTTAGAATTTTGATTTGTTTTGAAAATGTAACAGATGCGTAGAAGAGTTCAAACTTGGTAGAGGTTCACCCATGATAAATGTCATTGAAATTACATCAAAATCAGGTCAGTAGATTCTGACAAGAAGGCTTTTGAAGTTTTTACTATAGATGCCAAGTCTTCGAACTAAGAGAAAAATCCAGTTCCAGCACATAACTAACCTGTTATGTTTGAGAACGGTTTCAAACTAAAGCATCAGACTAAACTATTGTGCATGAAACGATCCGCAGTTCCAGCACAATAAATATTCCTATGAGTTTCAAACACAAGCCTTCCCAAAGTATATTGCTTGAAAGAATCTTTGTCGCAGTGCACTCTCCCCAAAAAGCAATTCAGCTCCTCCTCCAAGATTTCAAGTACACTTTGACACTGAAAATCTCAAGCAGACTTCTTGCTGTTATGAAACTAGCTAAAAATATGGTATTGCTTTATTATGAAGCAGTAAACCATCCCTGTCTGAACCATAAGAACTCTGACTTATATATTCAGAAAAACACCTATTTTAAAATGGTTCATGATACTATATGAATAATATTTCAATCATTGATTATATAATTGTATCATTCATCTTTTTATGATGAATTATCTTTTAAAACTTATATCTGGTATAATTTTGTATAATAATAGCAAAAAAAAGTTTATTTAAGGAGTTTATTACCTCTTCTTATAATAATTGCTATATACAGACATTTATGCTATAAAACAGGGGAAGTAATTTGACATAAAACTAACCCCACCCCCTGGCTGCCATGTTTTTTGACGAATCAAGATGGCTTGAACAAACTTGATAGAGAGTCACCCAAGGAACCTTTCTGTGAAATTATTTTAAAATTGAGCTAGTTGTTTTTGACAAGAAGATTTTTCAAATTATTACTATAGCTTATATAGTAAACTAACCCCACGAATCTTGATGGCTTGAACAAACTTGGTAGAAGGTCACCCAAGGAACATTTTTTTGAAATGATATCAAAATTGGCCCAGTAGTTTCAGAGGAGAAGTTGTTAAAAGCTAAAAGTTAACAAGGACGACGGACGACAGATGATGGACACCAGGCGAACACAAAAGCTCACCTGTGAGCCTTCGGCCCAGGTGAGCTAAAAATGCAATTCCTTATACTTACTTGGCAGCATAAAATACTATTTATCAATACATATTAGGAATTTATTTACAATTCTTACATACTTCCTCATCTAGACTATTGCTGTACAATATGGGGAAATTGCAACTCTGACCTATCTGGCAAAATATTGAAATTTCAAAAACGTGCTGCAAGACTATCCTTGAAAAGACATTGATACACCATCTGAATCATTATTTAATGATCTAAAATGGATGAAATTCCATATAAGAGTAGAATATAAAAAGGCTATTTTAATGTTCAACATCATCAACAACTTGGCCCCAGAGTTTTTGCAAAATAATTTTACCCCAACACCAAATATACATTCTAAATATCTACGCTCACAGTCAAATAACTCTCTATATGTACCAAAACCAAAGTTAGAAACATATATATTCTAAATCCAAAATCTGGAATTCCCTTCCAAACCATGTCAAAAAAGCTTCATTGGTTCAAGAATTTAAGAGATATTATATAACATTTAAATATAACAGTCCCTTGTCACAACAAAGATAAATTTTCATTGTCTAACAAAACAATAAATTTGTATCCTCCTCATTGCAGTCAGTTGATTCTTAAATCATTGAATGTAACATTGACTGTCTAAATATATTCTGTAGTGAACTCATCATTTTCAAGTGTAAATTTTACATTATAATACTATCATGCCTTCGCTTTGAAATATATTATTGAGTTAATAAAATAAACATTAAATATTCATTGTTAATTAAAATATACATTACAAATTAAATATGTCAACAAAATAAATTCTCTATTTCGTTAAAAAGTTTCTGTTGTTTTATTTTGTTGTATATATTTTGTTATTACTTTGTTAACATGTATATAATAGAGGACCACAGGGAAGATTGGATAGTGTTCCAACTGTGTTTCCTTTTTAAATAAAGACTTAATTATTATTACTATTATTGTTATTATTATTATTATTATTGTTGTTATTATTATTATTATTATCTTTATTATCAGAATCAGATTCGGTCACAGACCTGTGTCAGATTTTTTAACTTACATAAACATTACTGTAAATGGTGAAAAATGCCAAATATCTCTTTAATAATATGTTATCAGTCAGTATAACTGGCCAAATTTTGCATACGAGCAACAGAACTAGGTCTTGTGTGAAACACATTATAATGTCATAGATCCATTGTACCAGGTTACAACAAGTTATAGACCAGACACAAAATTTCGGACAGACCAACAAACAAACAGACTGACATCACAATTTTTCTATGCCACCATTTTGGGGTGGTGGGGGATAAAAAAAAAGGTGTTAACAAAGTCGCGGTACTTACAGAAAGAAAGTGGAAGCGAAGAATATTTGCCACCCCAAGTGCCTTCATCTGCAGTACCACAGGGGCCAGGTCACTACGCTGCATCTCAGGAATGTTGGATGGAGACAACTTCTCAAAGTCCTCCTCTGTAAACATAACACAGCACCATGTGTTATACAGATGGTTAATCTTATATAAGGTCAGAAATAGGTCAAAGAATATCAAATTAGATAAAAGCTTGCTCAAAACTTCGATCAACACCTAGGTCAGGGCAAGTACAGTAGCTTCAACTGTTTTTGAAAGTTGAGCTAAAACAATTTTAAATGTGGATGAATTGATGCATCTTGTAGAATAACAGCGCATTTACTGATATTTATGTTCATGGATCAATAAACATGCATTTGAGGTTGTCCCTTTGTGATGTACCAGTAAAGTTTGCCGTGAAATACATGGAAATAAAACCCAAACCAAATTCAAAATTTATTTTTATAGAGCAGTGACGGTTAAATAATATTGTCTACTTACCCGTGTACAGCCTGTAGGCTTTCCCAGCCCTTACACGCCCTGCCCTACCTGCTCTCTGATTGGCCGAGGCCTGGGAAACAGGCACAATTACCAGTGATTCTGAAATGATAATGTCAATAGTCACATGACTTGAATACCAAACCAGCAACTAGCAATCGCACAAATATCCAAAAAGGTCAACCAAGTATTTTGACCAAATTAAACAAGCTGATATGAGACCCCGGCCGCAGCATCACACAAATATTCAAGTCTGTTATTTTACTAAAACTCAATAGTGTGCTAAATTTCATACAAAAATTGAGTACACTATTTGAGTTTAAGTAAAATAATGAACATAAGTATTTTCGTAAACCCAGGGCCTTGCCACAGTTTCACTAAACATTTCAACATGAGATTTTCCTCAACTCAAATTTTTGAAATGCTACACCATCATCTACATTGATCATTTTGCATGATATTCTTCACCAACGAGTAAAGATTTGTACTGATTTCATCTGTGTGGCCATTTAACCTTTAACTTCATATAGACACCTTTGGTCGCTCTAATATAGACGCCTTTGAACACCTCTAATATAGAAGGCTTTTTGAATTATTGGGTGAATATTGTTTATATTAACTGACAGAGTGGAAAACAGTGCAGGAAGTGTTCAGATTGCTCGTTATGAGCAATCTGAACTCTTCCTGCAATGTTTTCAAAGGCTTTCTGTGATTGTTGAGGAAAAACATGTATCTATGGAGTAAAGGGTTAAACATTTTAAAAACAGATAATGTAAAACAATTTCAAGATATCGCAATAATTATAAACATATTTTTTTTTTTCAAGAAGTTCTAAATCTTACCAATGCCTGTTTTTGGATGATATGCTCTTAGTTTTACAAAACCGCAGTCAACAACTGAAATACAAAAAGGTAGTGAAAAATGTTTTTAGTGCAGATCCTGTACAGCAGTTTGTCATATGTTTGACATCTACATTTCAGGACACAACCCTTCATTCTTATACTATATATGGGTATTCCTGACTGCAAATACTGTCTGGGATGAAAACAAATCCTGCTTTTGGAATATCAAGTGTGACCTTCTATTTATGTTTGGCATTAAAGGCTTCCTGCAAAGTACGCAAATACAATAAGGCCTCTTGCTCTGCGGTGAGTGTTTGCACACATAAGTCTCCTTCAGTTTTTATACAATACATCTAATGTTTAACAAGGAAATTTAAGGCAGGTTGTTAGAAAAAGGTTATTATGAAATTTTACACTCATCAGTGGGTCGGAAGTGAAATGACCAGAGTTCACCACTCACGCCAGAGGTCACAGGTTAAATTCCAGGCTTGACCCGATGACCTCTCAAAAACAACTGGTACTGGTTCTACCGAGGAAATGGACTCGAAAGCAATTCACATAAGTTCCGAGTATATAACACTTGGATCTCCATGACTTTGTTAGTGGTAAGTAACCACTCTTGCAGTCAGATTGATTTTCTTCTCAAATACCAAATAAAGGTCAAATTAATGCCTTCATTCATAGCATCCAAATATGTAAACCAATTTTATTTTTTTGAATTTTTTTAACATCATTTCTAACACATTACAGGAGTGGTTCTGTACAGACTCTAGTTTTATTTGTTTTAAATATCTACAGAGAACCAGAAGTGGGTTTGTCCTTCCACCCCAGCAGTGAGAGGTAAGTGGTCATTAGATTGCGCAATAAACTACCTTTTGTATAAGCCAGGTAGCTTGCTCAAATTGCAACCGATGTAAAATCAATAAAGTATAAATATCTAGATACAGGTATTGATGTTATTAAACATCTGTGGCCGAGTGGCATAAGGTACTGCCATCTAATGATCATTCACCTTTCACTACTGAGGTCGTGGGTTTAAATCAAGCTCGGTGGTCCAAACACGTTATATGATAAAATTTGTTAAGAGTAAAACTACCGACATGTAAAACTATTACCAAAATTGACTGAAAATTAATATTTCATCTATTTATCAACTAGTTAATGGTGGCCACCAAGTGGTTGAAGAAATTGTATTAATACAATGCACTGTCAAAACTTACTGTACACTATGCCATTTATGGTAATTGATGTTTCAGCTATATTTGTTGCTATGACAATCTTTCTGCAATATTTTGGTGTCCTTTCAAAAACTTTCATCTGAAAAAAATTAAAAAAGTCAGGAGAACAGTCTGTTGACACTGGTTCTCTACTTTCTCATGATACTGGACTAATGAAGGAATGGAGTTTTTTTAATAATGGTTATTCCAGGTACAAATCTCATTAGGTTGGAACGGAGCGCTATTATTTACTGGGTCTAATTTCCTCAATAATAATGCTCCAAACTAATTCTAATTTAAAATAGTTTCAAACGTAAGTTTTTTATCCTCTTTTTATAACAAATGATAATATATAATTCAGTATATTTATCATAAAAGCACAACTTGCATTCCATACCAATGCCACCAAATAATTGATACGTTCGAATTTAAAATATGTGAGAAAAAATATCTTTCATCTAAAATAAAAGTCTTTCATCAAATTTCTTCAGACAAAAACAGTTTAATGCTCTGAAAAATTTACAATGTATTGAAGGTATTTTATTGTTAAAATATTTCAGTAAAATGTCACGGGAACAATATTTGATTAATGTTATCAGGCGATAAAGAGACCAATATTTATTCTGGCTGGAGCATACCTATAAATGGACAGTATCAGAAACATCACACATCAGGGTGTAAAAGGGACCATCACAAAGCAGGGTGTAATAGGGACCATCACACAGCAGGGTGTAAAAGGGGCCATCACACAGTAGGGTGTAAAAGGGACCATCACACAGCAGGGTGTAAAAGGGACCATCACACAGCAGGATGTAAAAGGAACCATCACACAGCAGGGTTTAAAGGAACCATCACACAGCAGGGTGTAAAAGGGGCCATCACACAGCAGGGTGTAAAAGGGACCATCACACAGCAGGGTGTAAAAGGGACCATCACACAGCAGAGTGTAAAAGGGGCCATCACACAGCAGGGTGTAAAAGGAACCATCACACAGCAGGGTGTAAAAGGGGCCATCACACAGCAGGGTGTAAAAGGGACCAACACACAGCAGGGTGTAAAAGGGACCATCACACAGCAGGATGTAAAAGGGACCATCATACAGCAGGGTGTAAAAGGGACCATCACACAGCAGGGTGTAAAAGGGGCCATCACACAGCAGGGTGTAAAAGGGACCATCACACAGCAGGGTGTAAAAGGGACCATCACACAGCAGGATGTAAAAGGGACCATCATACAGCAGGATGTAAAAGAGACCATCATACAGCAGGGTATAAAAGGAACCATCACACAGCAGGGTGTAAAAGGGGCCATCACACAGCAGGGTGTAAAAGGGGCCATCACACAGCAGGGTGTAAAAGGGACCATCACACAGCAGGATGTAAAAGGGACAATCATACAGCAGGATGTAAAAGGGACCATCATACAGCAGGGTATAAAGGGACCATCACACAGCAGGGTGTAAAAGGGACCATCACACAGCAGGGTATAAAAGGAACCATCACACAGCAGGATGTAAAAGGAACCATAACACAGCAGGGTATAAAAGGAACCATCACACAGCAGGGTGTAAAAGGAACTATCACACAGCAGGGTGTAAAAGGAACTATCACACAGCACGGTGTAAAAGGAACCATCACACAGCAGGGTGTAAAAGGAACTATCACACAGCAGGATGTAAAAGGGACCATCACACAGCAGAGTGTAAAAGGGACCATCACACAGCTGGATGTAAAAGGGAACATCACACAGCAGGGTATAAAAGGAACCATCACACAGCAGGGTATAAAAGGAACCATCACACAGCAGGATGTAAAAGGAACCATCACACAGCAGAGTGTAAAAGGGACCATCACACAGCTGGATGTAAAAGGGACCATCACACAGCAGGGTATAAAAGGAACCATCACACAGCAGGGTATAAAAGGAACCATCACACAGCAGGATGTAAAAGGGACCATCACACAGCAGAGTGTAAAAGGGACCATCACACAGCTGGATGTAAAAGGGACCATCATACAGCAGGGTGTAAAAGGAACCATCACAAAGCAGGGTATAAAAGGGACAATCACACAGCAGGGTGTAAAAGGAACCATCACACAGCAGGGTGTAAAAGGGACCATCACACAGCAGGATGTAAAAGGAACCATCACACAGCAGGGTGTAAAAGGAACCATCACACAGCAGGATGTAAAAGGGACCATCACACAGCAGGGCGTAAAAGGAACCATCACACAGCAGGGTATAAAAGGAACCATCACACAGCAGGGTATAAAAGGAACCATCACACAGCAGAGTGTAAAAGGAACCATCACACAGCAGGATGTAAAAGGGACCATCACACAACAGGGTATAAAAGGAACCATCACACAGCAGGGTGTAAAAGGGACCATCACACAGCAGGATGTAAAAGGGACCATCACACAGCAGGGCGTAAAAGGAACCATCACAAAGCAGGGTGTAAAAGGAACCATCACACAGCAGGGTGTAAAAGGAACCATCACACAGCAGGGTGTAAAAGGTACCATCACACAACAGGGTGTAAAAGGGACCATCATACAACAGGGTGTAAAAGGGACAATCACACAGCAGAGTGTAAAAGGGACCATCACACAGCAGGGTGTAAAAGGGACCATCACACAACAGGGTGTAAAAGGGACCATCACACAGCAGGATGTAAAAGGGACCATCACACAGCAGGGTGTAAAAGGTACCATCACACAGCAGGGTGTAAAAGGGACCATCATACAGCAGGGTGTAAAAGGTACCATCATACAGCAGGGTGTAAAAGGGACAATCACACAGCAGAATGTAAAAGGGACCATCACACAGCAGGATGTAAAAGGGACCATCACACAGCAGGGTGTAAAAGGGACCATCACACAGCAGGGTGTAAAAGGTACCATCACACAACGGGGTGTAAAAGGGACCATCATACAGCAGGGTGTAAAAGGGACCATCACACAGCAGGGTGTAAAAGGGACCATTACACAGCAGGGTGTAAAAGGGACCATCACACAGCAAGGTGTAAAAGGGACCATAACAAAGCAGGGTGTAAAAGGGACCATCACACAGCAGGGTGTAAAAGGAACCACCACAAAGCAGGGTATAAAAGGGACAATCACACAGCAGGGTGTAAAAGGAACCATCACACAGCAGGGTGTAAAAGGGACCATCACACAGCAGGATGTAAAAGGAACCATCACACAGCAGGGTGTAAAAAGAACCATCACACAGCAGGATGTAAAAGGGACCATCACACACCAGGGCATAAAAGGAACCATCACACAGCAGGGTATAAAAGGAACCATCACACAGCAGGGTGTAAAAGGAACCATCACACAGCAGGGTGTAAAAGGGACCATCACACAGCAGGATGTAAAAGGGACCATCACACAGCAGGGCGTAAAAGGAACCATCACAAAGCAGGGTGTAAAAGGAACCATCACACAGCAGGGTGTAAAAGGAACCATCACACAGCAGGGTGTAAAACGGACCATCACACAGCAGGGTGTAAAAGGTACCATCACACAACAGGGTGTAAAAGGGACCATCATACAACAGGGTGTAAAAGGGACCATCACACAGCAGAGTGTAAAAGGGACCATCACACAGCAGGGTGTAAAATGAACCATCACACAGCAGAGTGTAAAAGGGACCATCACACAGCAGGGTGTAAAAGGGACCATCACACAGCAGGGTGTAAAAGGGACCATCACACAGCAGGATGTAAAAGGGACCATCACACAGCAGGGTGTAAAAGGGACAATCACACAGCAGAGTGTAAAAGGGACCATCACACAGCAGGGTGTAAAAGGTACCATCACACAACAGGGTGTAAAAGGGACCATCATACAACAGGGTGTAAAAGGGACCATCACACAGCAGAGTGTAAAAGGGACCATCACACAGCAGGGTGTAAAAGGAACCATCACACAGCAGAGTGTAAAAGGGACCATCACACAGCAGGGTGTAAAAGGGACCATCACACAGCAGGGTGTAAAAGGTACCATCACACAGCAGGGTGTAAAAGGGACCATCACACAGCAGGATGTAAAAGGGACCATCACACAGCAGGGTGTAAAAGGTACCATCACACAACAGGGTGTAAAAGGGACCATCACACAGCAGGGTGTAAAAGGGACCATCACACAGCAGAATGTAAAAGGAACGATCACACAGCAGGATGTAAAAGGGACCATCACACAGCAGGGTGTAAAAGGTACCATCACACAACAGGGTGTAAAAGTGACCATCATACAGCAGGGTGTAAAAGGGACCATCACACAGCAGAGTGTAAAACGGACCATCACACAGCAGGATGTAAAAGGGACCATCACCCAGCAGGGTGTAAAAGGGACCATCACACAACAGGGTGTAAAAGGGACCATAACACAGCAGGGTGTAAAAGGGACCATCACACAGCAGGGTGTAAAAGGGACCATCACACAGCAAGGTGTAAAAGGAACCATCACACAGCAGGGTGTAAAAGGAACCATCAAACAGCAAGGGGTAAAAGGAACCATCACAAAGCAGGGTGTAAAAGGAACCATCACACAGCAGGGTTTAAAGGAACAATCACACAGCAGGGTGTAAAAGGGACCATCACAAAGCAAGGTGTAAAAGGGACCATCACACAGCAGGGTGTAAAATGGACCATCACACAGCAGGGTTTAAAGGGACCATCACACAGCAGGGTGTAAAAGGGACCATCACACAGCAGGGTATAAAAGAAACCATCACACAGCAGAGTGTAAAAGGGACCATCACACAGCAGGGTTTAAAGGAACCATCACACAGCAGGGTGTAAAAGGGACCATCACACAGCAGGGTGTAAAATGGACCATCACACAGCAAGGTGTAAAAGGAACCATCACACAGCAGGGTGTAAAAGGGACCATCACACAGCAGGGTGTAAAACGGGACCATCACACAGCAGAGTGTAAAAGGATCCATCACACAGCAGGGTGTAAAAGGAACCATCACACAGCAGGGTGTAAAAGGAACCATCACACAGCAGGGTGTAAAAGGGACCATCACACAGCAGTGTGTAAAAGGAACCATCACACAGCAGGGTGTTAAACAGACCATCACACAGCAGGTTGTAAAAGGGACCATCACACAGCAGGGTATAAAAGGAACCATCACACAGCAGGGTGTAAAAGGAACCATCACACAGCAGGGTGTAAAAGGAACCATCACACAGCAGGATGTAAAAGGAACCATCACACAGCAGGGCATAAAAGGGACCTTCACACAGCAGGGCGTAAAAGGGGCCATCACACAGCAGGGTGTAAAAGGAACCATCACACAGCAGGGTGTAAAAGGGGCCATCACACAACAGGGTGTAAAAGGGACCAACACACAGCAGGGTGTAAAAGGGACCATCACACAGCAGGATGTAAAAGGGACCATCATACAGCAGGGTGTAAAAGGGACCATCACACAGCAGGGTGTAAAAGGGGCCATCACACAGCAGGGTGTAAAAGGGACCATCACACAGCAGGGTGTAAAAGGGACCATCACACAGCAGGATGTAAAAGGGACCATCATACAGCAGGATGTAAAAGGGACCATCATACAGCAGGGTATAAAAGGAACCATCACACAGCAGGGTGTAAAAGGGGCCATCACACAGCAGGGTGTAAAAGGGGCCATCACACAGTAGGGTGTAAAAGGGACCATCACACAGCAGGATGTAAAAGGGACAATCATACAGCAGGATGTAAAAGGGACCATCATACAGCAGGGTATAAAGGGGCCATCACACAGCAGGGTGTAAAAGGGACCATCACACAGCAGGGTATAAAAGGAACCATCACACAGCAGGATGTAAAAGGAACCATAACACAGCAGGGTATAAAAGGAACCATCACACAGCAGGGTGTAAAAGGAACTATCACACAGCAGGGTGTAAAAGGAACTATCACACAGCAGGGTGTAAAAGGAACCATCACACAGCAGGGTGTAAAAGGAACTATCACACAGCAGGGTGTAAAAGGGACCATCACACAGCAGGATGTAAAAGGGACCATCACACAGCAGGGTATAAAAGGAACCATCACACAGCAGGGCATAAAAGGGACCATCACACAGCAGGATGTAAAAGGGACCATCACACAGCAGAGTGTAAAAGGGACCATCACACAGATGGATGTAAAAGGGACCATCACACAGCAGGATGTAAAAGGAACCATCACACAGCAGGGTATAAAAGGAACCATCACACAGCAGGATGTAAAAGGAACCATCACACAGCAGAGTGTAAAAGGGACCATCACACAGCTGGATGTAAAAGGGACCATCACACAGCAGGGTATAAAAGGAACCATCACACAGCAGGCTATAAAAGGAACCATCACACAGCAGGATGTAAAAGGGACCATCACACAGCAGAGTGTAAAAGGAACCATCACACAGCAGGGTGTAAAAGGGGCCATCACACAGCAGGGTGTAAAAGGAACTATCACACAGCAGGGTGTAAAAGGTACCATCACACAGCAGGGTGTAAAAGGGACCATCACACAGCAGGGTGTAAAAGGAACCATCACACAGCAGGGTGTAAAAGGGACCATCACACAACAGGGTGTAAAAGGGACCATCACACAGCAGGATGTAAAAGGGACCATCACACAGCAGGGTGTAAAAGGTACCATCACACAGCAGGGTGTAAAAGGGACCATCACACAGCAGGGTGTAAAAGGGACCATCACACAGCAGAATGTAAAAGGAACGATCACACAGCAGGATGTAAAAGGGACCATCACACAGCAGGGTGTAAAAGGGACCATCACACAGCAGGGTGTAAAAGGTACCATCACACAACAGGGTGTAAAAGGGACCATCATACAGCAGGGTGTAAAAGGGACCATCACACAGCAGGGTGTAAAAGGGACCATCACACAGCAAGGTGTAAAAGGGACCATAACAAAGCAGGGTGTAAAAGGGACCATCACACAGCAGGGTGTAAAAGGAACCACCACAAAGCAGGGTATAAAAGGGACAATCACACAGCAGGGTGTAAAAGGAACCATCACACAGCAGGGTGTAAAAGGGACCATCACACAGCAGGATGTAAAAGGAACCATAACAGAGCAGGGTGTAAAAAGAACCATCACACAGCAGGATGTAAAAGGGACCATCACACACCAGGGCATAAAAGGAACCATCACACAGCAGGGTATAAAAGGAACCATCACACAGCAGGGTATAAAAGGAACCATCACACAGCAGGGTGTAAAAGGGACCATCACACAGCAGGATGTAAAAGGGACCATCACACAGCAGGGCGTAAAAGGAACCATCACAAAGCAGGGTGTAAAAGGAACCATCACACAGCAGGGTGTAAAAGGAACCATCACACAGCAGGTTGTAAAAAGGACCATCACACAACAGGGTGTAAAAAGGACCATCATACAACAGGGTGTAAAAGGGACCATCACACAGCAGAGTGTAAAAGGGACCATCACACAGCAGGGTGTAAAAGGAACCATCACACAGCAGAGTGTAAAAGGGACCATTACACAGCAGGTGTAAAAGGGACCATCACACAGCAGGGTGTAAAAGGGACCATCACACAGCAGGATGTAAAAGGGACCATCACACAGCAGGGTGTAAAAGGGACCATCACTCAGCAGAGTGTAAAAGGGACCATCACACAGCAGGGTGTAAAAGGTACCATCACACAACAGGCTGTAAAAGGGACCATCATACAACAGGGTGTAAAAGGGACCATCACACAGCAGAGTGTAAAAGGGACCATCACACAGTAGGGTGTAAAACGAACCATCACACAGCAGAGTGTAAAAGGGACCATCACACAGCAGGGTGTAAAAGGGACCATCACACAGCAGGGTGTAAAAGGTACCATCACACAACAGGGTGTAAAAGGGACCATCACACAGCAGGATGTAAAAGGGACCATCACACAGCAGGGTGTAAAAGGGACCATCACACAACAGGGTGTAAAAGGGACCATAACACAGCAGGGTGTAAAAGGGACCATCACACAGCAGGGTGTAAAAGGGACCATCACACAGCAAGGTGTAAAAGGAACCATCACACAGTAGGGTGTAAAAGGAACCATCAAACAGCAAGGGGTAAAAGGAACCATCACAAAGCAGGGTGTAAAAGGAACCATCACACAGCAGGGTTTAAAGGAACAATCACACAGCAGGGTGTAAAAGGGACCATCACAAAGCAAGGTGTAAAAGGGACCATCACACAGCAGGGTGTAAAAGGGACCATCACACAGCAGGGTTTAAAGGGACCATCACACAGCAGGGTGTAAAAGGGACCATCACACAGCAGGGTATAAAAGAAACCATCACACAGCAGAGTGTAAAAGGGACCATCACACAGCAGGGTTTAAAGGAACCATCACACAGCAGGGTGTAAAAGGGACCATTACACAGCAGGGTGTAAAATGGACCATCACACAGCAAGGTGTAAAAGGAACCATCACACAGCAGGGTGTAAAAGGGACCATCACACAGCAGGGTGTAAAACGGGACCATCACACAGCAGAGTGTAAAAGGATCCATCACACAGCAGGGTGTAAAAGGAACCATCACACAGCAGGGTGTAAAAGGAACCATCACACAGCAGGGTGTAAAAGGAACCATCACACAGCAGGGTGTAAAAGGAACCATCACACAGCAGGGTGTAAAAGGAATTATCATACAGCAGGATGTAAAAGGGACCATCACACACCAGGGTGTAAAAGGGACCATCACACAGCTGGGTGTAAAAGGGGCCATCACACAGATGGGTGTAAAAGGGGCCATCACATGGCAGGGTGTAAAAGGGACCATCACACAGCAGGGTGTAAAAGGTACCATCACACAGCTGGGTGTAAAAGGGACCATCACACAGCAGGGTGTAAAAGGAACCATCGTACAGCAGGGTGTAAAAGGGACCATCACACAGCAGGTTGTAAAAGGGACCATCACACAGCAGGGTGTAAAAGGAACCATCACACAGCAGGGTGTAAAAGGGACCATCACACAGCAGTGTGTAAAAGGAACCATCACACAGCAGGGTGTTAAACAGACCATCACACAGCAGTTTGTAAAAGGGACCATCACACAGCAGGGTATAAAAGGAACCATCACACAGCAGGGTGTAAAAGGAACCATCACACAGCAGGGTGTAAAAGGAACCATCACACAGCAGGATGTAAAAGGAACCATCACACAGCAGGGCATAAAAGGGACCTTCACACAGCAGGGCGTAAAAGGGACCATCACACAGCAGGATGTAAAAGGAACCATCACACAGCAGGGCGTAAAAGGAACCATCACACAGCAAGGCGTAAAAGGGACCATCACACAGCAGGGTATAAAAGGAACCATCACACAGCAGGATGTAAAAGGAACCATCACACAGCAGGGCGTAAAAGGAATCATCACACAGCAAGGCGTAAAAAGGACCATCACACAGCAGGGTATAAAAGGAACCATCACACAATAGGATGTAAAAGGAACCATCACACAGCAGAGTGTAAAAGGGATCATCACACAGCAGAGTGTAAAAGGAACCATCACACAGCAGGATGTAAAAGGGACTATCACACAGCAGGGCATAAAACGGATCATCACACAGAAGGGTATAAAAGGGACCATCACACAGCAGGGCGTAAAACGAACCATCACACAGCAGGGTGTAAAAGGAACCATCACACAGCACAGGATGTTGAAAGAACCATCACACAGCAGAGTGTAAAAGGATCCATCACACAGCAGGATGTAAAAGGGACCATCACACAGCAGGTTGTAAAAGGAACCATCACACAGCAGGGTGTAAAAGGAACCATCACACAGCAGAGTGTAAAAGGAACGATCACACAGCAGGGTGTAAAAGGGACCATCACACAGCAGGTTGTAAAAGGAACCATTACACAGCAGGGTGTAAAAGGAACTATCACACAGCAGGGTGTAAAAGGAACCATCACACAGCAGGGTGTAAAAGGAACCATCACACAGAAGGGTATAAAAGGGACCATCACACAGCAGGGTGTAAAACAAACCATCACACAGCAGGGTGTAAAAGGAACCATCACACAGCAGAGTGTAAAAGGGACCATCACACAGCACAGGATGTTGAAAGAACCATCACACAGCAGAGTGTAATAGGATCCATCACACAGCAGGATGTAAAAGGGACCATCACACAGCAGGTTGTAAAAGGAACCATCACACAGCAGGGTGTAAAAGGGACCATCACACAGCAGGGTGTAAAAGGGACCATAACACAGCAGGGTGAAAAAGGGACCATCACACAGCAGGATGTAAAAGGGACCATCACACAGCAGGGTGTAAAAGGGACCATCACACAGCAGGGTGTAAAAGGGACCATTACACAGCAGGGTGTAAAAGGGACCATCACACAACAGGGAGTAAAAGGAACCATCACACAGCAGGATGTAAAAGGGACCATCACACAGCAGGGTGTAAAAGGAACCATCACACAGCAGGGTGTAAAAGGGACCATCACACAGCAGGGTGTAAAAGGAACTATCACACAGCAGGGTGTAAAAGGAACCATCACACAGCAGGGTATAAAAGGAACCATCACACAGCAGGGTGTAAAAGGAACGTTATGTACACAGCTTACAACAGTGATCAAGTGTTATGGTGAGTTGTAGTATAGTCCATTGAATTCTGATTTACAATAACATACCATTTTTAATAAACTAATGAAATAATGGAAATCTGTTCTATTTATAGAACATTTCAGGAAGGAGTCTGGGATTTATCCCACCACCTCTGGTGTAAGTAGCCAATGAGTACTCCACTACACCAACCAACCCCCTATACTGAAATGTTGCATCTTTTTTGTTTATTTATCTGAATATTTAGCATCATTTCTATGTCATAGAGGGCTAACAGACAATCAGTAAATCTAACCATTCTTTCCTGGGCTCACTCCGCTATTACCTCCCTTGAGTACTCCGAACCCACAAAGGAAATAGGTAGCAGTAAAACTTTAGTTTCCTTTTTATTCTTTATTCAAGGCTTAATATTGCAGTAATCTTTTTATTCCTACGATGTGTTAAATGGTCAGTATTTTAAAAATCACCATTGAAAATTTGATGCTGATACAAGATTTCTTGGCAATTCTCTGTCATTTTAAATTTGATGGTTCAAACTGCATCATGGGAAAATTGTTGACATATTATTACTCTGGAAATTGATTGGTATCACAAAACCATTGAATTTTAAAAATAAAAAGGTCCAGGTATGATTACTTTCTTTATAATTATAAGTATTGAACCAGTGAAGAATTTTAGCCCGGTTACATGCTGCAGATTTTGTTTTTTCACTGTGTTTTTGACATAGATGTTACACTACTGGTGTCAGACTTTCTGGGATTCTGGAAGGTAAACCAGTACTAGAGCACACCCATCTCCGCGAGTAAATGGTAACTTTCCCAATTGAATCAGCCGTGAGTGACAAATGAGAATGAGACATATTTAATGTTGTTTATCAAACATCACAGAGACTTTGGCGGGGCGGGGATTCAAACTCACAATCCTGAATAAATAGTCAGACGTGCCACTGACTGAGGTAACCAAGACTGGCACTTATACATCTTTTAACAACAATTCAATGCCAGCACAATAGCCTTTACAAAACATAAGAATGATTCGAAAAAACAAACCTGCTCTGCTGCAGGAAGACTGCCATGCATTGGTACTATCTTCATCTTTAATGCATCTTTGTCCTTCACAAGTTTCTTGGCTTCTTCGCTAAATACAGAAGAAAGTTGCATCAGACATATAAACCTATTTTAACACAATATATGCTAAACATGGCATCCAGTTCAGTTGATAGAGACAGACCTAAGTTACATACAAGTAATGTGCTGTTATTGTGTCGTGTTTAGTGTCGCTTTCATCAATTTTTAAGTTATATCACGATGATGACTACTTGAGACAGTATTCTAAGTGCTGCCACTCTGGAGTATCATGCCGAAGACAATGGTATGCTACCCCACCCATTCATATCATACTCACACTGGGCCGACCAGCTAGAACTATTCTCTAAATGTTGAGCGTCAAGAGAGGAAGTTTTTAGTAAAATTTTTCAAGTCTTTGGTATGACTGGGGGATCAAACCCACAGCCTTCCATGTGCAGGGCAGACTCTCTAGACCACCACTGTGGTGCTTTAAAGATTGAACACATATTAAAACATAAAGTTATATGCTATACAGTAATACAGACCAACAATAGACTTTTATAGGTTATATTATGTTATATCCAGTTTTATTGGTGGAGGAAGACCTCAGAATGAATCTGAGTAGAACCACTGTCCTTACACAAGTAACTAGCAAACCTTCTAACATAAAGATTTTGAAGAGATCGGGACTCAAACCTATAACCTTAGTGGTCACAGGTAAGTCATCTGAGACGGCCCCTTAGACCACTAGGCCTCAATGGACCCTATACAAATTAAGTATATGAGATTGAAGGTTGAGTGTTTGCAGCAAATCAAATACTGCTTAGCTATATAACTGATGTCAGAAGTTCTAAAGACCGTGGCGTGGTCTAGTGGTAGAGCGTCCGCCTCGCATGCGGAAGGTCATGGGTTCAATTTCCAGCCGGGTCATACCAAAGACTTTAAAAATGGTACTAGAAGCTTCCTCGCTTGACGTTCAGCATTTCGTGGAGTTCTAGGTCTGGTCGGTCCGGTGTCAGTATAATGTGACTGGGTGGGGTATCATACCATGTGTCTGTGGCATGATACTCCAGTGTGACAGCGCTTAGAATACAGTCTCAAGTAGGCACCGTCATGATATGACTGAAAAATTGTTGAAAGCAACGCTAAACACCATACAACAACAACAGAAGTTCTAATTGGGAGGAACTTTATATAGCTAGATTTAATATACCAACCTTTTTTATATAGCGTGAAGCATGTTTATAACTAGATATGTGTCTACTGACAGGTATGCCCCACCAGTAATCAAAACCCATTTTTATAAATGAAAATTAAGTCAAAAATGGTCCATAACTCTTTTAAAATTTGATGGACATTGACAAATATCTTACTTGTATTTGATAAGTATACAGGTACATATAAAATATAAAAAAGACCCCCTTCAGAAGTAACTGACAGGAAACTATCTTTTATTTTGGATGAACAAACTGATGATCAAACCGATGGGTATTAAAGTGACTTTTGGCCACAACTGATTACTTGTGTGACTATATTTTAGCATGAACGTGTCCAGAAATAGCCAAATATTTTTCAAAAGTCCAAGTCCAAGGACATACAGGGGTAACAATTAATTTCCCTTCAACATTCTTTGATAATACATCATGACTGCCTGTCTGTCCATACACCAACTATACATACATCATGACTGCCTGTCTGTCCGTACAACCACTATACATATATCATGACTGTCTGTCTGTCCGTACACCCACTAAACATACATCATGACTGCGTTTCTGTCGGTACAGCCACTATACATGCATAATGACTGCATTTCTGTTCGTACACCCACTATACTTACATCATGACTGCTTTTCTATCCATACACCCATTATACATAACCATGAATGCCTGTCTGTCCGTTCACCCACTATGCACACATCACGACTGCCTGTCCGTCCATACACCCACTATACATACATCATGACTGCCTGTTCGTCCATACACAAACTATACTTACATCATGACTGCGTTTTTGTCTGTTCACCCACTATACATACATCATGACTGCCTGTCTGTCCATACACCCACTATACATACATCATGACTGACTGTATGTCCATACACCCACTATACATACATCATGACTGCCTGTCTGTTCTTACACTCAATATACATACATCATAACTGCATTTTTGTCTGTACACCCACTTTACAAACATCATGACTGCATTCCTGTCCATACACTAACTATACATACATCATGAATACCTGTTTGTCCATACATCAACTATACATACATCATGAATACTTGTCTGTCCATACACCCACTATACATACATCATGACTGCGTTTCTGTCCATACACCCACTATACATACATCATGAATACCTTTCTGTCTGTACACCCACTATACATACATCATGACTGCGTTTCTGTCCGTACACCCACTTTAAATACATCACGACTGTCAGTATGTCCATACACCCACTATACATACATCACGACTGCCTATACGTCTGTACACCCACTATACTAACATCATGACTGCATTCCTGTCCATACACCCACTTTACATACATCATGAATACCTGTTTGTCCATACATCCACTATACATACATCATAAATACCTGTCTGTCCATACACGCACTATACATACATCATGACTGTGTTTCTGTCCATACACCCACTATACATACATCATGAATACCTTTCTGTCTGTACACCCACTATACATACATCATGACTGCATTTCTGTCCGTACACCCACTTTACATACATCATGACTGCCAGTCTGTCCATACACCCACTATACATACATCATGACTGGGCACACGAATGGGTAGTTAAGTGTCTAGGGTTTAGGGTTAGTAATTTTCATTGGCAGTTGAAAAGCAGTTGAAAAATAATTACGTGGCTGTTTCTAGACACTTAAAAACAGCTTTTATGTGGCTTTTTTTCTTTTATGTGGCTAAAATTTAGCCACACAAGTAATAAGCTTGACGCAAAGAAGCCACTTAAATACCAATTCGTAGGAACGTCCGCCTGTATGTCCATACAGGCACTATACTAACATCATTACTGCATTCCTGTCTGTCCATACACCCACTATACATACATGATAAATACCTGTCTGTCCATACACCCACTAAACATACATCATGACTGCCTGTCCATCTGTACACCCACTTAACATACATCATGACTGCCAGTCTGTCCATACACCCACTATACATACATCATGACTGCCTGTCCATCTGTACACCCACTTTACATACATCATGACTGCGTTTCTGTCCATACACCCACTATACATACATCATGACTGCCAGTCTGTCCATACACCCACTATACATACATGATAAATACCTGTCTGTCCATACACCCACTATACATACATCATGACTGCGTTTCTGTCCATACACGCACTATACATACATCATGACTGCCAGTCTGTCCATACACCCACTAAACATACATCATGACTGTGTTTCTGTCCATACACCCACTATACATACATCATGAATACCTTTCTGTCTGTACACCCACTATACATACATCATGACTGCGTTTCTGTCCGTACACCCACTTTAAATACATCACGACTGTCAGTATGTCCATACACCCACTATACATACATCACGACTGCCTGTACGTCTGTACACCCACTATACTAACATCATGACTGCATTCCTGTCCATACACCCACTATACATACATCATGAATACCTGTTTGTCCATACATCCACTATACATACATCATAAATACCTGTCTGTCCTTACACGCACTATACATACATCATGACTGTGTTTCTGTCCATACACCCACTATACATACATCATGAATACCTTTCTGTCTGTACACCCACTATACATACATCATGACTGCGTTTCTGTCCGTACACCCACTTTACATACATCATGACTGCCAGTCTGTCCATACACCCACTATACATACATCATGACTGGGCACACGAATGGGTAGTTAAGTGTCTAGGGTTTAGGGTTAGTAATTTTCATGGACAGTTGAAAAGCAGTTGAAAAATAATTACGTGGCTGTTTCTAGACACTTAAAAACAGCTTTTATGTGGCTTTTTTTCTTTTATGTGGCTAAAATTTAGCCAAACAAGTAATAAGCTTGACGCAAAGAAGCCACTTAAATACCAATTCGTAGGAACGTCCGCCTGTATATCCATACAGGCACTATACTAACATCATTACTGCATTCCTGTCTGTCCATACACCCACTATACATACATGATAAATACCTGTCTGTCCATACACCCACTAAACATACATCATGACTGCGTTTCTGTCCATACACCCACCATATACATACATCATGACTGCCAGTCTGTCCATACACCCACTAAACATACATCATGACTGCCAGTCTGTCCATACACCCACTATACATACATCATGAATACCTGTCTGTCCATACACCCACTATACATACATCATGACTGCCAGTCTGTCCATACACCCACTATACATACATCATGAATACTTGTCTGTCCATACACCCACTATACATACATCATGACTGCCAGTCTGTCCATACACCCACTATACATACATCATGAATACCTGTCTGTCCATACACCCACTATACATACATGATAAATACCTGTCTGTCCATACACCCACTAAACATACATCATGACTGCCTGTCTGTTTGTACACCCACTAAACATACATCATGACTGCCAGTCTGTCCATACACCCACTATACATACATCATGAATACCTGTCTGTCCATACACCCACTATACATACATCATGACTGCCAGTCTGTCCATACACCCACTATACATACATCATGAATACCTGTCTGTCCATACACCCACTATACATACATCATGACTGCCAGTCTGTCCACACACCCACTATACATACATCATGAATACTTGTCTGTCCATACACGCACTATACATACATCATGACTGCCAGTCTGTCCATACACCCACTATACATACATCATGAATACCTGTCTGTCCATACACCCACTATACATACATCATGACTGCCAGTCTGTCCATACACCCACTAAACATACATCATGACTGCGTTTCTGTCCATACACCCACTATACATACATCATGACTGCCAGTCTGTCCATACACCCACTAAACATACATCATGACTGCGTTTCTGTCCATACACCCACTATACATACATCATGAATACCTGTCTGTCCATACACCCACTATACATACATCATGACTGCCAGTCTGTCCATACACCCACTATACATACATCATGAATACCAGTCTGTCCATACACCCACTAAACATACATCATGACTGCCAGTCTGTCCATACACCCACTATACATACATCATGAATACCTGTCTGTCCATACACCCACTATACATACATCATGACTGCCAGTCTGTCCATACACCCACTATACATACATCATGAATACCAGTCTGTCCATACACCCACTAAACATACATCATGACTGCGTTTCTGTCCATACACCCACTATACATACATCATGACTGCCAGTCTGTCCATACACCCACTATACATACATCATGAATACCTGTCTGTCCATACACGCACTATACATACATCATGACTGCCAGTCTGTCCATACACCCACTATACATACATCATGAATACCTGTCTGTCCATACACCCACTATACATACATCATGACTGCCAGTCTGTCCATACACCCACTATACATACATCATGACTGCCAGTCTGTCCATACACCCACTATACATACATCATGACTGCTTGTCTGTCCATACACCCACTAAACATACATCATGACTGCGTTTCTGTCCATATACCCACTATACAAACATCATGACTGCCAGTCTGTCCATACACCCACTATACATACATCATGACTGCCTGTACGTCCGCACAACCACTATACTTACATCATTTCTGCATTCCTGTCCATTCACCCACTATACATACATCATGAATACCTGTTTGTCCATACACCCACTATACATACATCATGAATACTTATCTGTACATACACCCACTAAACATACATCATGACTGCCTGTCCATCTGTACACCCACTATACATACATCATGACTGCCTGTCTGTTTGTACACCCACTATACATACATCATGCCTGCGTTTTTGTCCGTACACCAACTATACATACATCATGAATTCCTGTCTGTCTGTACACCCACTATACATACATCATGACTGCATTTCTGTCCATACACCCACTATACATACATCATGAATGCCTGTCTGTCCGTACAGCCACTATACTTACATCAACATAGACGTCACCTTGTTCACTTCATCCTAAAATCAAGAAGCAACAGCAACTTATCATTACATATAATTTATAAATATACTAAAATTAAAAGTTAAGTAATTGTATTAGGATTAAACTAAATGAGTAAAACAAGAGGGCCAAGATGGCCCTATATCGCTAACCTGAATGACCTTGAGTCACCAAACTTAAATAGATTATCTAATACATGAACACTCAAAATTCCAGAAAAACAAGATGGGCGAGTAGTTAGAATTTTGATTTGTTTTGAAGATGTAACAGATGCATAGAAGAGTTGTGCGATAACAATAGTATCCTTGTGAGGATATCTGGATATCAGATATCAAAAGAAAGTTTTCACTATATATCCATAATAAGAAAACCAGCCTCCCCTCCTGGCTACTATGTTTTTTCTACAAATCGCAATGGCTGGAACAAACTTGGTAGAGGTTCACCCATGGTAAATGTCAGTGAAATTACATCGAAATCAGGTCAGTAGATTCTGACAAGAAGGCTTTTGAAGTTTTTACTATAGCTGCCTATATAGTAAACTAGCACTTCACTGTGGCTTGAATAAACTTGGTAGAGGGTCACTCAAGGAACATTTCTGTGAAGTAATATCAAAATTGGCCCAGTGGTTTCTGACAAGAAGATTTTTTAAGGTTTTACTATAGCTTATATAGTAAACTAACCCCACCCCTGGCCACCATGTTTTTTTATGAATCACTACGATTTGAACAAACTTGGTAGAGGGTCATCCGAGGAAAATTTCTGTGAAATTATTTTAAAATCAAGCCAGTAGTTTCTGACAAGAAGATTTTTTAAGTTTTTACTAATTAAACTTGCCCCGCCCCCTGGTTTTCTGTGAAGTTATATCAAAATTGACCCAGTGGTTTCAGAGAAGTTGTTAGAAGATTAAAGTTAAATATGGACAATAGAAGACAGACTACAGACGACAGACACCAGACACCAGGCGATCACTAAAGCTCACCTGATAGCCTTCGAGTCAGGTGAGATAAAAACACAATGTTTGCTTGAGATTTCAGCAGATGTCAATAGAACACCATATAATACATACGTAAAATATGACATCCAAAATAGCAGGCAAACGTTGTGTGTTTATAAGTGTTTCAGTTTTTATTTGAATTCGATTTATGAGTACACTAATGTGAACACAACCTTTTATTATTGAGTCATATTGTAGTGAAATGAATAAAGTTTAACATATGTAAAATTCAAGAACTTGTACCAGACCATTTTTGCACAATCAAGCGTGAATATTCAAAATGTGTTGTTTTTAACCCGCATTTTAATCAACACCAGTGTAATGATTAAATGTAAAGGTAACACAAATTGTGTTTTATCTGTATTAAATTTATAATCTTATCACAGGAAATAAAATTAAAAACAATTTTCAATTAATATTGATCATTTCATTTCGAAAAACCTGTGAAAATCATCCAAAAAACATGCACCACTTGTTAACAAGACTCTGGGGAACTATACTAAAGAAAAAAACTAAAACAAAAGCTGATACATCACAGTATATGTGTATAGATTTTTGATAATTAACGCCAGATGTCAAAATATCTGATAGGAGCGCCGCGAATTACCTTAAATACCAATATGCAAATTTATTTACAACCAAATATTTACTGTTATTTCACTTGTTCACATTTGTATACTCAATTAAAACTATGCTGAGTCACTTATAACCATTTTTTAATCATTTACAAATATGTTTATTCACTTAAAACTATTTGCTTTTTAATCACAACTCTGTTAAGTCACTAATAACAACTGCTTGTTATATTTAAAATCTGTTTGAAATCACCTGATTACTAAACCTGTTATTTCACCTATTAACATTTTTAATCAATTACACATTTGTATATGTTAATACATTTATAACCAACCAATCAATCAAATCATTTCAACACATTTGCAATCATATTCAAATATTGATTGTATAAACAAATATTTCAAGGGTACAACATGTGTGATGGCAAGAATAGGACAATGTGACTTGGGCATGTCATATATAAACAAGAGGCCCTGAGGACGCTCTACTGACTTGAGTGACCATGGCATTTTTTAAAATTCCACAATATTTACTCTCTTTCAGGGGTCATCTTAACAAATTATGGATAAATACCCCCCCCCCCCCCCCCCCCCCCCCACACCCATACTGAACAAAAACTTAATTGCTATGAAAAGGAAATACTTTAAATTCCCATACCATTCATCTGTAAAAAACATATATTACCCTGTACAGAACCCTTATACAACCCAGCCCCTTATTTGTCAGAACTTCATTCACCCACTCTTAATGATTTGTTATGAGCAGAAATGATTCAAATTTTAAAAAGAAGTTTTTTTGTAAACATGGATGCAAAATGAAAAATATCAGTTTTCCTTGCAATATTCCTATGTAAAAGTCACATTACAGGGCCCTTATATATTCCAGCCCCTTGATTTGCAGGATTTTTAATCCTTGCTGATGTAAGGATAATTTATATCAAATATGAACTAGTTTGACTGAAAGGTTATTGAGAGGAAATTTTTGAAAATTCCCAATTTTAATCCATCCGCCGCCCCTGGCCGCTTATGGAAATTCAATCCTCTTTATTGAACAAAATCAAATTTATTGTTACTAGACAATGCTTTAGATCTCAAATTAAACAACATATTTACCCAAATGGACAAAAAAAGAATTTTCCATTTTCCCATAGTATTCCTATATAAAACTTAAAGATCCTTACAGGTCGTCTATACATCCCAGTGTCCCTTGATTTGTACAAACTTAGATTTCTTAATCGTTGGGACAATTTATATGAAATATGAACAAATTTGGCTGACCGGTTGTTGAAAAATGACAATGTTCAATTCTAATCATTTTGTGACCCACCCCCCCATAACACCTGGCCACTTTAATAAAGTCAATCCTTCGTATCGAACAAAATCATATTTGTTATGACTAGAAGTTGATTCAAAACTCAAACTGAACAAAAAAAGTCATAAATGAATGATAAAAAAGAGAATTTTCCATTTTCCAATTGTATTCCTATATAAAACTCAAAGTCCCCTTACAGGGCCCTATAAATACATGGCCCTTGATTTGTACAAACTTTAAACCCATACTCATTGGGATAAGCCATATCAATTATGAACAAATTTGACTGACTGGTTGTTGAGAAGATTTTTGAAAATTGTCTATTTTAACCCTTTTTGACCCACCCTGGCCCCTTATGGAAAGTCAATTCTCCTTATTGAGCCAAATCTTACTTCCTATGACTAGATGATACTTCAGAACTTCAATTGAATAATAATTTTGCCTAAATAGATGAAAAAAAAGAGAAATTTCTGTTTTCCCATAGTATTCCTACATAAAATTCTAAGTCCCCTTACAGGGCCCCTATAAAATTTAACCCCTAAATTCTTATCTGCAATCAAACTTCTACACATAGGGATAATTTATGGCAAATTTGAACAAATCTGACAGACCGATTCTTTAGAAAACGAATTTTGTAATTCCTAATTTTTACCCTTTTGGGGCCACTCCAGACCCCTTAAGACAGTGGAACCCAGTCATTTTTACAAATCTGAACCTCCTTCACCAAACAATGCTTCTGTGAAGATATAGGCAAAATTGTTTCCATTTTAAAAAAAAAAAATTATTATAATGACATGTGTCCCCTAATTGAACCCACAGAGCAGGGTCATGTTTAACCATAGGGACACCATTTGAACAAATCTAACAAAACTATAGTTGGTCATCATTACTACATAAACATTTTGAAAATCTGTTGGGCTGTTCATGAGAAGAAGATTTTTTAAGTTTTGGACTATTTTTAGTAATGGCGGCCATCTTGAATTTCAGATAAAAAATAATCTTCTGTATAGTCTCCTTTGCAACAGAAACATCCATGTGAAGTTTCAGTTCAGTTGGCCTAAGTGGTTTCAGAGAAAGTGCTGCTAACACAATTCAGAGACGACGTACAACATTTTCCATATGTATTCATGTTAATGTGAGTGGGTTGGGAGCAATATAATCTAGTACAATCTTACATGTTGAAACAACAATACATTCAAAATACGAAACAGTTACCTTCCCAAGAGCCTATAAACATAAGTAAATTGTTAATATGGAACATTCAGTATAATCAAGTTCTGACCCACCATGCCAGTC
The DNA here is from genome assembly GCA_029582155.1 of Panopea generosa. Lineage (NCBI taxonomy): Eukaryota > Metazoa > Mollusca > Bivalvia > Adapedonta > Hiatellidae > Panopea > Panopea generosa. The sequence goes on along the minus strand of CM055900.1, from coordinate 38,612,860 downwards.
AGGAATGCCAGGATGTCCCCAGGCTTCTCCTTGTAATGGATCTTGGTGACCGTGTCCACCATGGCTTTGATGTAGTCAGGTACAGGGCTGTATAAATAATGTTATATAATTATATAGATAACTATAAAAGAGTGGTTATTTAGAGGTTAATACACGACAGAGCCCAGCATGGAAAATGAATAATGGCTCGAGGACCATTATGAATTCAGGCCGATTATCACCTCCCAGCCCAGCTCTGTCATGTATTTATGTCTTTAATACACATGTTTGGTCGCGCCACTCAAAGGGAGTAATTACGTTTTCACTTACCACTACAAGGCAATGCTCATGAAGTTCATTAATCAACCTCTTTATTACACATGCTTCTAAATTATGTGTACACATACTTTATTTATATTTCAACCGAGTATAAAATGAAAGAAAAATAATAATAAAAACAATTTTAATTTAAAACAAAAAGAAACCGTCATTGACACGTCTTGAACAGACGACATTCAGATTGATAAAATGTAATATGACGTGCATGTTAACCAACTGACCTATTGTGCCATTATGACATTGACGTCGTATTTTATGATATTTATTTGCTTTTCAGTTTCAAATGTAGGTCGCTATGCAGTTGCTTCCCTTGATTTGTTTACATATGAAACAGAGTGGAAATAATAAAATAATGTACACAAACACTCTTTAAAGAAGACACTTACTTTTTATCTGTGAAAGAACATACCGACATGTTGAAAACAAACTGATAATGATGACGTTTTATGTGGTCATTGGTTTCAAGCGCACGCGTTCACCGGGCCGATTATGATTATGAGTTTTCGGCCATGGTTGATAAGTGATAATCAGCGTGTGAAGGCAATAACCGGCTTAAAACACTCATTTTTGTTACTATATATAGTAACATGTGTAACAAATTATTTTAATTGTTCATTTTGGTTATGCCTTTTCATATTGATCCCTTTTGGTTCACATTGGCACAGTTTGGTTCACATTGGTCCAGTTTGGGTCAAATAGGTCCAATTTGGTTCAAATTGGCAGATTTTGTGTCAAATGAGTTAGTTAATAAATGAATTAATATTGCAAAAGTTTGATTCAAGTTTGATTATGATATCAGAAAAATCTGAATGTAATGTGTACAAAATGACTACAGAGGAATGAATGAATGAATGGTGTTTTACGGCACGTCAACACATAAATAAGTCATTTTGTGTGCACAGACTACAGAGGAATGTTACTATGACAGAGATAACACAACATATAAATTATTTCCACATCATAGGAATAACGTTATTTATTATATTGGTGATTAATGATCATTTAGGTACATCAAAGACTTATATAAAAGAATAGGAAACTTGCATCTCCTGACTAAATGTTGATAAAACAGCACCCAAAGGATTAAATATTAATATACAATGTATAATATTAAAATGGCAAATTAATTGTTCATAATTCACAGGCAACTGATTTCTTTTACATAAACTGTAAGTTGTATGTAATCTTAGATGTTTTAAAATGTTTTGTTCAGGCAAACTGATCTTGAATTAAAGGTATTGAGGTTTGAGGTAAAATTTCTAGTAATTTGTTGTTATTTTAACTGCAGTATACAAATTTTGTAATCATATTAACTTCAGCTATTCTAAACACAAACTGCTGGGAATGGTATTGTTTTGATGAGAATGCATTCTGCATTTTAAGAATCTGATTTGTGTTTCTCTAATATATATGGAAGTAAGATAACTGAAAACGAGATATTGTGAGCATTGACAAAATCTATATCAGTTGCCTTTCCTCTTCTTTATAATTCTTTTGGCAAATGTTCAAATCATTTTGCCAGGCTTGGTTTGCTCAGTTCGTAATATGTTTGAGTATCATTCCAGGGAGTAAGAGATTGAATCCCCGCCCGGGTTAGCACCTTTCCCTCCCAAGTTTAATATATGAGGCTAAGAAAATGCAATGAGGCGAGGATCCATCAAGCTATTGTTGCGCTTTTGTGAAAGACCTAATAAACTTTGTAGGAAAAGGCACTTTTCTTATATTCTAGTTATTTTTTACCATATATACATTTATTGGAGTTTTCTTGGACAACAATTTGAACTTTCAAATGAGAGTTTATTTAGCTACCTGCTACCCCTTTAATGTGTCAAATAATGTCTGGTGCCATGATATAACATTTGATTCTGATATTTGAACAACAAAATGAACAACTTACTCCAATGTATAATGTATGTCTACAGGAAATGCTCTTCCATCTATAGTCAGTATACCTGCTGTGTCTTTGCTGAAAAAGAAATGGGTACAACATTATTTAATTGATCCATCAATATTCTGGGAACACCCATATGTGACAGGGGCCGCAATTCTCATAAAGAGAGAATCAGAACACGTTTTTGTCCACTAATACAGGTTTGAATATATTCACCTTTATTTTCTGCAATTAACTGCATGTACCTCATTAAAAAACAATACTTCATATAAAAAAGCCAGGCCAGATTAGCTCAGTCGGTTATGCGTCTGACTATCAATCCTGGGGTCATGAGTTTGAATCCCCGCCCTGCAACAGTCTCCGTGATGATTGATACACAACATTGTGTCTCATTATCATTCAACTCTCACCGCTGATTCAAGTGGGAAAGTTATCAGTTACTTGCAGAGATGGGGTGTGCTCGAGTACTGGTTAATCCCAGGAAACAGTGGTACGGTTCACTGATCGTCTGTTACCCCTTGATGGCATTAAAATGACGCTAAATATTCAATCAATCAATCAATCATATAAAAATTTGTGGCAAATACATGACGTTATGAGATAGTTGATGTACCTAATTTGAATAACATTTGATAACACACTTCCATAACTGTACAGGTCATACAAATAAGAAGAAATACATGCTTTAAACCTTTACTTCATAGAGACACCTTTGGACACCTAATATAGAAGGCTTTTGAATTATTGGGTGAATTATGTTTGTATTAACTGACAGAGTGGAAAACAGTGCAGGAAGTATTCAGATTGCTTGTTACGAGCAATCTGAACTCTTCCTGCACTGTTTTCAAAGGCCTTCTGTGAATGGTGCAGGAAAACGGTTCCTATGGAGTAAAGGGTTAACATAGGACAACATTCCTTATACATAGTCATCCAACAAATTTGATTGTTTCAATGCTTAGCGCCATTTTTATGCCACTGAGGGCTAACAAACGATCAGTTAACCTAACCACCCTTTCTTTGGATCCTGGAAAGTTAACTATTTCTTCAACACACCTATCTCTGTAAGTAACTGACGACTTTCCCACTTGAATCAGTGGGGAGAGATGAAGTAACAATAAGACGCAATGTTGTTAATTAATAATTATGAATTCCTGGCCAATTACCATTGTTAATGTCTTTAATACACATGCTCGGTTGCATGACCAAAGGGGAGTAATTGAAACAGATGCTGGTATACAATGGTTAAAAAGTTCAAATAATCAAAACATAATTCAAACTCGGAACTTGTGAATGTAAATGAGATAATCTTCAGTCATTTATTTCTTTTCCATTTATGCGGATTTTCTGCTTTGGTATCTCAAATATATACAAATCACGTCAAGCTCTTAGAATTTTTTTTAAACGGAACGAAACAAACAAAACGAATACAACATCAGGCTTATGTTTACCATTGCATGACGCAAATATAGTAACACGAGTATTATATTACTATTACAAATACACGTACCTGGAGTCTGCCGATTCGTTTCTGTTAAAGAAGTCCTTTATTTCCTGAAACACAAGCAATTGATTCATTTGTTTTATAATACTTCCCAGAACAGAACATAACAGTAAATGTAATATGAACATGTATGTAAACTGTCCCTGGTATACATAAACAATGAACCTGTCTCTCTTTCAATGCAGTGTTCTTTGAAAATGTAAAAATTACAATATAACAGTATTTAATGTAAGACTATGATGAAGCGTTGTTTGAACTGACTGAATTTTGATGGCGAAAACAGAAAAATACATTCTTTTATTTTTATAGTTTTAAATAAGGAACAACCACGGAGTTTGTTGTAAAATCTTTGTCTGTCTTACTAAAACAATGCTTATCATACTTTATCATATAACTGTAACGCAAGCTATAACATGTAATAACAATTTCTATCTGTTATGGAGGAAATGACTATACAAACTGGTCTTCATCAGTGGTCTAGCTGACCCTAAAATGATGTGCAAGCCCATCAGGTTTTATGGGGGTCTGGGGGCATTTAGGATGCATTTCCTGTGTTCTGGGAGCATTTCAAGGAGATGCAGGGATGCATTCGTAACAATATCAGCTAACTCGGTAGTTGTGGCGTAAAAGCAGCTATGCCACAGTTCACATGATAATAAAATTGGAGTCTTTCAACAAAAGGTTAACTTGTCTAATCTTATAGAAGATATAAAGCAATGTAATCATAATGATGTTTCTAAATAAGAGCCAGAACTCTGCATGGAATTTAGTCGGAATCACAAAACTTGCATCACACACATCTACACTAGCTGTTGATCATGTAAGTGTCATGTCATTTGCCTAAGAGTTATGGAAGTAGTTCACTCCACAGACTGCTGACAGACCGACCGACCCAGACCCACAGACACAGACCATCCAACACTCCTATATTGCAATATATTAGACATACATGCTCTGACCATAGCAACAAAAAAATTTATTTTCTACTCGAGTTCTGCCGAAATCAATGTCAACTGTGAGCATTCACTGCTTTTTTTTCAAATTCAGCAGTCTGATCATTAATATATACAAATATAATATATATATTTATAATACAATACATAAATTATCATTTTATATGAGTTAGTTCTTTGCAGGACCACTGTTAAATATGGCAGAAAAACAGCATACATTTCTGAAAATAATGATATTTGTTTATGATTTGCAGATAGATGGCCTCAACTAAACCCCTGCCCATGACTTGTGCTGTTGGTAGCAACTCTAATAAACACCTGACCATCTCAGAGAATTACTATAATTTACAAAAAAAAAAATTTTTTTCATATAACATGAAAGAACAAAATGGGAGCCATGTTACACACGTATATCAGGCCTTCTAAAATTCCAAAATGCAAATCGGTCCAGGTTTTTTACTACCGTAAGAATCGCACTTGTTTTTTAAAAAAATCACTATATGACATATACATACCCCACCCACCATGTCAGCTGCACCATGTATTTTCTCCGTTTATTCATTAATAGGGAACTATTTCAAGTTTATTTGTGTATTATTTATAAAATACTTTATCACATTGTGTACATTTTAATGACTGACATTACGTTTCCGTTTCACTGAATAATTTCATTATATTAAAAACGCTCGATCGAACCGGAAATTACGCAAGTTCCGGAAGCTGCGTGAAATAATCGTGGAAACCAATGTAACGGTTCATTCAACTTTTTTATTTTTGATATGCATTGTGCTGTAGCTAGCTACCAAAACCAGCTCGTATGTATAGTTAAAACAAATGAAACAAACAAGTAACACTGCACGTTTTATCAAATATTTTAAATGACGCAAACAATATTCGGTCCGGCCGTCCCAGCTTTGGCAAGCGGTATATCAAAGAAATTACGGACGCAAACACAATCTTTTGATGAACCGACAGAACGCTATGGGTCGCTGATCACACATTGAAGGCGTGCTACATAGCGATAGACTCTTCCGATAAACTCCCCCTAATATCATTAATGGTTTAGTCAAAATTTACATCATTTCGCACAGCAGGTGACAAAACAATCGGATTATTGGGTCAAATGATATTGCCGCAAGGCGTATTTCACAGGTCAGTATGGCATGGTAAGAGCAATTTATGAGAATTTATACGACCGATAGAAAATATCTGGACCGATTTTTTTTTAAACTTTGAAAATATCTGGACCGATATTTTATTAAACTTTGAAACGAAAATCGGTTTTGAACTTCAGAAATCGGTCCAAAAACTGAAAAAACGGCAATTTTAGAAGGCCTGACGTATATGTGTTTCTAACTTATAGTTAAATCTCAACTTAACCCTTTACTTCATATAGATGCCTTTGGACACCTCTAATATAGACGCCTTTGGACACCTCTAATATAGAAGGCTTTTGAATTATTGGGTGAATTATGTTTATATTAACTGACAGAGTGGAAAACAGCGCAGGAAGTGTCTTCCTGCACTGTTTTCAAAGGCCTTCCGTGACTGGTGCGGGAAAACGCTTATCTTTGGAGTAAAGGGTTAACGCAAGATTAATTGAAATAACTCACCTCAGCATCTAGGGTGGCAGAAGCCACAATTACACGTAAATCTTCCCGCTTCATTTGAATCTGAAACCAATGATAGTCATTCAGTTAGATCTGTTATTCTTGCACGCTGGACCAGGATTTCGGTGTATTTTTACCAGGTACAGAATTTTCATCCTACACCCCCTCCACAGTTCAACATACCCTGCTGTGATGTTGGAACAATTTATGACAGGACATATTAAAAAATATAATGTAATATGCAAGAAAAATAATCTTACATGGGTTTTTCACTTCAAATACAAAATCCATGAGTGGCAGAGCCTCATTCCCGCCAAAAACAGTTATCCCTCAGGACCGAATTTTCTATCCAAACCTCCAACCCATTCTTACTATCTCTGACAATATTTTTATAACTGTTGTTCATTCTAAATACACTGCCTCAATGTGGTATCTTTTTCATGCAACACTTGAAATTAAACTCTTTTTAATGGTGTCCAGTTGGGGTCGTCGTGGCTTATTTATTGAATTAAGTCAAAACAACGAAACTACGATAATGAAAAGGCAATACAATGAAAGGATGAAGTCGAAAAACAGAAAAACAAAAAAACAACCCCACTATTCCCCAAATTTATTTATATTATACTAATTTATTTTAGCTTGACTGCAATGAAAGCTCAGGGCTTTTATGAATCACTCTCGAGTCCACTTCTTGGATAGAACCAGTACTGAGTGTTGACTTAAGAAAGACATCAGGTCGATCACTATATCACTCTATCCACTATACTACCTCCACGATTTAAATTAACTTAACTGTGGTTAAAGATAAACTCTGTATCTTACCTTTCTAACCAGTCCCAGTATAATGTCTGTGTTTAGAGTTCGCTCATGGGCTTCATCTAACATGATAACGCTGCAAAAAAAAAACCCATATATATTATAAAAATATCAATTTGGAACAATTTAGTGGCTGCAACATAATAACGCTGCAAAAAAAAACAACGTATATATTATAAAAATATCAATTGGGAACAATTTAGTGGCTGCAACATGATAACGCTGCAAAAACAAAAACGTATATATTATAAAAATATCAATTTGAAACAATTTAGTGGCTGCAACATGATAACACTTTAAAATAAAAACGTATATCATAAAAACATCAATTTGAAACAATTTAGTGGCTGCATCGTAGTCTTTATGTGACAAAGTTAAAGCTTCTTTCATGAAGGTCAGAAATTTGATAAATTGAGATTTTCTACTGGTTTAAAACAAACTTTTGTTCTTCCTTGGGGTAGACCAATTATAGTTGTATATTTCAAGAGTTTTTAATACGGGTGTCTGCAATTGTTCAATATATAACTAATTTTTACATAGAATTAAAGATGTTCAGTAGCTGCTTGATGAACATACAAAATATTTATCATTTACCGGTACCTTCATGCAAAAATTACACTTTTAATTATATCATTCATGAGAAAACAATAGTATATCTGTAAACTGCCATGTTGAAAATAATCAATACAGTGTCTGATAAATTGTTTGAATTTCAAGCTTTTAATTCCTTCAGATTCTCTATTAACTTTTAAAAAGTTTGAAAATTGTTTTTATTTTATTACAAGTTTATTCAAAAGCATAATTGAAGATTAATTTGCAAGAATTTATGACTCACTTTCTCATACCCAAATATTTAAAAACTGTAACAAAGGGAAGTAATCTTTTTATACATAAATACATTCATACTGACTAGTTATTTCCCTTTCACAATCAAAATTGTACACCAATTTTTTATTTGTCCGCAAGTTAATTTCTCTTAGAAAATAATAAACAACAAGTTTTAAAATTTGAAAATTAGTCATCATAATTTTGGTAATTTGTTACTAATATTACTCTGCATTTGATTTAAGTTAAAGATTTTCGACATAATTTAATGAGACATTAATTAAGATTAAAAAAAAAGATTAAAATAAATACAACTCATGTAAAATGTGCATTGTACATGACTAGAAAGGGTAAGATATATTGAAAAGATTGTTGGTTGCAGTGAAATTTTACTTCCATGTGACTACTGACGATTGTACTGGCCGCAACTGGAGCAGATGATTCATGATATTTAATTGAAATCAACATTATTTTTTTTATATCTTATGATGTAAAAAAGTGAAAATACCATTAGAATTATTTCTAACATTGAAGTTATCAAATATTATTACATGACTTATAATTTTCGTTGTTATTGGTTGATTACCAATAAAGTTTCCATGCGTAGAAAGTGATGTTCACCGAGAAGAACGATATTGTTCAAAACAAACACACATGTGTTAAGAATTACCAATGCAAGGTCAAATCTTATCTGTATTTTGTGTTATGTGAACAAACCTTATCTGCTTTGCATTATGTGAACAAATCTTATCTATATTTTGTGTTATGTGAACAAATGTTGTCTGTATTTTGTGTTATGTGAACAAATCTTATCTGTATTTTGTGTTTTGTGAACAAATCTTATCTGTATTTTGTGTTATGTAAACACATCTTGTCTGTATTTTGTGTTATGTGAACAAATCTTATCTGTATTTTGTGTTATGGGAACAAATCTTAACTGCATTTTGTGTCATGTGAATAAATCTTGTCTGCATTTTGTGTTATGTGAACAAATCTTATCTGCATGTTGTGTTACTGTGAAATCATTTATTTTCGTGGGTATTAAATTTCGTGGTTTCCACTTCAAAGACATTTTCGTGGGGATTTAAATTTGTTTAAAAAATTAAAAAAAAATAAATTTCGACATCGCATAGTGCGTTCCAATTGTTAACCTTTGAAGTAAGTCAGGGTTTATCGCACCCCGCTGTGCCAATAAGAGTTGACGCATGCCAATAAGTACCCTAATATACAAATACGATATAGAACTAATTGTTATGCAAACACCATGTGAGGAAAGGAGAAGTATGACATTTAATCCAGAAAGGGTTTCAGAACGCAGGCCTGGTGTAAATAGCAACTCTGACATTTGATTGAAATACACATCTCGCTACACAAACACACGTCTATGAATTAAAGATGCTTGCACTATTTACAAAATCATCAATGTAAATATTGATGCAATATGACGAAAGAAAATATTTAAATAAAGGATGGATTATTTATCACAATGCGATGCACGTAGGCATATGAAAACAGAGCTAATTTATGTTGACAGCATTACATTATTGCGGTAACTAAGTTTGTGGGTATTTGATTTCGTTGTCTAGGCTTCCCACGAAATCCACGAAAATTAGTACCCCACGAAAATTAATGATTTTACAGTATGTGAACAAATCTTGTCTGCATTTTGTATCATGTGAACAAACCTTACCTGTATTTTGTCAGGAGAGGGTCATTCATAATTTCTCGGATCAACATACCATCTGTCATAAACTGTAAGTGAATAGCAAAAATAGTCCAATGTACAATTTTTCAAATTGTTTTGACATGTATATCTCTTTCATCTATCACACTGTTGAAGGAAAAATAAAAATAGACAATTGACAATTAAAAGTGATTCTGACAATGTTCAAAGAATTGAATGTTGAACAGATTCGAGACGAACCAAGGCTATATCCGGTATACACGATACTTCCGGTTTACATTCTGAATTTATTTTTTGTGAGAAATTGCTTGAAACTGGCTCATTAAAATGACAATACATGATGTTGGTAATAAAAATGTACATATTTAGAAAAGTTTTGTTAAATTAAACACAAATAGCATGAAAAATAAACGAACTGATAAAATTGCGCGGTGACTGGGTTCATATATACATGCATGGGTATAATGTACAGTGGTTTTGGAAGGGAAAAGTGTGATTCTTACGGTAGCGATTCTTATGGCAATAAAAACCCTGGACCGATTTGCATTTTGGAATTTTAGAAGCCCTGCTCTTTCTATATTTTTTTTGAAAATAATTGTTGATTTCAGTGACATATGTTTAATTTTAACAAATAAGCTCTAAAATGGTATGGTCATCCGTGGAATTTAATGGATATTTCATTCATAGCAGCTGGGCCTGATTAGCTCAGTCAGTAGTGCGTCTGACTATCAAACAAGAATTTGTGAGTTTGAATGCCCGCCCTACCACAGACTCTTTGATGATTTACAACATTGCATCCCATTGTCATTCATCACTGATTAAAGTGGAAAAGTTATCAATTACTTGTGGAGATGGGGTGTGATTGAGTACTGGTTCACCTTCCAGGGTCCCAGGAAACAATGGTTAGGTTAAATGATCATCTGTTAGCCTTTTATGGCATAAAAATTATGCTAAAAATATTCAATCAATCAATCATTTATACTAACATATTTTATTTTATATAATATTATTTTCAAGTATACATGTATTAACCCTTTACTTCATATAGATGCCTTTGGACACCTCTAATATAGATGCCTTTGGACACCTGTAATATAGAAGGCTTTTGAATTATTGGGTGAATTCTGTTTATATTATCTAACAGAGTGGAAAACAGTGCAGGAAGTGCACTGTTTTCAAAGGCCTTCTGTGATTGGTGCGGGAAAACGAGTATCTATGGAATAAAGGGTTAATCAGGCTTTGAGGTTGGATGATAAATAATACAGAGAATAGGTCTAAATATAGATAAAATGAATGCTCAAATGACTGTTATGTTTATCTGAGGAAAGCACTATTCCTTTCATTTATATGGAATTTTGTATTTTTTCAAGGTATATTTTTTAATGGGGTTCAGTTCCATTTTCAACACATTTCAGGTTATGTATGGCATATCCATAGATGGAGGAAAACCTCAGAATGAATCTAATTAGAACCACTGTCCTTCCACAAGTAACTTGCAAACTTTCTCACATAAAGTTTATGGAGCAAGCGGGACTTGAACTTACAACTTTAGCGGATAGAGGTTAGTAAGATGGCGCTTTAGAGCACCCGGTCACCGAGAACCCTTTTCAAGGTAAAACCAAGGTATCAGAAGCCTTTGTATTTGTGAAAAATGCATGAGTCACAAGTAAGCAAATTAAGAATCAAAAAAGTTAGCGCTGATAAATTTTCTCTTCTATCTAGTCATATGTGAGCAAGAGATTTCTAGAAGATATTTTTGTCAAATTTTTGCATAATTATTATTGATTTCATTACACCCTGCCCATGATGGCCTCACTTTGGCACCATTTTTGAAAATCGACTCGAATCCACTGACTTAATTTGAATAACAGTTTCCCACTGATTTTATCTTCTTTATGTTTAACTTGAAAATTATCTCGCCTAAGTGACGGTAGCAAGATTCCTGCATCATAGAAAGTAGAAATGGTCAAAATGATCATGGTTCTTTCAACAGATAAGAAAATTGAAACATTTTCATGAGTTCTGCCAAGTTTTGATGACATTAGGTGTTGATGGATGAAGAAATAACAGTTAAAGGTGCATACCGCAAATACTACATCACACAAACGGAAATAATAGAAATATTTGGAGAAACGGATGACTCTCCTTGGAAATAAATTTCTTTAAGAACAATTAGTTATGTGTTCAGTGATCCCAAAGTGCATTTCTCTATATGTAGAACAATGCAAACTTAATGTGCAAGACATTTAAGTTGTTTTAAACATATTTGTAATACATAGTAACTGCCAATCTTTTTCTTGAATAATTGAGTATATTATTTATACTCACTTTGATGCGTGTATTGCTCTCATCAAAGCATCCATCAAATCTGATAAGGTAGCCCACCTCATGCCCAAGCAGTGCCCCTCTCTCTTCGGCTATTCGCGTTGCCACCTGTAACAATAAATATGACTTCATTCACCAGTAAAGTACCAACAGTCATTGCACAATATCTCTGTATATACAGAAGATGAACACATATAATAACAATATCTCATCATTATACACAGAATGACTTTTAATTCATTTGCACCAACAAACAAGAATCTGTCATGTTATTGCGCAAAGCAAATTGTTTGCGCTTCAGAAACAGTTGGGGTGTTATATATTAGATTTCTTAGAATTTAATCATGTGTTGATCATGTGATGCAAAGTGTGATTAAAGATGGCCGACTTACAATGTCTTTGTTTCAAAACAAAGGTTTTTTGTCCAAGTCATCAATACATACTTTAGAAAAATATAATAACAGAATTGAAAAAAGTTAGGCGACTTCACCCTAAGTGACACAATATATTGAAAGAAACAGAGAGCGAGACATTTGCATAAAGTTTCACAGATGATGTCTCGCTCTAAAGGTGGGATTTTCCATAGGCGCGATATTATTAGCATACCGTGACACCATCGATACCGCTGTCCAGCTCTTTGGTGGAACCGTATTGTATATTGATAAGAACTTGACCATTAATGACACCTCAACTGATTACTTCAAGATTATTTCAAGGTCATATGTGGTACCAGAATATTGCTGTATCATTGTACATACCGTGACAGCAGCGACCCTCCGTGGTTGTGTGACCCCAATTACGTGACCTTCAGCTCCCCAGCCTGCTTCCAGAAGGTACTGTAACCATACAAGAACATTATGTAAACTACACAGTAGATGATGGCACCAGAAAAAGCTACTATCAAGAAACAAGAGGTTTTGGAAATATCAGCATTTTGTTTTATTCAAACAACTTTCTCTATGTTTTCTTTTATGTATAAAAAAAAACACTAAAGAACTAAAAAACACCAATAATGGGGAGTTTATATCAGGGTCGTGAGGTTGTAAATCTTTGTTACATGCTCAACTCCAAAAATATTGGACTGGTTTTAACAAAATAAATGAAAATACCTGTAACTTTCTACCTACAATCTGCATTAATATTTTCAAATCCAAGGTTTATATAAAAAAATTCTGAAAATTGTGTTAAAAGTAAAAAATTTGCGATGAGACAAAAAAAGTTTGATAACCTCAGGGCCTTGAACATTTTATATAAAGACATTACCTGGTTGTTTTATAGAACTATGTAAATAAATGTAACTATACTTGAGTTTTGTAAATTTATGTTAGTACATTTGAGCTAAATGTAAACAAACACATACTAGAGTCCTGTAAATAAAGGTAAGTATTATTGAGTTTTTGTAAATAAATTCAAGTATCCTTGAGAAAAAAAAGTTATCGAGCAACAGGTATCAATTTCATTGTTAAAAAGTACATTACACTTCATCCATTCATAGAATTCTTCTGTAAATAGTGATTGACGTGCCATGATACAAAGTGTTTTTATCAACTCACTTGTTGCTTGCTTATTATTCAAAATCTGAAATAAGGCCAACCTTAAAAAGTGTTTGTTTGCCACCTCCAACCCATACCATTTAGGGGTGGATAGGTCAATTATTACTTTTTGTTTTATAGTTTTGTAATCAAATAGAGAATATTTGTTTGACTAAAAATATTTCGAATGAACACCAATTTTTTTTTTTTTAGGACTTCATAATGACAAGTTTAACTACGAACAAGCTCATGTTTTATCTTTCTACATCATGAAAAAGTCTTATATTTTATCCTCTTCAAAGAGTTCATATACAGTAAAACATCATGAAAAAGTCTTATATTTTATCCTCTTCAAAGAGTTCATATACAGTTAAACATCATGAAAAAGTCTTATATTTTATCCTCTTCAAAGAGTTCATATACAGTTAAACATCATGAAAAAGTCTTATACTTTATCCTCTTCAAAGAGTTCATATACAGTTAAACATCATGAAAAAGTCATACTTTATCCTCTTCAAAGAGTTAATATACAGTAAAACATCATGAAAAAGTCTTTTATTTTATTCTCTTCAAAGAGTTCATATACAGTTAAACATCATGAAAAAGTCTTATACTTTATCCTCTTCAAAGAGTTAATCATGAAAAAGTCTTATATTTTATCCTCTTCAAAGATTTCACATACAGTAAAACAACATGAAGGAACACAATCTGTAGACATTACTTGTATGTATTCAAGACCTTAATTAAAATATTATTTGTTTGCCACTTCCTGCCGACCAAAAACAATCCCACTGGTCTGGAAAAATATTTGGGGAGTCCAAAAAAAGAAAAAAAGATCAAACAACCAATTCTTTTTAAGTAAATCAGGGCCACTTACCTGGGGTATTTGTGTACTTTTTCCACATCCAGTGGATCCAACAATAACAACCGTCTGATAATGTTCAACCATGTACAGGATATGGTTCCGCAACTGTAGGTAAAGTTTACACATCAAATATAGTTATATATATATATTTCCCTTGTATGGGCTTAACAACATTTTTTCAACAATTTGCAGGTCATACGGGATTCAGTTTTGTTGGTGGAAGAAAATCTCAAATGAATCAGAGTAGAACCATCATCTTTCTGCAAGTGCTTTGCAAATATCCGAGAAAAAAAATTCTGGACCAAGATAGACTCGAACCCACAACCTCAGCTGTGATCTTGAAACATCCAAGACCACTCAGTCACGGACATAAAAATTCATCACATTTATCTCATGAGCTTTTATAACTGAAAATGTACCAAACAAGGCATAAACAATTCCTCTAAACTATAAACTGATCGAAAGACAATATTCTGTAATTAGTTTGAATCAGTGAGAATTGTTTTTTAACTTAAGAATAACTTAGGATTTCCAGATTTTACTTGATTATCTTTAGTGAATGCAATGACCAAAATATACTGTACCATATTTACCCTATGTATTGGTACAGCAACAGTAAATTAAACTTCTTGCTGTCCCAATACTTATTATTTTTTACTGTCCCAATCCATACGGTGAATATGGTAAGTGATGGTCCCCTGAAATAAACCTTCTAAAGTGTCTGATCACCTTAAAAACTGGCAGCTTCTGTCTCTGTTGTTCAATGGACAATGACACATTGGCGTTATAAACAATAGGCTGGTTCTCGGACTCATCTTTAGATTTCCTCTCCAGCTCAAGAGACTGGCCTGGTGCCACATCACCTGTAAAAGAATAAAATATACTAGTTTATTTAGCTCGATTACATTGTAAGCTCATGAAGAGCTTATCTGAACAGCTTTCAAGTCCGCTTCTTGGGTAAATCCAGGAATATGCCAGTGGATCTATTATAGTTGTTTGCCAACACACAAATAGATACCCTTTCATATTATATGTTGTTTCAATGGTTTACATATACAATAAAAGCACTAACATCACATCATTGGG
Source organism: Panopea generosa (assembly GCA_029582155.1). Taxonomy (NCBI): domain Eukaryota; kingdom Metazoa; phylum Mollusca; class Bivalvia; order Adapedonta; family Hiatellidae; genus Panopea; species Panopea generosa. Next base: position 38,597,454 of record CM055900.1, on the reverse strand, counting down.
AAATATATTGGTACCAGTTCATGAAAATGGATCTATAGTTGAAATAATCTTGTACCAGTATGCACAGTTTATCACAGCTAGATACCCTTTCACATTATATGTTGTTTCAATGGTTTACATATACAATAAAAGCACTAACATCACATCATTGGGAAATATATTGGTACCAGCTCATGAAAATGGATCTTTAGTTGAAATAATCTTGTACCATCATGCACAGTTTATCACAGCTAGATACCCTTTCACATTATATGTTGTTTCAATGGTTTACATATACAATAAAAGCACTAACATCACATCATTGGGAAATATATTGGTACCAGTTCATGAAAATGGATCTATAGTTGAAATAATCTTGTACCAGCATGCACAGTTTAACACACGAAAAATAAAAAATCTTAAAAATTAAACATTCATGAATATGAAAAAGAAATGAAAATTTTTTTTTATTATTCATAAAAATGAAAAAAATAAAAAATTTTTTAAAAAATTGAACTTTCATGATAATGAAAAAATCCTGATATTCCATCTGTATATTTGAAATATACTTGAGAACGTCTGTTCATGAGTGCTCATACATGTGTATTATAGGAGATTTTAATTATCTGATATCTCCTGAATCAGGGCTATTGACTCCCAATGAAAACGCAGGGAGTTATATGCCTGTTCCACAATCTGTATCAACACCTACTAAACTATGACATCATTCAAACCTTCTCTGAAGCAACTGACTAATCAGCATGCTCAAATGTGTTGCTATTTAACGGACCAAATTGGGAGAGCTGTATATTGCCAAATGTATGGCATCAACACTTTCTTTTACACTAAATATAATCATGTTCACATCATACTTAGTTATTTATTGTGTCTTTGTGCACATATATATATATGCGATTTTAACGTTTATAATCATTTATATGATTATACGTTTAATAGCCATATATACCACATACATTCAACTTATTTCTTAAATAGTTGACAACATACATGCAATCACTATTATTCTTCTTGCATTTAATACACAAGTTATATTATGCAAATTCTTGGCATAAAAATAAAAACATACTTTTAGTACGGGATTATATGGTTTATCGCACTCAATACACACTACTGAAAGCCGTTGTAGGGAATATTATGAATACCTACCATCCTGATATCCAATATAGAGTTACACAAGAATATTTTTTATTTTAAATATCTGCAACCAATTATTTTTAATCAGTTCATTTCAGATCTGATCTGAGATGATATTTGTTTTTTAAAATATTTTTTACCATTGGCGCTTTTTAGGTATGTGTGAGCTGCCAGGTGCCCTAATACATTTTTCACAGTTTAACTTTAATTTGTTTTAATAAACTCTTAAACCATTCTGTATCATTATTGATGCAAAATGGATCAATTAACAGTGACTGTCAGTTTTTGATTATACGATATGCTAATAAATAATACTGTATTCAGCTAATACTGTGTATATATATAAATACCCCGTATAGCATGATAGTAGCTTTAATCTTCAAATTATGTTTTAAGTAAGCTATAGTTAATATAGGAATTTCATTGCAGCCAAACCATTATAGGTCAGTTTATCTCCACCACCAAACATAATGTTTGGGGTTTTACGGCACACCATAATCTGTTGATGGTTATACTATTGACAATTACTGGTGGTATGCTGGATATATGGTTACATAAGATAGTATCAATTATATTTTACCATTGCAACAATACACAATTAATGTGTACAGATAACACTTTAGATAGAATTTAATTTTATCGAAAGTTCGTATTTAGGTTGAATCTTGCTGACAATATAAGCCAAGCAATTTGCTCTATGAGCAGCTTTGTTTGGCTTAAAATGTTGGTAAACCATAGGTGCACCTCATTTAATATAAGTAATTACACTAATTATAAACCTTTTATATATAGGTTTATGTAATATATGGCTGCAATGGGTAAATACAAAAAGAAATAATAATATTTTTTTGTTAATTACTCTACATATTAAAACAATCGTCAGTTTACACATTTTATCTTATCATGATTATAAACAATGTTATTAAATAGTAAGCACTGAATCAAAAACAAGAGGCCCAAGAGGGCTTTAGGATGCTCTACTGACTCATAGTGGCCATAGCACTTTTTGAAATTCTCCTATGCAATAGAAATATCGGGGCGGGGTCATTTTTAACCCTCTAAGGGACACGATTTGAACAAATCTAACAAAACTATAGTTGGTCATCATTATTACATAATCATTTTGAAAATCTGCTGGGCCATTCATGAGAAGAAGATTTTTTAAGTTTTCGACTATTTTTAGTAAAGGCGGCCATCTTGAATTTCAGATAAAAAAAACAAAAAACTTCTGTATAGTTTCCTATGCAACAGAAACATGCATGTGAAGTTTCAGTTTAATTGGCCTTGTGGTTTCAGAATAGATGAAAGAAAAAGAGAATTTTCTGTTTTCCCATAGTATTCTTATCTGCAATCAAACCCCTAGACATAGGGATAATTTATGCAAAATATGAACAAATCTGACATACCAGTTCTTAAGAAAACGATTTTAGTAATTCCAAATTTGTACCCTTTTGGGGCCCCTCCTGACCTCTTAAGACAGTAGAACCCATTCATTTTTACAAATCTGAACCTCCTTCACCAAACAATGCTTCTGTGAAGATATATGCAAAATCATTTCCATTTTAAAAAAAAAATAAATAAATATTATAATGACATGTGTCCCCTAATTGAACCCTCGTGGCAGGGTCATTTTTAACTCTAGGGACACCATATGAACAAATCTAACAATACTTTAGTTGGTCATCATTACTACATAAACATTTTGAAAATCTGTTGGGCCGTTCATGAGAAGAAGATTTTTTAAGTTTTCGACTATTTTTAGTAATGGCGGCCATCTTGAATTTCAGATCGAAAATAAAAATCTTCTGTATAGTCTTCTATGCAACAGAACATGCATATGAAGTTTCAGTTTAATTAGCCTAGTGAACACACATGCAAAGTTTCATTCATATCCAATGAGTGGTTGCATATATATATATCTTGCGTGATAAAAAACTTTAACCTGAAAAATTAAGTCGAAAAAGGGCCATCACTGTGCCAAAATGCAACCCAGAGTTATGGTTCTTGTCTGTATGTGTTCCATTGATGATGACGAACACACATGTGAAGTTTCATTCACATCCAATGAGTGGTTGCATAGATATGTAAAACTTGTATGCAACTAAACGAAAAGTTTAACCTGGGTGTCTAAGTCCAAAAAGGGCCATAACTGTGCCAAAATGCATTTCAGAGTTATGGTTCTTGTCTCTGTGTGTTCCATTGATGATGGTGAACACACATGTGAAGTTTCATTCACATCCAATGAGTGGTTGCATAGATATGTGAAACTTGTACGCAACTAAATGCAAAGTTTAACCTGGGTGTCTAAGTCCAAAAAGGGCCATAACTGTGCCAAAATGCAATTCAGAGTTATGGTTCTTGTCTCTGTGTGTTCCATTGATGATGGTGAACACACATGTGAAGTTTCATTCACATCCAATGAGTGGTTGCATAGATATGTGAAACTTGTACGCAACTAAATGCAAAGTTTAACCTGGGTGTCTAAGTCCAAAAAGGGCCATAGCTGTGCCAAAATGCAATCCAGAGTTATGGTTCTTGTCTCTGTGTGTTCCATTGATGATGATAAACACACACGCAAAGTTTCATTGACATCCAATGAGTGGTTGCATAGATATGTGAAACTTGTACGCAAACATTTAACCTGGGGGGTCTACAGACGATGATGACGACGACAACGACGATGACGAAGACGACGCCGGGGTCATGACAATAGCTCTCCTTGGACTTCGTCCCGGCGAGCTAAAAAGTTGTATGATTATGCAACTTTGTTAATAATAAACTTCAAATTTGAATGTCACTCATCTTATTAATAGAAATCATCTTCATTCATCACTCATTAATCATCACAGGATTGCATAATCATCTTTTAAGTTTTTAATAATCATTTTATCGTGCTCGCCTAAATGACTGGTTCAAAGCGCGAGGGTAAATAAAAACTTAATGTAAATACAATGGCAAATACTTCTTTAAAACAAATCAGAGATTACATTTTAACAAAACATGTACATAAACCAACAAGATACAGAGAACGTGACATTCATTCTATACTTGACTTGGTGGTATGTAAAAACCTTACAAAGAGAGCATGGCAGATAAAATCATGATAAAATCTCTTGATTGATTTTATGTTATACCAAAAAAAGTGAACAGTAGCATAAATAGGAGAAACTAATTTTAACGACAAGAGCATCAAAATAAAGGAAAAATTTATGTCAACAAACCGGTACACTATAAACATTAACTTATAAAAACACTGTTGAGTTATGGAAATCCTTAGCCCATAATCTCAATATATTAAGCAAACACACACAGGGATAATCCCAGATTCCGCATTAAGATTCCATACATAGATAGTGAAACAAAACAAAATGTTAAGAGAAAGTACAGCACTTGGAAAATAATCTACAGCAAAAACACTTTGAAAGATATAAAAAAGCAAGAAATGTAAACTGGCAAAATTTAAATTTATATGAAAAAAGATCTTTTTCATCCAGAAGAAATTCAAATAATAAATTATTCTTTGAAAAATCTCTAATACTTACAGTAAAACCAAGTAAAAAATGAATAAAGCTCTTAATTTACCGGAAGACGACAAAGAAAAAGCAAATCTAAAGAACAAATACTTTATCAGTGTATTAAAAAGAAAAAGGACCAGACAACATTCTCAAGAAGACATTACAACTCTATATCAACATCAATGCCTTATGAAACTAGAAGGATATTGAGTAACTGGAAACATCCTAGAAGAGGCCCAGGGGCCTTAACAGTCACATGATTATCCTTGATGTAACATAAAGCTATATGAATCTATTTTGTCCTGAGGTAAGCGGCAAAAATCCAAACATGGATTTTGAACATCACATCTGCATCAACATCATTTTCTCTTATATTGATTTAGTAAAGTAGTACCACCCTAAGGGTCAAACTGTGAAACCCAGGGGCATGAAATTCACATTTCTTAACTACGACAGATTCGTAGTCCTCATTAATTTTGCTTACAATTTGTTTTCCAGTGCTTCCTATAATAAAAAGATTTTTAAAATTTACCTTAAATTTTACTGTTTTGGTCCAGGCCCAAGGTTGCAGAAAGTGGGGGTGGCACTCAATAAAACATATGAATTAACCACCATGTCAGCAACAACAAATCACACCAAAAACATTCACATAAGTCTATTTAGTCATAATAAAATAAGGTTATTTGTCATTTTCTCTTATACAGAATAAGTAAAGTAGGCCCCACCCCAAGGACCAAACAGTGAGTCCCAGGGGCATGAAAATTCACAAATTTTATAAAGGAACCATAAAGGTGCCAATAATCATACTCACAATTTGTTTCTGAGTGCTTCCTAAAATAAGAAGAAGATTTTTATAGTTTCCCTTTGATTCTTTTTAAGGCCCCACCCCCCAGGACCAAACCGTAATACCCAGGGACATGCAATTCACAATTTTTATAAAGGACCCATACGCGTCCATAATCATGGTCACCACTGTTTCATAGTGCTTCCAACAGAAAGAAGATTTTCAGAGTTTACCTCAAATTTGACTGTTTTGGCCCTGGCCCCAAGGCCCCAGAGTGGTGCGAACCATGCAATTCACAATTTAGATTTGTCCTTAGGTACCAAAGCTGCATATAACATTTCATGACTATTTAGCTTATGGTTTTTTGAGAAGAAGCCGAAAATGCCAATTGTTTACGGACGGACAACACTTGACTACAAAAAAAAGGCAATTGTAAAAGGTCCCCTTATGTGACATAAAAACAGAACACTTAGGATGCTAATCAATAGCCAACTTGAAAGCGAAAAAGTTCTCGGTTGTGAGAACTTTTTTGCTTTCAAGTTGGCCAGAGCTCCAGATAATTTTTTAAGCCGATGATTAATTACTCATCAAAATCAGAGTAGATGAGTATTCTTGAGTTTTTCAGAAGAGTATTGAGTAATGCGCATATGATATACAACCAAACCTGTGTTAAGTTGCAGCATACAGAGGGGATGTACTATAATGGCCCCTTAGAGCAGAACAATTTTGGCTGTAAACATAAAACTAATATGTTTGGCTGCTTAACACAAGAGGCTGCGTAACAGAGGTAATTGCAAACTCAGGTTAAATTGCTACGATATTTTGTGTTTAGCTGTTCAAATGGACATTGAACTTTCCATTTTGCCTTTTATCTTATATCAGTCATTTTACTGCTCAATCTTTGGATTTCTTACAGACCATTGCTGAATAGTTAAATGACACTGTAATTACGCTTAAAATAATCATTGGAGGAATCAACCAATAAAAAAACACAAAACATGAACATAAAGTAAATATCAAGAATAATATGAATGAATCACAGCTTCTCAGAAATGTCTGGGTGATACTAAAACCCGGCCACATTCCTACTGACACGGCCACATTCCGGTTGCAAGGAAAAGGTGTAATAGTGATTGTGGTGTTTTATTGCACAAATTTCAACAATACTGCATTGTCCTTTGCATATTTAATAAAAAAATCAGTTCAATCTGTTGTCACAAAGAGAATATGCTGACAATTATTATTCAAAATAATAACAAAAACAAGATGTAATTGTGTATTTTGCTCGAAAAAGAGTCTCCCTCTTTACTGACAAGAAGCGTCAATACCGACCATAATTCAATTAATAATTCAATTTTATTTGATGCGTCATTTTTACTGAAAAAATCTTTATAAAGACAAAAAGTAACGAAACGTTTCTGTATTAACAATTAACAATCAAATATAATATATGATATGCATTTAATCAAACATTGGATGAAAACATCCTTACATAAGTGTTCTTCTTGATATTAAATGTGCCGAACATTAGTTTCTTGATGGTACAATTTTTTTTTCCATAAAAACAATGCATAACTTAATAAATTAGAATTATTATTTATATGATTCATAAATGTTACAATGCAAATGCAATTCAAAACAATTAAACATATATATGTATAAGTGTATTTAACACACATTTTATAATCATAAAGGTAAACGCCCAGAACAATTATTTTTTCAGTATGGATATCAAAAAACTTAAATTTCCAGATATAACGCAATTTATTCTTTACAAATGTATCTATTATGCATCTGAAATGATGAATCACTGAAATATGCAAAGAAAAATAACATAAATACTTAAAAAAGCCTCTTGACTCATCTTGTCGGTAAATAGGGAAAATGCTCGAATTGAAGGATATTTTCTTTTACACAGCGGTTTTATCAGAGTGGAGTGTTTTCCGGGGGCGTTACATGTTACAAGGTGGGGGCATTTATAAAAGATAAAAAAATCAAATTTAACAACAGTTAAAAATACAATAAAACCAATAAAGCCATGGAAAAAACCTTAAATCCGGTTTAAATCCCCGAAAAAGTGATTCAGAATTATTTGAGAGAGAATAAAATAATCAACATAGGATGAAAAAAAGCTGAAAATCTGTATGAAATTACTAGTCTGCGTACTGGAATATCCGAATTTATGGTCAGTGTACTCTTCACTTTAAATCATTTGGACGCTTGCTCTTATCAACGTGGAACAATGAGCTTTCAGGGTAAACAGACTAACCGCATTGTTGACGTGTTGTAATGTTTTAATTGGCAGACGGTATTTTTACTAGTATTAAACAGCAAATATGGGGAAGTATTTGTTCAACCAAAAGTGGTTAAGTGGTCACCCAAGATATAAACAATGGGTTAAAGAGTTCAAAGGTAATAAACACTCCGCTAATTGTTGTCTGTGTAACAAAATAATCGATCAGGGAAAGATGGGCGAATACGCACTCAAATCGCATATACGTTTTAGTTTTTGATTTTCCAGAAAAAGAGGTGGGGGGGGCTTTTATTAGAGTGGGGGTGTTTATAAGGGAAAATGCGGTATTTCGCTCGCCATTTAGGTTTTACCCAATTCATATTAAGGCGTGGGAGTTTGCATGAAAACCTCCGGACATGATCTTGTCTGGATTCAAACCAGTGGATCAGGGATCTTAAGTAGGCAAGGATGATAGTCGGATACAATTTCTAATAATGTCTCATACTGTTTTTCATGAGTTGGCATAAAAAGCATATCAAGTAACGGTAAACAATTAGATTTCGCGAAAACCTATTATAAAACGTAAAATAACTCGTATGATATCTGTATTTACCAGGTTTCCAGAATTTTGGTTTACTGAACATTATTTTCCCCACGTTTAATAGATGTCATGTATCTAAAATGCCTTGGCGGAAAAAAACGTCTCGAAAACTATTTTTTTGCAAATTTTCCTCAACTTATTTTAGGCTTACAGTTTTAGTTACACGTTCTGTAATTTTCGCAAGGTAAATCAGTGATTCTTATGAAGTGTGATTCTCATCACAGAAAAAATAGTTCGTGAAATATTTAGGTCGTAAATAGTATTTTATTTAATGATAAATCATTCTAGTAACCAATGCTATAATGGTATTTTATTTTATTTTGCATATGAGAGGAACATACATAGATAATTAGTTTTGAAAAAAACAATTTACAAATTAGCCGAAAAATAGATCTTCGAGCGCATTAATATTTCTAGTGATTCGGTCTAGTGTTGTCCAGAAAACAAGAGAGAAAAAGGAAACGAGAGTGGGCAGAAAAACAAACGATTTATACTTAACGATATATTTAACTTAAGTTTGAAATGTTTTATATGGATTATTTATGAAAATATATTCACACAGTGTTCCAGGATTTATTGATAAATACTGTTTATTAGCTTGTCATTGTGAAGAAAGGAACCACTAAGGAGAAAGGAATTTTCGTAGTTTCACTGCCAAAATTGGGGACTTTCTCAAAAGTGGTATGGATATGTAATGAAAACAATGGAAAACATGAAAAATCTAAATACAGGTGGATATTCAATAATGTCATCACAGAAGGTTTTCTCGGGGTACTCAGCGCATGGAGCAGCTCAGGGTAGTCTGGCAGAAATGAAGCCTCCTATACCTGCAGGTATGATCAGTGGAGCCAGTCTTCAGTCGTCTCCTCACCACCAGGCGCTCACCATGTTTAATAATAATGTCAATTCTATGACGCAACATTCAGGCAGAGTACCACATCCAGGTGTTCACGAAGGGCAACGTGAAATCATGATAGGTGGCACTTATTATCCAGCACCAAATCATCCCTTGGCAAGCGGGAGTCCCCATCAGATTCAGACTCATACAAGTTTTATGACAGTTAACGGTAATGGGGTTCATCCTCAAGTGTATTCAAAAAACGGATCTGAATATTCGAGTCCAAGATCTAGTGTAGGCAGTGTAGGTGATTCTAAAAACTCTAGCCCTCGTTCTAGCTTAATACACCAACCTCCTCCACCACCATATGATCCAAGAACGAGAAGCAGTATTGCTAGTAATAGATCTAGTATTAGTTTTAACTCTTTGGATTCTAAAAGTTCATCTCCAAGGACAAGTTTAGCAGGAGGAATAATTTATGATAAATTTCCTAGTCCGAGGACCTCTATTGTTCTACCACATGATGGTCATGGTGTAAATTTGAATTTAAATCAGTTGCAGGCAAACTTGTCAAATTTAGCTATTTACAATCGCTTTAATGAATCAGCACCACCTCAAATGCCCAACTACACGGATCCAAGAATGCGATCTGTTCCACCTCAGACTTCAGCTAGTATGAACGGGTATGTGTTAAATACTGTTACCGCTGGTGGAACGGTAACTACAACAATAACACCAAATGGAAATGTGCCGTCAATGATTGCTAGTACTTCTAGCATCAAAGGAGGACGTAACATATCCCAGATGTCTCCACCACCAGCTATCCCAGCTCGTGTACCCATTAAAATTGTTAATTCACCACGGACACCAACGCCATCAGAAACAGAGCAAAACATAGCATTTCTTACACAGAAACTGCAAAATGATTTGAGCTTTTCTATGAGTCCATCATCATCAGCGCCAACAACACCAACCCTTCCAAAGGAACCACCCCCGCCATATCATGGCCCTCATAAAACAGAGCCCATGCCAGGGTTACCACCTAGAAACATTAAATACACAAGCAATGCTTCTCTAAATCCACAAATGCATAATTCAGTACAAGCTGGTCCGCATGTGACATTCACAAATCAAATTCCACCTAGGACACCGCCGTCGGCAACAGTGCGCCCGCAAGCCCAAATTCCATATCAGATCACGCCGCCAAAACCAAAGGGACCAAGTGAAGCGGAGAAGAAGCTGCTAGCTATGACACAAGAGCTTGAAGATCAGATGGAGTCGACTCCTGCAGGAGAATATTTTGGTGAGTCTTGGTGTTATATTGAGACAAAGCATCAAAAATATTTTAATGAATATGCCATCGAATCCTTATTTAGTAAAATGAAACAATTGGTGATAATGCCCTTGATTGTTATACTGGTCATATTTAAAGCCTGCATGGTATTAATGTAATTAATCATAATCATTTAATAATGACCTACATGTACTCATATATATACAAGTGGATGGCCTAGATGTATTGTAATTCTGTACTACATATAAATGAACATTTCATCAAAATGTATTTCTTCTACCAATATGTTACGCAGTAGACTCTGTATATAGACGCAGGTACTTACCCACAAGTCATTCATATTCTTCTTTTTATCTTCAGGGTATTTTGATATTTCAAAAACATAAATCTTTTATTTGACTTTAAAATATTTCTCAAATTTCTAATTTCCTTAAACTTATCATGTGTATATAATTGAAGTGACTGTTTACAGTTACTGTCAGTTATGTTGTCTTTTTTTAATTTGATTGATGTTAAAAATAGCCCCAGGCTGCCTTTATATAAGGTAAAGCTGATAAATAACAATACAAGAATGCAATAAAACAATATCATTAATGTGTCACTGCTACCCTCAGGTTTAATTGTCAAGAATAAAACATTAATTTACCATGTAACTAAATCATGTAATGGAAAATTAATGGCTCTCTAATTAAAACTGAAATGAAATTTTATCTCTTGCTAATTAAATAGTATTTAATATGTCTTGACAAAATTATTTTCGACATTTATAATAGAAATGATATATATATATATACATAAATTTAAGAAGTAATGGATATATTCATGTTAGAAAATATAAATACTTTTTTTATTAAAGTAGAGCGCTAGGGATTGAAAACCCAATTGAAGGTTTGCTTTATTTCATTGGTATACTTTCAGACTAAAAGTGATATTGTGTTATTTATATTATAATAAGTTACATTGAAATGGTGTGTCATGTTTTTGAACATATATCATATTTTCAAACTTTAATGAACACTATTTGCGGAGTGGTGAACTTTTCCCTCACCACTCCCACAATTGTTTTGTTTCTTTCAGTATCACATGTAGAATTGATGAGAATAGTATTTTCACCAATCCAAATGTTTCCGGTTAAAATAATACATAAAATGTTTAAAAATGAAACAAATAAAGCCCTTCGACCACACCTGTTACAGTCACATAGCGGGTAACATCATGGTTTCTCATTCATTGTCAACATGCACATATATTATATAGTTACATTTCATGACATTGTGTGTGTTGAATACCAGCACATGATGTTGTGGTTAAATGGGTTAAAAATAGACGTTTTAACAATGACAGTGGTGATGTTCACTTCCTGTATAGCTTGCTATATAATACATCTATGACGTACACCCATAATTTTCTCTATTCTGTATTAGATTCTTCCATCATGGTTGTGTTCTACAATAGACTCTTCCATCCTTGCTGTATTCTACACTAGACTCTTCCATCCTTAACTTACACTTTTCTACAATAGACTTTTCAATCATGCTACAAGTTGTAATAACTTAACATGCTACAAAAGCCTCTTCCATCCTTACATTGTTGTATTCTATTCTTCCATCCTAAAATTGCCGAATTCTATACTAGCCTAGTTATAGTCTTCATTTCAAAACATGTTCTATGTTTTTAAATAGACTGGCTTCTGTCCCTAGTTTGCTGTATACTCTTAACAGACTTTATCATTCTGAACTTGTTCTGTTCTAAAATAAAAGCTTGCTTTATGATTTTAAAATATACTCTTCTATTCTAAGAATGCCCATCTCTGTTCCACATAAAAAAATCACATACTCCTCAAAATATGAAACGTTATTTCATGTTTGACACAGTAGAGGGTAACTGATTTATCATATTGACACTAAATAAAAAAGAAACCTCATACAGTATAAATAATATACACAGTATTTTGTTATTTCACAGACCACTTGGGGGCATGTGACACTTACCAGTGAAATTTCTTTTTCAAAAACCCCTTATAAAAATCATTCCCTACCCACCCCCATTTATAAAACTAGAATGCCTTCCCAAGTTCTGTAAACAGGCCCAGGTGCAATTGATTAGAAAACAAGAAAGGAAATTGATTTAATATGTTGCAGTGTGTAAATGTTTGACCTTGTGGAGTGTATGCATACCGGTACATGTGTGTTGGAGAAACCTGTATTTTTTCTACTTGGCCTAAATATGATCTGAGATAGGTGAAGTACTCCATTTGTTGGGATGAGTATAGTACAGCACTATTTTATTGCTGCTGAACACAGTGTTTATATTTCCCTGGTCGAGTGGTATACTTGAAGATACACATTCCTCATCAATTAGCCTCTCTGTATATATTAATTCTTGTGTTGGGTAAAATTAGCTTAGACTGGCACTGTAACAGTCATGTACGCATTTATATATTTTATACAAAAGTTCTTTCGTTGACGACAGTTTTACTGATACATTTATTGGATGGTTTGCAAATGTGAAATAAATAAAATTCAATTTTTTTATACTTGAGTTTTAGTGACATAGTAAAAAAATTTTTAATTTTAATTAAACATTTATTGGGACTTTTCCTGATACACTTCCTTTAAAACATTGTCACATCATACTTATGCATACAAAGAAGACTGCTCCCCATGATTTGAGGGCTCTCATTGTTAGTTTCTGTATATAAAGACTTATATATATAGACTCTTACATTGCTGCTGGGTTCCCATATGGACCATGCCCTCTGAAGAGTGTTAGTCTTTTTAGGTTTGTGGCGGATAATTAGTGTTTCCCCTAAAGCAGCATGGCAGGGCGGGCCGCCCCGCCCTTTTTCTATGCCGGCCTGCCCTTTTCTTATACCGCCACGCTTAAAAAATTACCGCCCCGCAGTGCCCTTTTTAATAAACAATGATAGACACTGCTGTGAAGAATAAACGGTACCTCCCCGCTGTGTTCCTTTATTGGCTAATCAGACCGTAGACACTACACGCGTCATTAGGTAATTTCCATTATGCGTACACACTCGATTAACACATGGTTCCCGCTTTTAGTGCATTGTCAAATTATTCTTTCATAGACTGCGGAACCATTAGAATGGTTCTCTTTTCAAGCTATACAATTAGAACAAACTAGGAAGCCAGCGATACACACACACACACGCACCATTTGCGATTGTTTTGATAAGTAACTGAAGGTGTTGACAATGTTTTTCACAAGATTTAAAAAGGTGTCGGCAATAACTTTCAATTGATTCATTAACCTCACAATCACGTGAAGTCTTTGGAGTATGTATGCAATCAATCGGAACGTGTGTCACGGCCATTTCTCAGATCAAGACAACTAGAAATAAATCGCAGTGTAAAGTAAGGGCTTTATGCATGTAAGCAAAACAATGAAATCGTAAAGGGTTTACTGAGCATCTTATTTCAACAAAGCTAGAATAAAATCCCCACTTAAAATGGTTTATTTTGTACATAAATTGAAGAAAAAATACGAAAAAATCACCCGGATGTTGCCTACCGTACGTAAACAAATTTGAGAAACCCGGTCTAAAAGTCGACGCCTTCAAAAGTTGGATCTCAAAAAATCGGTGCATCGGTTATAGCGGTCCCGTTTATTATAGATGTTTAAGACTTAATTATTAATGTTTCCTTTTATAAAATTTATATTTATTTGGAAATACACTGACACCTAATGAAAATTACAGAATCAAACATTAAAAATACAAACTTCTCAATTGTATTAACTTTTAAATATGACAAGTTGTCCATATCAACACTCCTTTAGTATATTTTTATGGCAATATTGTTCTAATATAGGATAGAAACATATATTTGAATTGCAAATTATAAATGGATAGTTGGATACTCTCTGTTTCTCAGCATCTTATTTCAACAAATAAAATCCCCCACTTAAAATGGTTCAACTTTTTAACATCTATAGATTAAAGCATTGTGTAAATAAAATATTCATTTTATAAGGGTACTTGAACTATCCAATATTGTTGAATTAATTACTTTATAATTGATTAATAATAAGGCTACTACAAAAGTATCATGTATTATTAATAATGCTACTACAGTATCATCAAGGAACTATAGTATATCCTTCTATAGTTCCTTGATATCATGTTTTATTAATACATGATATTGTAATAGCCTTATTTAAGATGATTCATACATTTACCAAAACATACATGTATCATACTTGTTATTAGTGCTGAAAATGGTGCTCAACACAACACACAGTAAAGTAATGACCTTTTTTTCTATTATTTTGTACACGTCAAAAAATGCCTTTTTTCAATTGGTACCCTGCCCTTTTTCAATCCTTGGGGAAACACTAGATAATGCGGGATAAAGACCCACCATAAGTTTCTTCTGATTCTTTAGCATACTCTGTGTATAGCACCTTCACATGGGCCCTCAGTTTAAAATCCCATCTGAAGAAATATTAGTATACTTAGCTAGCCAGCCCTTGGATTGTTAGTTAACCAAGTATTGACATATTAATTTAGAACCGACAAGTCACAAAATTCCGTTGGAGTATTGTGTGGAAATCATATAGAATTTCAATGAAGTCTGCGGGCTTTGTTTTCAGGTGCTGGGCAGGTACCGCATTCCTTTGTCAGTAGTATCTTACATTTTTCTGCCTCATATGTTTTCGATTGTTTGTCACATTATGTTTTAGCATTCCTCAGATCTTCAAACGAAACTATTTGAACATGTCTATTTGAGATTCCACGATTGGGTGATCAAGCATTTTGACACATGCACAAAGAGAATAAGAAAGACGAGACGAGAGCTACTTATGTCAACAAGCAACGGATCGCCCCTTGTCTTTATTAAAAAGATAAAATATTTACTGATGTAATTATAATATCTATAGTCATTTTTTAATTGGCTAGATTTTGAGTTTTCGTAAATTTATCATGCATATTTTGTACTGTTTGTCATAACCCCCCCATAGCTTTGAGATTATTAATACCTCTAAATGTACACGTGTCCGGGAAACCTTATGTTGTCATAATATTTATATATATTGGGTGTTTATTCCCCCCAAGGCAAAATTATTGTATTTATAATACAGTACACCCAAGTGCATAATTGGATGTTTCACAAAATCTTAACATTTAATTTTGTATGTTCACTTTGCCTCTGTGTGGGGGTCATTGAGTACAATGTATTTGAATTGAAAATTTAATTGCGGCTCAGTTATTATTAAGCCAAACCCACCGAAATAGGTGGAATAGTTAACAATGGGCACTCTTTGCTTCAAAATAGGTACGCCATGTACATGCACTACATTAATTAAATTTTCACTTTTTACACTAAAATGTCAACAGCAAGAAGATTTTTAATTAGAAGATATTTTCAAAGGAAATTAAAAAAGGAATTTGAAAAAACGTATGGGTGGGTACCGTTGGTGAATACAATAATTTTTTTCAAATAAGATTTTTGAAATGGCCTTTGGAGTGTTCGTAGAATAAGATATTACATTGGATAATAATAGTACAAGAATAAGTTGGATTGGGTATGAAATGTGCATGATAGCTAATATGTGGCATTCATCAAAAATCTTTCAACCATTTTATATTGAGTTCTTAATACTTAATACTGTATAAGATGTATACCATCATTAATATTACAAAAGCTTATATAATAGCAAGATATGATAAATGATATAGTATGTACATGTAGATGTAATCTGCAGAGATTGTTAATTGCTTTTGCAGTACTTGATGTGTTGGTAGCCAGTTCTATTGGTTGCAGGTAGCTGAGATCTTGTGGAAATGCATCCAAGCTTGGTGAAAAAATATTTAAGTGAGAAAGTTTGCCAGTTTCTTAAGGAAGGAAACAGTGAGAGTTTTCCATGGCTTAGTGAAATAATGCAGTCTTGAGATCACTTGCTTCTCACTGTAGAGGTTGTCACAAGTACGGTAAACAAACTTGTTTCAAACATTTGATGTGAAAAAGTTTGGTCTTTTTTTAAGATTTGGTTTATATTCATTTATTTAAGCTTGATTGCTAAGACAGTCCATGCAAGCTATTATGAATTGTTCGAGTCCGTTTCCTAGGTATAGTATCTTTAGATTAATGCATAATGTACCCGATTATGTATAATCTTAGCCCTTTACTTCATATAAACGCCTTTGGACACCTCTAATATTGAAAGCATTAATTCACCACATATCAGCAATGGGTGAATTATGTTTATATTAACTGGCAGAGTGGAAAACAGTGCAGGAAGTGCTGTTTTCAAAGGACTTCTGTGATTTGTGCGGGGAAACGTGTATTTATGGAGTAAATGGTTAAACCACATTTGAAAGAATAATGCAAGAAATTGTCTAAAGACTTGATAAGAGTTTAACATACTAATTCTTGCAACAATATTTAAATCTTTTAATTCTTTTGAACTTTAGTGAAATATTTCTCGTTAAAAAATGGTACAGCTGACTGGTACCAACCACCTGCTCTGCGTAACTTGTACATGTATTTATACGTGTTGATAGGTATTAAACATTAATCCATTGGCATTCGAATCATTTACCTTTAATACGGATCATTTACCTGTAATACCTATAACAATAGGGATTTGAACTTTAACTGATAAAATCAGTCTTGATTTATATGCAGGTGATGCAGCACATATTTAAATACAATGTATATATATCTATGTATGTCTATTTGTAGTTGTGCTCAGCTGTCTGTGATCTTATCTGATACTTTACAGAACATAATCTGTGGCTAGATATTTGATGATATGCAAAAATAGATAAGAATTGTTGATGGTTTTTTGATACCTTGATGATGTCATCTGTATATGTAAAGAGTAGTTCAAGCGGGTGGTTTTGAAGAAATGTTTTTTTGCCAGTTAGCTGTAATAAAAAGAAGAAAAAAAACTGAAGTGTTATTTAAAACAATGTTTTTTTTTATCATTCAAAGGTTTCTTAGTGGATGAATGATCTAAGACTCTTTTTTCAAGATTTCTTTTATGTCACTGCATGGTGAGGTTGTGGCTTTGAGTCTGGCCTTGTCCAGAAAAGTTTGCTACAAGAAGTTACATGTATTTGTGGAATGACCTTGGTTCTTAGTAACTCAGATTCATTGTGACGTCAATTCTTCCTACAGTAAAATTAGATGCCATATTTACAATGTATAACCTGTCGTGTGTTGAAAATGGCATTTAGCACCCCCTTCTTTCATTCAATATATGAAACGTCTGTTGAATAAGAGTTACTGTTTAATTATGCATTTTTGTTCAACTTAAACTTTGTGTTTTTCAACCTCACTCAGGTAACCAGAACATTATTAAAAAAATCTTAAAGAACATTTTCTCAATTTTTTCTCTGTGGCAAGGTTTCCTCATAGATCTATCTCTACCAAATTAAAACACCAGGATGATCTGTTCTTATAGGGTGTGTTGATCTCACGCAATCTCACTACATGTATTATCTGCCAATTCGCTTCATTTTGGCATTTGGCGCAAACTTTAATTGTTTCATACATGTAATTTACAATTTTAGCCACATATAGATTAAAACAGGAGTCTTTCACTCATAGTTCAGCAGTAAGCAAAAATAGATTTGTTTTACAAAATGGCAGCATTAATGTTGTTAACTAAATTTGTTTTTCTTTCTGGAAGCACTTGATCTGCCTATGGATCAGGCTTCTTGGATTTGTGGGTGGGGTATTTCACCCATCTGTGAATATTGAATATTATCTGCTTGATTGATAATTAATTTCAGGTCTACTGTTTTATTAATTTTTTTCAGTGTGTTACATACATTCTCACAAGGCCAATCCTGAGTGTTTTTTATAAAATAAAGAATTTCCTATATCGACCCAGAAACATCAACCACAAATATTTCTATGGTACTTGATACAATGTAAATATTAATGGTGTACATATTGTTATTTTTAAAAGCCTTCGGGAATCTTTGGATGCTAGTTGTGTATTTATTATCTGTCCAACTGTAATCAGTAAATTACAGGATTGATTGAATACTTAGCATCAATTTTATGCCATCAAGAACTCATAGACAATTAGTAACCTTACCAATTTCCTAGGATCCTGGAAGGTTAACCAGTACTCTTAACACACCAATCTCTGGAAGTTGGTGAATAACTTTCCCACTTGAATCAGTGGTGAGAGACAAATGACAATAAGACACTGTCATATCAATCATCACAGAGATTTATATATATATATGGCTGGGCAGGGATTAAAACATGACAACCCCAGTAATGCTGGTCAGATGAACTAGTCAAGCTACCAACTGAGCTGACTGGACCCGGGGAACAAAGTTGTATTTATTGCCTGTTTATTAGAATGTCTCGTAACAATATTTTGTGAGTAATTTTAAATACAAATTAAATTAATGAGAATTAATGTAAAATTGGTCCATTTAAATATTGCATGTCAGGTATAGTAAATTACAAACCTTCGCCTTTGTTAGTCGGTCTTATTTATTTTGGATACAAACCGGTACAAATTCTTAAGTAATACATTAAACAGATGAAGTGCAATAAGAATTTTATGTATTTTAATAAGGCAAACAATGTAGAAATTAAATTATGCATGCTGTAAACATACTTATAGTTAATGTATTCATAATGCATTTAAAGCATGAATAGTGACATTCCTGGTCATAAATTATTACTTGGGGGTCTTGGGTACATACCAACCAACTTCATAATTGTTAAAAAAAATAGTGTAAGTTTGTTATTAATTTTTTCATTTGACAGTCTCCATCTGTCCGTCCGTCCGTCCATCCGGGCGGACAAATGGGTATTTAAGTGTCTAGGGTTTAGGGTTAGTAATTTTTATGGACAGTTGAAAAGCTGTTGAAAAAACATTACGTGGCTGTTCTAGACACTTAAAAAACAGCTCTAAGGTGGCTTTTTTTCTCTTACGCGGCTAAAATTTAACCAAACAAGTAATACGATTGACGCAAAAAAGCCACTTAAATACCCATTTGTGAGAACGTCCGTCTGTCCTTCCGTCTGTCTGTCTGTGAGAGAAAGGGAGGAGACGAGGATTGGGGGTGACAATGACCGAGTGGACTAACTCTTTGGTGAATGGAGGATTTGGAATGGGCGTGTTGCCAGGATTATAATATAGCAGCTGATTTTAATGGTGGAGGAACATCTCGGAATTAATCTGCCAGTGGAACAACACAATCCTTTAGAGCAAACTTTCTTGAATAATGTTTTTGGACCCAGCTGAGCTGAAGCCATGGACCCAAGTCCTCAACAGTTACTGGCAGATCTTAAGCTGATATCTGACTGTCTCAGTGTGCAACATTAACATTTTCGGGAGCATGGCCATGAACTTTCTTGCCCTAAATCTCTTAAATGAAAAACACTGAAATGATGATGTTTTAAAATTTGTGTTTTTGGTATAAAATCGGATATTTTTCAGATGGTTTATTGATGAAAAATTTATTATTGCCCAAGGCAATTAATGTAGCTTGGGCCGTCAGGCCACTGTTTATATAGCACACCCCTGGCTGTCTACTTCATGGCCACAGAGGTATTTTTTGTTGTTTTCTTAAAAACTAGATTTTTGTTTTGCAATATTGACTGACAGTATCATATTTGCCTGCACATATATTTCTATAAAACCAGACATGCTGCAGTGTTGGATCAATGGTTACTGTCTACAAACTTTATTACAAACACAATTTTCTTTTCAATAAACTGCACTTTCAGTTTGTGTTATGAATCTGCAGTTATTGCCAATTATTTGTTCTGGTTGGGTGGGGAGAATGCATACTGTTTTTTGTAGAAGAGCTGGTTTTGATGTGCAGGGAAACGGGGATCACATGCTGGTTTTCTAACATGGACTCGAGGTTGTTGACATTATGCTTGTCAATAAATATGTAGAGTTTATTCATCTGTTGTTTTCAAAATATGAAATATAAATTTCGTGAGTGCTGGAAACAGGCCAACATTGAATGTTTGTAGTGACACTTTAGTATTTATGTTGGCACATTTCTGCTGAAAAGCAAAACTGTTTTAGCTTTGATATTTACTGCAGTTACTCAGTCCACAATGTCTGTGTGGGCTAAGGTGCCATGTCAAGATCACATATCTCTCACTGCTGTGGTTGTTGGTTTGAGTCCAGCATTGACAAAAAAATTATGTGAGAAAATTTCAGAAAAACACCAGGGTTCTGCTCATATTGATTGTTACAAGTATTAAACTGGTTGCCGTATAAAACCTGAAATGTGTTAAAAATATGACATAAAATCATTCAAAATAATAACATAAATCATATAATTATGCATCATTGAACGGATTCTGAATTTTTTTATATGCCTAGAGACAGAAGTTTTTCATAGATGTGAAAACAGCCATATACTCTTTTTTTATAGCTGTTAGTTTTTATTGCGGCGAAATACAGAAACTGTAACAGAAGCATTACACTGAGTAAACTTTAAACAATGTGTTACAATATAAATATAATATTATATGACATTCGGATTTGAACAAAGCAGTGCCTATGAGCGTAGATGTAAGCATATAAATATAGCATTGCAGTGCAGGTGCCCTAAGTCAACTCATACACATAAATTATTGTCTTATATATTCTAAAATGTCGAGAAATTAACATAATTCCAGCTATTTGGCTTAATGTCTTTGTTGGTATTCGTCCGACCTCTAACATGGAGGAATGCCACTCGCACAGTAATTGTTAATGTTAAAAAGATTGATCAACAAAGAGAAATATTTATCATTTAATAACCTTTCATAGCCTCTAATACATATCACTTTGTGAAATTTCAGATATTTTTTCAAAATGACTTTTTCAGCAATAAAACTCGTTAATCAAAATCGCATAATGTATAATAACGCTATTTCTATTGCAGTTTAGGTTTTCAGTAGTTTAAAAGCATTAAATATAATGCTTTGTATGTTGACTCTCGAGGAATTTGATATGTTCCTATTAAACTTAAATGGAAAGGCTCATGTTATCAGATATATTGACTGGTAGTTTGCATATTATTATTAAATGGCCTGCTGGGAAGCAACTACGTTTTGTTAAACACCTTAGAAGCTAACGTTTTTGGTCACACTTGTGGTACTTGTGCCATTTGTATTTTACAATGTAGGAGGTTACAGGTTTGAGACTTATAAGGTAAAGGACTGGTAGGCTAGGTGTCATATACATAAAAAAAAAAGTCCTCCGTGGACGAATGGTATTAGGTGATAACGATTGCTTACCTCTGTCAATGCTCAGGTTCTATTAAAATCCAGCTCAGTTCAAAAACGTTACTTGAGAGCATTTGCCAGTTACTTAATTGCGGATCAAAGGATGGTGGTTATACTCAAGATTCATTTTAAGGCCTTCCTCTGTGTAGGCCTTGTATAACCTGCCATGTGTTGAAAATGGCATTAAACCCCATCAAATATGTATATTTATTTTGTCTTGTTTGATTTTAATAGCTAAACTACTAAGTTGAAGATAAGCTTCTGCGAATCTCTTTTGTAAACAAGTACTTGTAGATGTTTTTGAGAGGCCATCTGACCAAACATAGGATTGAAGTGGCAACCTCTGGCTTGAGCAGCCATTTATTTATAAATGTCTATCGATGTTTAATCCTTTACTCCATAGATATGCATTTTCCCGCACCAATCACAGAAGGCCTTTGAAAACAGTGCAGGAAGAGTTCAGATTGCTCGTAACAAGCAATCTGAACACTTCCTGCACTGTTTTCCACTCAGTCAGTTAATATAAACATAATTCACCCATTGTTGATATGTGGTGAATTAATGCTTTCAATATTAGAGGTGTCCAAAGGCGTCTATATGAAGTAAAGGGTTAACATCTTCCAATTTCGTTTCCAAAATAGATCCTTCTCCACTTGCCTTACACTGGGATCTTTTGGTAATACTGGAGCAGGATTAGAAATTCCATAAATTTTCTTCAATTATTCCCCAATTGTATTCTGACATAATCGCTTAGTAACCTGTACATTGTGTTTATCTTCTGCTTATCCTATAATTTGAACCTGATTGGAACCAAATGGTCAAAAAATAAATGATGCTGAAATTTTTATAGGATTTAGTAGTAAACCAGGCTATCTCTCAGTGGTGATAATTCTTTCCATGCCAGTCTAATATTAGAGTTGTATAAATTCCTGGAATCATGCATGCATGTGTTTAATGTTGTGATGGAGATGAGGCTGCGGGTGATGTTTTGATTTTGAGGAATGCTGCTAGCAGCTGTCTTGGGTCTAACTATCTGCTAATTGTTGCCATGTATCTATCAGATGCCTTGCATTCACACACAAGCTAACAAAGAATTTTCTCCAAACAAAAGGCTCTGCATTTTCCAGGAATGTTTTTGTCTTTTTTGGTTAGATAGCACCAGTCTCACACCTAACACTCACTGTTTAATTATTTAACTTTTTTAGAGAAATGATTATTAAAAAAAATGTTTAAAATAAAATCGTGAGGCAGATGACAACACTAACAGCACTTCCTGACATAATCTTGTTCTCCTCAGAGGCTGATAGAACATGCAATGATTCATGTTTTATGGTTTTACTTTTTTTTTTTTTTTTTGGAAACATTTTTTTATGCCAGAAATGGCATGGATAAGTAAGAATTGGCATAACCATTTCATGGTACATCGCAGAATGGAAAAGTGGCAACTGTCAAGAAGTTTTAATCAAATGCACCATGAGCACTGGTGTTTTGATCGGATAATACAATTTGGCATACGCACACACATGTACCTACAGTGTAACTATGTACATGCCAAACATACACAAAAAATGGTAGAGATAGGATGGAAGCTATTCAGGTAGAACTTCCCCATTACTTCACTATTCCGAGACACTTATCTCAGTACATAATTATAGTACATACAGCAACAGGATGGGCAGAGCAGCCTACATTGCATTGGAATATAGTAGCAGCCATCTCTTACACATTTAATCTTCCTTAATGGGTTACCCTGCAGAGAAATGTCTGTAACTGGGTCTCTTTTCATTCACTCAAAAACATGCCAAATCTTCCATGAATTTGGCCTTGGAAATTGTTTCTAATATTTTGGGTGTAAAATCTAAGGGATAAACCTAAAGTAACATTCTGTAAGGAAAGGCACTAACCTTGTATTCTATTTATCCTGTTGAGTAAGCAAGCTTTTATCAAACAGAGGATTGAAAGCTTCCCGAGTTATTATAAAAAAAACAGCCAATCACATCAGTTTATTTGTTGTGTATTTTAATAAAATTTAATGATTGTGCAAAATAAAATAATATTTTTTGGTTTTCATAGCATATATATATCATACTTTGACAAATGTCTTGATGATATAATTCATGTCAATAATAGTTCTGGCAATGTGTCAGTTTCATTCGCAACATCTCTGACATGAAGAAATCGTAGTACCGGTAATCTGAAATTGAAGTTTATTTGGTTACCTGCCAAATAAACATAAATTAACTCGGTCACCCCTTTATCATGTAAAAAATTTAACGGTGATAGATAAAACATTAGATGTATTTATTTTGCACCTCTTAACAAAACTTTATCATCATTACCTACCATCATCCTACTGCTACAATATAATGCACATGTTCTGATCAATATTTGACCACTTTGGTCAGCTGTTTGGTCAATTGAGTGGCCATTGTGGCCGGCTGATGGTTATTATGCCAACATACTTCATTATCTAACATAGGAATGCAAAGAATTTCTCAACGATCAATACTGCCGTTGGAGGTTATATTTGCTCACTTAATTTATATAGTTGTATTGGAGACCAGCTGCAGCGGTATCACTGGCCAGCTGTTTGTGTTGGTAGACAGGCGGATATTTAAATGTTTTTGTGTCCACAATTACGCTAATTGGTAAATACATTAATTACATTTATCAACACTAAACTTTAGCTAAAGAGAAATTTAATTCCAGATGATCTCACATCCTGATATATCAGTTGTGTCCTCAGGTATGTCCCTGAATCCAATCTATAGAAAATGTCGCCAAATCCTACTTGTCTAGAATATAAACGCTGGAGTAAATTTAGAAAAAGTACAGTTAAAAATTGTACAGTTAAAAGGATACTATTTATTAAGATGTATTTGTTCATCATCTAATAAAAGGGTGTCAGATAATTTTTTGTTTATGCGTTTTATTACAAATATTGAAAGTAGTGTATAACGTGGTCTGACTGATAGGTTGAAACTGGGCTGCGTTCAGCACCATTAAACAGCAAACACGTTTAATGCCAGGTTCCCTAAAATTAACACGTACTGCATGCTAATGTGAGGTTGGACCAGTGTCAAGGAAAATATAATAGCTAACATTATCAAACGTTTGACCGAACTGAACACACTCCCCCGTCACTGTTAAAATTAATAACTATATTCCCTCACTTATTATAGTCCTTTATCAAATTCTTCTTACTGCCATTTGAACAAAATCTTCTTGCATCAATGTATTTCTGAAATATGAAAATAAGTGAAACATTCGAATATAATGGCATCCAGATTTGCATGTTTTGAGATGCTCCCCAGAAAAAACTTGTGAGAAATGTACAGCATTAGTGGTGAGTGTAAAAAACACAAATGAATCATAAGGTATGTCAGCATTAACATGGTCACCTCTGACACTACCACAGATATTACAGGTGCTAATTACCCTAAAAACCCAGGTGAACTCTCCTGATATCATGCAAAACAGGTGGTATGGGCACCTTGTGATACCAAACATGACTCTGTTGCTACAGCATGCGTTTCATATCTGGAGACTGGACGTGATTCCACCCGGGGATTAAGTGGTAGTTGATCAGTAAATGAAAACAGGTTTTGTCTAAAACTGCTGTTTGGCTAACATCTAAGGAAAGGCGTATTTATTTTAAAATGACAAATACTAAAATAAATCATTAAAGGCAGGCTTCTTCATTCTTTCCTAACCATGGCCACATGGTCCAGTGGTAAAGCAGATCTGACCTACGATGGGGTAGGGGAAGGGTTATGAGTGTTCCAAACATGTATTTGAATTCTAAAATAGATTCTTCTTCTTCTATAATTTTGGACCATTCCATTACTCACCGTATTTAAATAAAAAAATTCCGACTGAGAGCTACATTGATACATATTTCAAGTTAAATAATATACTGTATATCAACACGCATGTGAGCATCTGCACTCTCACTCACACAAAAAAAGTCCACTTATATTAAAAATCAATGATAAGTAATGTGGTAGAAAATTCGTAAAGACGCCTTTGGACACCTAATATAGATGCCTTTGAACACTTAATATAGAAGTCTTTTGAATTATTGGATGAATTATATTTATATTAGCTGACAGAGTGGAAAACAGTGCAGGAAGTGTTCAGATTGTTTGTTACGAGCAATCTGAACTCTTCCTGCACTGTTTTCAAAGGCCTTCTGTGATTGGTGCGGGAAAACGCGTATTTATGGAGTGAAGGGTTAAGCCATAAAAATTCATTCATTGCTATGCAAGCAGGGCCTGGTTAGCTCAGTCTGTAGCGCGTCTGATTATTTATCCCTGGGTCACGAGTTTGTATGCCTGCTGTCACCATATCAGATTCCTTGATAATTGATAAACAACATTGCGGCTCATTCTTATTTGTCTCTCACTGTTAATTCAAGTGGGAAAGTTATCATTTGCTTGTGGATTTATGTGTGCTCAAGTACTGGTTAAACTTACAAGATCCCAGGAAAGAGTGGTTAGGCTAGCTGATCATTTGTTAACCCTCGATGAAATAAAAGATGACATAAAAATAAATATTCCTTGCTCACAGTGACACCGTATCTGCACAAACATGATTTAATTGCTGTATTTAAGATCACAATCAACTGATCATAACGTATTCAACCCACAATCCATTGCAATGCAGAAAACAGAAAACTTTTAAGTTATTCAACAACTTCATGATGTTTTAAAATTGCATGTTTAAATTATAATAATAAAATTAAATTTGACATTTTAACTTTCCGTGTTTACCTATCTTCTCCTGTGGGAACTTTTCTCGGTGATGCATAATTTATGTTTTAACATTTAAGTCGGCTAATGAACGACTCTTGTCATTTATCACTGCTAAAAATTTACGACAGGATTACAACAAAAAACAGCTAAACATTTGATGCAAATTTATGCAAATTGAAATTTGATCATAGGGAAGCCAACGCTTACATCAATGAAATAATATTATTTATGGATGAAATATTAATTTGCTGTGGTTTGTATAATGGATCTTTCTAACCATTCAAAACATCTTCAACATCTTTGGAATGCTTTGGTTGGTCATGCATTGTGAGTTGCAAAAAAAAACAACCTAGCTTTCGTAAATGGCAACAATATACTTTATGCCTTTAAACCTTGCATACATTAGTTTGAGGGTAAGATCACCCTGGGTGAGGGAAGGGGAGTGGGGAGGTAATATATGGTACTGAAGGTTTTAATTCCCCACTGTTGCCATGCCATGTTACATGATTCTTAAGTGTGACAATGTTCATAATTAAAACTTGTTCAAGTATTCTCTCATCCCTCCCTATAGATCACCGCAGTGGTGGTTATGAGTTAGAGCTTTCACCTTGCATGAATGGTCATGGTTTCGATCCCCAACTTGGTCATACCAAAGACTTGACAAATGGTACTTGAAGCTTTCTTGCTTGGCACTCAGCATATACAGGTGTCAGTATAATGTGACTCAGTGGGGTATCATACTGT
Source organism: Panopea generosa (assembly GCA_029582155.1). Classification (NCBI taxonomy): domain Eukaryota; kingdom Metazoa; phylum Mollusca; class Bivalvia; order Adapedonta; family Hiatellidae; genus Panopea; species Panopea generosa. The sequence continues at coordinate 38,570,326 of CM055900.1, read as the reverse complement.
GTGTCTGCAGCTTGATACTCCAGTGTGGCGGCACTTAACCCGTAACTTCATATAGATGCCTTTGGACACCTCTAATTTAGACGCCTTTGGACACCTAATATAGAAGGCTTTTGAATTATTGGGTGAATTATGTTTATATTAACTGACGGAGTGGAAAACAGTGAAGGAAGTGTTCAGATTGCTCGTTACGAGCAATCTGAACTCTTCCTGCACTGTTTTCAAAGGCCTTCTGTGATTGGTGCTGGAAAATGCATATCTATGGAATAAAGGGTTAAAATACTGTTTCAAGTAGACACCGTTGCAATATAACTGAAAAATTGTTGAAAGCGACGCTAAACACCATACACCAACAACAAATCCCTCTAGATGCGCCAGTGATTTTCAAAACAGTGGCATTCATATCTGTTTTATAAAGTGCTATAAATTTGTACCTGAGTAACAATTTAAGTGAACTTGTGACTCAATAATCAGTTATTTGAATTTAGTCATTTGGTCTTAAAAATTGCTTGTTCAATATTGACATTATTTAAATCTCTCAGCTTGAACACAATATAATTTTGTATGATTTTTTAAATTGGACAATATTTTCTAACTTGGACCAGGCTTAAAGAAAAAGTCATGATTTTCTGTTTGATAAGAAAGAAGACTCGTTATTTGGGGCTGAAGGTAGGGGGGAGAAACAGAGGTCCTCAGTGGCCTTATGGTCAAAGGGGCCATCTCAAGATTACCTTTCTCTCACTGCAGAGGTTGTGGGTTTGAGACTAGCTCTGTCCAGAAATTGACTAGTTATTTGTGGAAGGGTGGTTGTTTTACTGTGATTAATTCCTTTACATTAAAACTGGATTCCAAACCTGCAATCTGTCGAAAATTAGTATGTTTTTTTTAAAAATCCCTAGCTATTACAGAATGATGAACTATAATAATCATTTTTTCACCGAGATTACTTTTTAAACGACATAATTATCTTCATTTGAAAATTAAAAATTGTTTAAAAAATTTCATCTTATGTAAAAACACACAACTTTGTCAACATTTGCTTTGTATATTTCACCTGTAATTGAGACCTAGTCTAGTTCATGTCTCAGGTAACATGATAATATAAATGTGTCTTCTCTCCAACTCTTTATCAGATTTAAAATTCTAAAATCAAATTTAAATAAACATGACCTCTTTAAAGGGTTGAATTTAATTTGTCATTCACCCCGAAATTCCACAAGTCGCGATTTAGCTGTGTACACAGTGAATCATCGGTCCCTCGTTTGAAAGGCACGCTTCTGTAACCATGGTAGCAAAGTCTTGCTTTTATTCTCTGTTTAATCAACAAAGCAAATTTAAATCTGACTTTGAATGACACTTTCGGCCATAAAGCATGTCCCAAGTAAAAAGGTACAATTATTTGTGAATAAATCAGTCCCGGTATTTGTATGTTTATGATAGCGCGGGTCTCCGCCGACGTTAAAGTTTGAAAGTCATCAAAACGGGTTAACATAATTATTTAAGGGGTTCTAAATGCATTTCTTCTTTTGTCTGTTGCCAGGCGCTACATTAGTGTAAATTCAAGTCTTGTATGACTTGTGGAAGTTTGAATAAGATGCTAGGGTCAGTCCTCCATGGCCCAGTGACGTAAGAAACTGTCTCGATCTCACTCGCCTCTCACCGCTGAGGTATTGGGTTCAAACCCAGCTCACTCAAACATTTTTTTGCGAGAAAGTTTGCGGGTTACTTGAAGAAGGATGGTGGTTTACTGATTCATTCTCCACCAACAAAACTGGTCTAAATGCAATATACAACTTGTTAATGAGTTGAAAATGGTGTTGGACTGTTATAAATATAGGAATGAAGTAGTGAGTGTGCTAAGTAAGATGCACATTGTTATTGAAAACTTTGCTACTCTTTCAGCATGTATTTTCTGAAAGAACAAGTCACAATTGAGTTTTGTTGGTTACTTTGTCCCTACACAAAGAAAAAGTTCACTATGTATATCAAGATACGAAGAGAGACAAAGATAAGATCTGACCTTAAAATGTCATCTTCGTCATTTTTAAACAAAGTTTTATTGAAAATTCTTGACAAAGAAAAAAGAAGATTTATTGTTCTCCATCATTTGTTAAAAAAAAAAAATCAGCAATAGCTTTATATTTTGAGTTTTAAACTCTTTCACTATAAAGGTGTCTTATTTGTTGTATTAAAACAGTGAGATAATTATCAGTATTTGTATTTCAGTGTTACCATTGACACTTGGAGAGGGCTATATCTGCCTATCTGATACCCGGTGACTGTGAAGATTTTGAGCTCTTTTCTGTTTGATACAAATGAAAATTTTAACTGTCTATCCATTTATTTAACTGAGGGTGTAAAAGCGTTTAAACTTAAAAAAAAATGTAATATTTAATGGCGTTGCTTGAGCTTTTTCTTTTGTTGGTTTATGAGGTGTTAAGATTGGATGTGAGATGAGAGAATTGATTGAAGTAGATCTAACAGAAGTAATTATAGAGAATGAAATTCAATGAAGAAAAAAAAATAGTGTTTGTAATTTTGACACTTTTTGTTGAAACAGAAGTGGTCATATGAACAATACCGCATTGATGGTAAGTTGGTATGTATGATTAACTAAGAAAAAGTGTTGATATATTTAAATGTTGATTTGTGTTTGAATGATACAATTTAAGATTATGTAAAGCTCTAATGCTGTTAATATCTTGATAATAGTTACATGGTGTCCTCAATGGCCAAGAGTCCAAGGAGCTGTCTCTCACTGCTGCAGTCATTGCACAGCTCGGATGAATTAAAAAAAATGTTTTATGTATGAAACTTACAGAAGTATGGTCACTTCGTGCACATTTTTATGAGATATTCAACCCAACAATAAAAAAGGATGCCGACAACCTGTGATGTGTAATAAATAAATAAATATATATACAATAAGTAGGCATAAAGAAGTTTTGAAATACTTTATGACAAATTGTGTTTGGTGTGATTTAAAATGTGATTCCTCAGTGCTGTATATCTTTTGATAATTGCCAGGTGGTGGAAGATAGAAGTGGGCGAGTTTCATAAATTTAAAGCAAGAGTAGAACAGAAGTGTGTAATAGAGTGTGTGTGTCATCAGCACTGTTAAGCTATTAATACTAATTTATTTAAATTCGATTACGAAGAAAGCCCAAAGCTTACATGAGTCACTTTTGTGTCCGTTTACTTGGTAGAACCTACTAAGTATTAGGGTACCAAGTGCTCTTGTTGAGAGACCCATCAGGTTGAAAATGGGAGCGAACCCATGACCTATAATATTTATTCAAAGTACAACTCCCCCCCCCCCCCCCCCCCCCCCTCTACTTGTGCTGGAGTTTGGAGTGTTTGATCCCAAGCCAACAAACAAATTAAATTTATACCATGATACTCCAAAAATGGTATGGTTTAACTGATGACATAACAATATGGCATGTAAATACTATCAAAGGACAACCATAGATTATATTACAGTCAGGGTTAATAAGTTAATGATAATACTGTGGTATTTATTCCTGTACTGGTATTTAATATTTTGTGCACTTTACTTATTACAGAAATTACATATTAATGTACGCACCCACCGTATTATGTTCTTCAAGCTTACTTCATACATACATCACTATTACATTGTTATGCAAATTTTGGTGTGGGTCGATGATTGAATTTGAGTACCGGACTAAATGAATAACTTGTACAAAAGTCGGTAAACATGTTACCTGTACGACAGTCCCTTCCAGGTTTCATGTTGTTTATTTGTCATTTTATAATATAGATTTGAATTCTGAGTCACCATTTTTTGTTGACTGTGAAATTTCTATTTTTAACTTAAACTGTCAAAATTTTGGGTCAACCATTAACTTGTAAACTTTAAATCCTAAATCTTTGGCCAGCCTTCAGTGTGGAAGATCTCAACTTTAGATGAAGCTAATGATAATATACTCCTCGCACTGAACATCCCATTGTCCCGTGTTTAAGAAAATGGTTGGACTTAAAAGAAAATGATGGCAAATTTGATGTTTCCATCGACTTCATTATTAAGTTTAAAGATGGGTCTGGCGGGGAGAAATTGACATCATTGTTTGGGTGTAGTTCAATGTCGGAGGGATGTCAGGAAATTGTATTATATTTGATGTTAATTGACCAGGTTGGGTTAAAGGTTTAGGACACAATCGTGTTAGTTTAACCGTGGCCTAGATGAAGAAAACCACTTTAACTGGACCCCTGCTGGATAAATTTAGAGATATTCAAATTGATGTATTAGTTAATTGTGACATGGTGGAGAGAGACTTAGTGATGATTGTCTTTTTTTTTTTTTTTTTTACTAAATTTTGATTATTAAAATTATGTTGTGTGACGACATAGTTTTGACTGACCTAACGCAGGTATTTGAGAACATGGACAACATCAGTAATAACTTACGGCATTTTGAGAATGGAGTCAGGACAGTGTTTCCCAAAATAATGTGTGATAAAAATTGTCAGGAGTCAATTTGACAAATTCTTTGCTGTATGCTCAAATTTTAATTAACATGTAAACTCATTGTATTTCCAGAAAGTACATCATTTACTGCAGGCTTTGTGCCATATTAGGGTTCATTTGGATGAATATTAAAAATATTATGAATAATTGTTGGTTTACATTTATGATGATATTTGTTGTAATTTTTTGTGAAATGCAACCCAGGGTTGCGGATTGAGGGAGATGAGAGTGACTGTAAACCAGCAGATCTTTCATTGGATGAATAACAATCTAAACAAAAGCATCCTTAAATTATAAGTAAGATTTATTTTGTAAGAATGAATGATTTAGTAAATTGGTGAAAGAACTTCAGAAATATGATATGTTTAGCATTTGGAAAGCACTTTAAACATAAGGAAGGTGATGAATCAGTGTTTATATCTTCTATTCTGAATAATATAGTTTAATACTTTTTATGGCCACACATTCGAAATATAATATTTTGAAGAACATAGTAACATTTTCACACTGTTGTGATTAATTCAGAACATACTGATGGCTATCTGTCCAAGTTAGTACTTTATATGGGGGATATGAAGATTTCTATCTAGAGCCTTTGTACGTCATTCTGTTTAGGTCAAGATCACAACTTGTTGAGTACCGGAGTACTGGAGTACCGGAGAACTGGAGTATTAATTTATATTTATAGTCTTTATTGAAAATGTATCCTTAATTTAAGGCTGGTAAGATAATTATCTGATATCCTATCAGTCCTATTGATGAATATTTGTTAATTGTCACACTTCATCACACGGATGTGCTGATCACGAATTTTAAAATGATGAACTTGGTGTGTACCACTACCGGTTTATCCTACTTTTAACATTAAGAATTATTTAACATTTTTCTTTGTATAGTTATAAATAAATAGTATACTATAAATATTACAGGACCTGGTATAGAAGCTGTTCTGTGTCCAAGTGGTTTACCAGTAGGGCTATCGTAGACGTGGGTTTGAGTCCAGCTCAGGCTTATATTAAAAAAATATTTGTTTGCCGCTTCTGGCCAATCAACATTGGATGTTTCATGCAAAATATTGTCAGTCATTACATGTTCTTAACCTACCCACCCATAGATGGTTTGGGTTGGAAAATAGCAAAGTAGCCATTTTTGAATTACGGGTGACCTCAGTTCACATACCGTATCTGAGAAAGTTTGTCAGTTACTTGCAGAAGGACGGTGGTTCTGCTGAGATGGATCTGGGCTCTTCTCTCATTAAATCTGGTAACTATATGTATGACATTGTTAACCCTTTACTCCATAGATACGCGTTTTCCCGCACCAATCATAGAAGGCCTTTGAAAACAGTGCAGGTGGTGAATTAATGCTTTCAGTTTGGAAGAGTCCAAGTAAATTCTTATGAAGCAAAGGGTTAAAACCCCATTAGATATATTAAAGAGAAGATGATCATCATACTGAATTTTTCTCTTCTATTTTGCAGGTCAGTGTTCCAAGTGTTCGGAGAAAGTGACTGGTGCAAATGAGGCATGTCAGGCGATGGGCAACCTCTACCATACCAAGTGTTTTGTTTGTTATTCTTGTGGTAAGTAGTTCTTGCTTTCTTATGGTACTAGATACAGGAAATTTAAGTTTTGTTGTGTGTTTTTCTTATTAGGTAGAGTGCAATTTGTGAAGTGGTTGTAGAGAGATAATGTCATGTGACTGTCTATATATACAGCAGTGTACATTGTTTTAGTTTTGTATATGTTTCACAATCGGTGAAAAATATAAATAAGTTTTCATAAGAAATTATTATCTGTCAGTCTGTCTGGCGAAAAAACCATCTCGAAAGAGTCTGAATTACTGTTTCATTAATTTAAATTTATCTTTTTAATCAGTTGTTTGTTTTTGTTTGGTATGTAGTTGACACGGAAACCCATCTGAAATTGTAACTCCCATTTCTTAGAAAAGTGGTACAAAAAATGGCTTATTTTCATACATTTTTCGCATTTCATGTTGACTATACTAAGCGTGTGTACAAACATTGCATAATTGTGGCATCATTACTTTTGTCAAGTGCTTCCACTTGGTCTGAAGTGCATCTTTTAGTGATATAATATTAACTATGTTTGCTTTAATGCACCGTAGTAGGTCAACTGTCTTTTTTCTCCTAGTTGATATTTCACTTTGTCCACGTCAGTTATTAAAATACATTAAAAAAACAGTTATTTTGTGGCTGTTTACTCTATTTATTTTGTTCTTAAAATCTTTGGCTTTTGTCATTTCGTACAATAGTGTTAAATCACCTTTTCAAATACAGTTAGAAGTTGTTTTCTAATACTATTTGCAGTGTTTTAATAGCTTGTTTGTTTTATTCCACTTGAGGTCCAGTTTTATTCAGAATACTAAATAGTAAGTGTGCTAAAGTTTCGAGACCCAGTCTCTTTGTGTGTGTGAATTGACTCGACCTCTGTTGTTCCATATCACTTGAAAAAGAATTCGGTATATTTCATAAGGTGGTTTATCTTTTGAAATGTTTGACAAGGAATTTCCGTAGTGTCACTGGATTTGTGCGATTTGTTATATCTTGTTCAAGAGTGTCACATGCCTCTGGGGGTCGTAGTTGAATACGATAATATTGACAATCGCAAGCAATCGTAAGTCTTGGAGTAAATAAATGGCTAGGTATGCCTCTATTGTGAGGCATTAGGGGGTCATTTATATAAAAATGTTCCAAATTTTTTTTTTGATAAATATTTTTCCAAAATGGCGATTTGTAAAGCTTCCTTTGGACTTATATAAATTTCTATATAATAAGCATTGTGTCTTTGCAACAGTGTTGTCGCGAAAATAAAAAAGAAAGATATTTGTGATTGATTGAATAAATGCCAGCAACGTAACCTTTGGATGAACAACGGTACATCCTAGTCCTTATGTAAATATGTAAGTTCAGGTCTGAAATGCGAGTTGGTCAGAAGTTTCAAGTATGGCAATGTTCAGCAATGAGGAAAAACTATTAGAGAGATTTAAGAGGGGTGTGACTTCTTTTCAACAAAATCTTAGGTATTGAACACTTGAAAGGGTGACCCAGGGAGCAAATGATTTGAGATCATTTAATCATTATAATATCCCCTTATAGCAACTATGAGGACTTGTCTACATTTTTATTAGTTTTGAGAAAAACGCGTTAGAACGTTTAAATGTCTGTTTTCCATGTATGTAATACATAGTTTGCTGTAAAAATTGTATTTTGGTGTAGATTCAGACAGTTACATTTTTAAAAAGAAAATATTTAAAGAAAAGTCCATATATTTGGAAATATATATGAAGAGGCGCCCATTTGGCTGGACAAAAATGCTGCGGACAATACAGGACCATAAGGGCTCGTCTGGTAATTTATTGAATAGAAAATAATATAATAATAATTATTCATATAGTATAGGAAGGAGAAACAAATAAAATATATTTATTATATAAACCTTTGTTATTTAAAAGGGAACCCACTTATGCACACCTTAAAATAATTGTGTTGAACCTGTTGTTACTGTTTTTATAATTATGTAAATGAAAAGTTTAAAAAAAATCATGTTATGGTGCATGTAGTTTATGACCTACTGCTCACAGTAATAGAAATATTTTCAAGCAATTAAAAACATGTGAGTCTGACCTTGAATTCAGAAGTAACATTAAACAGATTTACATTTATATTGTTATAATGAGTCTATTCATTTTTTAGTTGAGCATGAAATCTTGAGTGGAGCGTGGAACTAAGTTTATAACCTCTGAACCTGAACTTTTAACTTACTGTTCCCAATAACTAGCATTTACCAACGATTTAACACCACAGCATGATGTAGTGGTAGAGCATCTGCTTGACATGCGGAAGGTCGTGGGTTCAATTTCCAGCCGGGTCATACCAAAAATGGTACTAGAAGCTTTCTAGCTTGGCGCTCAGCATTTAGAGAAATAAAGTGTAAGAAAGTAATGTTAAAATGATTTTAGGTCTTAATTCTTAGTTTACTATTCACAAGAATTATGTGTAAACCAGTTAGCTCAGTTGGTAGCACACCTTACTGTCAATCCAATGGTTGTGAGTGAGTTCGAATCCCCTGACCTGCCACTGTCTCTATGATGATTTATATATGACAGTACGTGTTCATTGTCACTCATGTCTCACCACTAATTCCAGTGGGAAAGTTATCAGTTACTTGCTGAGATGGGTATGCACAAGGATAACTGTTCAGGATCTCAGCAAAGAATTGTTAACTGGTTGTTTGTTAGCCCTCTATGGCACAAAACTGACACTTAATATTCAAACAAATACATGTAAATCCTTATCAGACTGAGAGATAATCACAAGAGATAATCACGGCTGTTCTGAGTCCACATTATTCTCTGTCAATTTAGCTGACCTGTAGAAATTCCAAAATACATCTGAAAATGTTTCATGAAACTGTTACATGAGTCAAAACCTCCAAGAAATGATTCAGTCATATAGTAATACTGTTAGTGACTCAAATATTTCTAATGGATTTCTCTGACAGTTCATATTGGGGGAGATGATATAAAGGGCAGGTTGTTTTTTGCTGCATTATTGCTAATTCTTTTGTCAATGTTTAAATGTATTGGATGTTAGGCCAACTTCCTGGTGTGAACCAAATTGATTCAGTTACTGAAGATGTTGCTATAGATAGAATAATAAATTTGGTACTGTTATCGAAAACAAAAACTAGTGAAAAAATACACTACTTGTGTATGAAGAAAGATGGCACTAGTTTGTAACCTGTTTTCACTAATGCTGGGCGTTGTAGTGGTAGACTATTGTGTTTTCCTGATATTTGATATATAATTGATACTTGAAACAGACAGCATGCAAACTGTTCAGTCTGACTTTGTGAATTGGTCCATTATTATGTTAATTTTAGAAAACCACATGCTGGGTTGTATTTGTCTGGGTCATAGAATCTCTAGATCTCACAAAAATTATGTACATTTTTAGTTGGTTTCTGAAAAAAAGAACAAAAGAGTGTGGAAGGGGTGAGCTCAATCTACTGTGTGTGTGTTGGGGGAGATTATCTTAATTAATGTGTCTTTTGAATAAGTTAAATAGTGACTGAAGGTGACTAAATTGTCCAGTAACTGTACTTGACGTCACTAGCGATGGTGGGATGGTGTTCTGGACATCGTGTTGGCGACTAACATGAGAGATCCTGGTCAAGATATGACTGGATTTGATATCGGAAGCTGCAACACTTAATACCATAGATGTATGTGGAGCGCTTCTCGTGTTGTGGAGAGTTGGGCCAAGGTTGCAGGTTCTATAGCCAATCATGGTCATGTGGTGTGCCCTGGAGTCAAAACTTTATCCGCATATGCTAAGTCCTGCCAAGAAAGATTTCATGTGTGTGACATGTCAAAAATAGTTCTTTCACAATCGATGTAACAAAAATTAATTTTAAAAAAGAGTAAATTTTTCTCAACAGTCCTTTTATAATAAATTGGAACAATAACGAGGATTGATATGATTGTTTGATTATAGACCCGCAGATGAAAGGTAGATAACTGTCTCCATATTAAACATAACATGTCTACATGCTACAGTCCTACTATACCTAGTGCACAGTGAGTCACGTGCATGTTGAATACCTGTATGACGTGAGGTTAGATTTTGTGTGACAATTTATCATACAATTACAATTCCTGTGGTTAACCAGTGTTGTATATTAATAATTATATAATATAGTTTTCAGTGGGTGATGTGTCATCAGCAGGTACTTGCCTGGTAATTCCAGAGGTCATGTCAGTCTGAGATCATGTCAGATATTCGGCTCAACATTCAGTTTATTTATCGATTGTGAAACAAGATTTTTACAGCTTATACAAGCCACACTCGATGTCTACCTGGACAGAACCAGTACTAAGCATATGTGGAAAAAGGTTTCTTGCTCAAGGACACATAGCCGTGAGGGAGGATCAAACCCACAACCCTTCAATCCTGGGTTTGTTGCTCTACCATAGGACCACACACACGCTCCACACTAATGACTCAACATTTATTTCAACATTAGGATTAACTGGTAGTTATTTACAGGGTTCTCCACAAGTTGGAATTCATGTGCTGTGGTCAGAGTGTGCGCACTTGAGGGTCTGTCCCAAAACATTTTCAAGTGATGTGTAAAGCACTCATGAAAATAGATTTACTTTTAGAATAATGAAATTGGTATAAATTTATCAGTTAAAGTTATCAAATTTAGTATGTTTCATTTTATACATTAGAATCAGAAAAAATATGCTTAGAAACAAGAAATGTCACTGTTAAGTGTCACATGCCCCCCAAATGGTCTGTGAAAAAAAAAAAATATGATATGTTGATCATTTGTAGCAAGGTTCAACAAAATCCATCAATGCATGACAAAGTTACAGGCCGGAAACGAAATCTCACACAAACTCAGTGTTGTCAAACAAACTCAAATTGTGACTTTGACCTTTGAGGTACGGGTGAAGGTCTTACTTGAGACACGCTGTCATGTTATGTTGATTATTTGTAGCAAGTATCAACAAAATCCATCTATGCATGACAAAGTTACAGGCAAGAAACCAAATCTCACACAAACTCAAAGTGTTGTCAAACAAACTCAAATTGTGACTTTGACCTTTGAGGTACGGGTGTGGGTCTTACTTGCGACATGTCTTTATACTATGTTGATCATTTGTAGCAAGTATCAACAAAATCCATCTATGCATGACAAAGTTACAGGCCGGAAACGAAATACCGGACGGATGGACGCTGTGATTACTATATGCCACCCAAAACATTTTTAGGGGGGCATAAAAAAAATTTTTTGGGGGGCATAAAAATGAAGATTTAAAGAAATATAAGCTTTTGAAAGATATTGTTAAAGATTTCAAGCGCTGAGGTCGTATCATTTCTGTCATTCAAGGACTGGGTGCCCCTGTGCTTAAATGGCCTGCGGAGAAGCCTGATTTACATTAATTGCATACAACTTGAGAAACATTATGTTTGAAGTCTTGATAAAGTGTCTTGCTCAAGGACACCAAACACATGACAGTCATGGGGATCAAACTCATGATCCCATTTTTGGGTTGGATGCTCTACAATTCTGTGCTCCACACTTTTGTTTATCTGGAAGTTGTCTTTACTACCGATCCTCTGTTTACATGATCTCTGCCAATAGCCTTGAAGCTATCTAACAACATACATTTCCTTGGCAAAGGTCGTTTTTTCTTCACTGTAAATAGATACTTTGTCAGATAACTGGAGCCAGTATAAATGCTTTGTTGCGTTGGTGTTCCCAACTCTATCCTTTATCTCCCTATCAATACAGCAAAAAATGTCTTTCTTTTTTTTAAAAGTTAACTTGTATTTCTTTAATTATTTTCTTTCAAACTCATATTTCATTATCATTTTGTTTTCTAATTGTCTATTTAAATTGAAATCCTGGGATGGTTTGAGAAACATTTGTTTGACAATATAGAACGACAGTGTTCTGTATCCGTAGTAAAAAAATGTCTTGTACTTTATACTTGTACATTATCCATAGATCATTGGGTGGGAGGGGAGGTGATGTTTTAAAGTGACATGATTTTTTAAAAAAGTATACCAAATCAACTTTTGTTATTCATGCACCTGTCCTTACCTGATCAATTTGTTATATTTATTATATGTCGCCCATCCTTACTGAACATTCTAAATCTGCCAGGAGCTTAGATTATATTCCATCTTCGTTGTTTCAAGCAGCTGCACTATAGTTACTTATAATGCAGCCAACATAAAGGAACTTGCAAACCCCCCAAAAACTAAACTGTCCCAAGTAAGAAAAAAAGACATATTCCAGATTTTGTATATAGAAGTTGAGGGTTTCTCATGGGTGGGGGAAGATCAAATGATCAAAAGCTTAGGACTCTGGGGGTGGAGGGGTCTAACGTATGGTCTCAAGATCACTCTTCTCTCACTGTTTTAAGTTGCTGGTGTGAGCCCAGCTCAGTCATAACTTTATAATTATGTGAGAAAATTTGCCAGTTACTTGCAAAAAGACAGTGGTTCTGTATACTTGAGATTCATCCGGAGGTCTTCCTTAACCAGTAACTTACGTAAAACCGGATGCCGTTATGTTGAAAATAGTGTTCATTCTCAAACCAAAAAAAGTAAAACATGAAGATGGTTGATGTACCGGTATTGTACCAATGTAAAAATGTATTTATCATGTCAAAGTAAATAAAAGAGAGTCACAACAGGAGATTTGTCTGGATATCCAATAATCATATCCGACATGTTTAAGAAATGTCTGTATTTCCACTAATGACTTTTTATATCAATGCTTGCGATAGATTGGATGCCCCGAGGAATTATTTTAAATAATCAATGTGTCTGTACATTATGAGTGACTTTTTTGTGTTTGCTGTTCTAGGTAAATATTACGTATCCACTTAGATTAGCGTGGAGACATTCAGTTTATTTACTTAAAAGCAACAATTTACTGATCGCTCGATATTTCGCTGTTGTGAAACAGTTAGTTTTTTTTTTTTTAAATAAAAACGATTTTTGTCAAGATAATTGAGTAATATGAAGTTCTTTTCAATTGTTATCGAATTCGTGAATCTATTTAATTGTTGGTTTTTGGGGATTTTAACATTGAGAGTGATCCAATTTTGCAAGTCATTTTACCTGTAAGGATATTTCGCTGTCTGGTTAATACACTCTTTCTTTCAACATTAATTTAACGGTAAATAAATAAAACATTACATATTTTTCCTTTAACTACAATGTATATTTTTGTTATCTTTACCTTTAAAATAGTACAAAATAATATAAAAAAGAGAAGGAAATGACATTGTCAAATAACTACGGCAGACATAATCACATTTTGAACTATTGAATACAATAGATATACCCACCCTATAATTATGTTTCAGAAATGAAGTCTTAATTCATTAACCCTTAACTCCATAGATACGTGTTTTCCCGCACCAACACAGAAGGTCATTGAAAACAGTGCAGGAAGAGTTCAGATTGCTCGTAATCTGAACACTTCCTGCACTGTTTTCCACTCTGTCAGTTAATATAAACATAATTAACCCATTGCTGATACTTGGTGAATTAATGCTTTCAATATTAGAGGTGTCCAAAGGCATCTGTATGAAGTTAAGGGTTAAATGACACATAAGTCAGTGTTGTTGTTTTTTACCCAGCTTTAAAAATGCCTTACCATCAGCTGTATGTATCAATACATAGATTGAAGCTATTTTGATATGGGGAATTAAACGAAAACATTACTGATGAAAAGCTGCAGGCATAATAATCTGAGCTATTTTAGAAGACATGAAGTGGTTTAAAAAAAGTTGGTCCTAAGCTATTGGTTGAATGGTCTGATTAAAGCAAGTGGTCCACTGGTAGAGCGCCAAACCAGGATCGTTGGTTTGATCCTCCACCACGACTATGTGTGTTGTCCTTGAGTAAGGCAATTTTTTAGCTGCATATGTTCAGTACTGCTTCTACCCAGGGAGAACTTCGAGTGTGATTTGTCTAAGTCTTAAGAATTTGTTTCAAAATCAAAGTGAAATATATAAATTGCTAATTAATCTGTTTAAATTGTGACAAATGAAATGGCACTTTCGTACAATTTGACACAGACTGGAGTTTAATTTTGGAGTAGTAGAGTTTGGCAATTAATATTTCCTAATTCCTTTACTCTATACCTTTGTTCACTTTCCGTTGATGATAGTAGTATTTATTTAAGCAACACCACATGAGGAAAATTTAATTTTATTCACAGGAGTTCTCTCGTTTTAAATAAAAACTGTATTATTAATATTATAAGTAACTGATTGTTTAAATATTAGCTGGCCAAAAGTTATTTTACTAATTATTTACTTGGTATTTTACCTAATTTGTAATTTAAAGAATACTTCAGACTCATCCATTCTGTGTTTTACACAATGCCCAAGAGTTACCAGCAATAAAACAAGTTGGAATTAATTAAAAATCCATTTTTTTTTCAGTTTTGTCTCATTCTCCGGAGAGAAACATAGCACCAGTGTTTGGAATTGCTGGAATGTATTTGATCACTTCTAATTGGTCACCTGATACAATTGTTCTTCTCCATCTGTCAGTTGGACAAATTAAGGAATGCAGAATGATAAGATCTGCTATTGTAATTTAGCTGTTGTGGCTGAACAAATGTGCGGTGTTGATTGATTTGTAGGGTGCACAAGGACAGCTTCTGAGCTGGCTGCGTGCTTGTTGCTCACAGTTATTTTGGCCTCATGATTTTCAGTTTTAATATTAATTAAATATGATTATAAAAAATAGGGTACCGATGTCGTTACCAGTACAGATCATTATGGTTTTAGATAGGATATAGGATACTCAAGCATTACACCTCACAGGGGTCCTCTGTGGCTGAATGGTCTAAGGCGCTGTCTCAAGGTCATAGGTTCAAGTCCCGCTCACTCCAAAAACTTAATGTGAGAACGTTTTCTGTTACTTGCAGAAGGACGGTGGTTCTACTCAGTCTCAGATCTTCCTCCACCATTAAAATTGGATATGCTATATATAACCTGAAATGTGTTGAAAATGACATTAACCCCATTTTTTTTTTTTTAAAAAATTGAACCTCACCATGCACAGGCATCAAACTTCACCATGCACAGACATCAACCCCCCCCCCCCCCCCCACACACACACACACACACCCGCCACCCCTCCAAGTATCGCCCACTGTAATCTACATTGAAAAACAAATGACAGTGAGGCGCAATCAATCGTCATAGAGACTGGCACATGGATTGCTACCAACTGAGCTAACCAAGTCTGGTCTGAAGAAGAGTATAATTATGTATAATTATAAGTATTACTAAATATAATTAAGTGTAATTATAATTATAGACTTAATTTTAAAACGTGAAGGACAAGAAATTAGAGGAAGCCTTTGTGGTATAAGATACAATCCTCTATGAATAACGGTACAATAGACGGCATACTTGTGGCTGAATATCTGGATATTGACATAACTATATAATATCATTACAATAACATTACAGTTTCAATCTGTAACCTACTCCTTATGTTACTAGGGGGAAATTCCTAGTTTTAGCAGGAATGTACTGTTTGAGAAAAAAAATCAGTGTTAATGGTATCACTAACAACCAACTAAACGATTAAACCATATTTTAAAGATTATCAGACCAGTTGTGATTTAAATAATGCTAAAATATTCTAAAATCATTTCCTTTATTTTTCCCCATTGCATTTCATGTATAAAGACAATCATTGTTATTTTATTGTTTTTTTAGGAATGGTAATTTGACAATGTGATGGTGTCTGGAGATCAATTTTGTTTTGAGATAATTTGAAATCAATCTTGCCCAGCAATGTTAGGAATGTGTAATCAATCTGTCTCAGCCTCCATCGGATCTGTGATCATCCAGGATATCTGACTGTCGTCACCATCATCTCTCATTGTGCTCTGTGTATCCACTGTCTCTCACCTGATGGAGGTCCCCTCTAACAGCCTGACAGCCATTGTGCCAAATATAGTGTCATAATATTGAGATGAAGCATGTGTCGGTCAAGGTGTTGGTTACCAAGTTTGTTTTGGGGGTAAAGTTTGAGTTTGTATTCGAGCACTGACCTTCCTCCTGGCAGGGTTAAGTTTGTTTTTGAGCACTGACCTTCCTCCAGGCAGGGTTAAGTTTGTTTTTGAGCACTAACCTCTGTTTGGATAATGTTGAATTTGTTATGAGTACTGGTCCTCCCTTCATGTTGTTTATGGGTGGTTTGTATGCAAGACCTTAATATGATGCCTCATTTTTTTATCTTTCTCTGCATTCAGTTCGGTTAAACATTTGCTAACTTTAGCTAACATATTTTCATGAACACTAACATATTTTCATGAACACCAGCTCACCCTCACATTTAAACACGCAGTACATGATAATTTTAGGGAATCAGGCATTAAACCTGTTTGCTGTTTAATGGTGCTGAAAGCGGCCCTGGTCTCCCTTCAAGTTGTTAATTGATGATTTGTATAATGCCTCATTTCTTATCTATCACTGCCCGTTTAGGCATTTTGTAAAAAACAGAGTGAAATGCTAGTCTTGTGCTTGTTGGAGTTTGGAATCTGGAGTTTGGAGAATCTGTTCGAGAGATTGGATGGGTCTGGGTCAGGAATCTGAAGTTTAGGGTGTCATTTTGGGGTCAATAGCCATTAATTCGCACAAAAATGATCAAACAATTAATTCCAAACTCCAGACACTAAACTTAACTCTGTAGTTTTACACAGTGCCATCCATATTGTCATAAGATGCTTTGTGATAATTTTACTATAATACATTTAAAGAACAGTTCCATTTTTATTTAATTTCATGGAATCTTTTTTTTATTCCAAGTCGTTGAATTATTAGAGTTTGGGTGCTAAATAAAAGGACTACGATACTTTCTGTAATACAAGAGAAGTTGTTTTACGGTAAAAGCTGTTTCTGCAAGGAAACACAAAGGATTAAATGTCTCTCTATATATTATAAACTCTGGTATTTAGTTGACATTATATATTAATTTTTGTAAACTCGACTAGAATAGAGTTAAGTGCCAAGATTTAAATGTATACATATACTCTACCCAAGCAAACAAATCAAATAAGTATTCAATCTTTTTCATTGCCCGAATTAACGATTTTGTTTAGATTGAAACCTACTTGAAAAAAATAACTGATTTTTGCCATTCACAACTTGGATTGAACTTATATTTAATACAAACATGTAGGTAAGGATGTGCATGTAGAAATGTTTAAGGTAATAATAAATTTAATGAAATCAAATATTTTCAACTTCAAAACAATTTCAGTGATAATCTGTTGAAAGGCGCAGACTGCAACTAGCAATTTGGCTTTAATAAGTGGTCCTCCTGGCCAAGCCATGAGCCCGGCCCGTTTCCATAAACTTTCGCAAGTCTTAAAGGGTACCGCACGTCAGAATATAAATGGCTATTTATCGTTAAATAGACATGTAAATAACACAAAAATCAACAAATTTTAATTGTACGAAATTTATCAAATGAGAAAAATGACATTAAATATCATGATTTCAAGCGTTTCCTAAATGCTATGGGCGCCGCCATTTTGTAGCTCTTTTGTGATGGAGGTATTCGGTGACGTCATAACTGCACTTCCGTTCTAGTTATCGCGCAAATTGTATTGTGTCGTTAGTGACTGCTCTCTACTGAAACTCTTATGTATATACACTAATATACGTAATCAGTTTATATACAGATATACAGTGCATTAGTGAACATCGAAGGTAGACAATTAAACGCGAAAACGATTCTGAATTGAAGGACTTAACCCATTAAACATTGTTTTCTCCAGCGGAATAAGTGGGTGGAGTAATGCGATATGTTTTGTGGGCAGTGTTGTTTTTAGTTTTCCTAATATGTGATTTCACATTGCCTCAGTGTCAAGCTTCTGGTGACATCACGCGCAAAACGCCTTTATACTTTGGGGTAGGACTTAAGATTGTAGAATGAAGCGTACCAATGCCTTGGCGTACTACTATCCAAGGATACAATTTCTGATGATTTCAGTACGAAGATGACCATATGCGACATACATATAAACTTAGTGTTTATTATCCAGTGGGAAGCTCTTAAAAATGTGCTTATAACATATAGCTCAGCTGATTTCTGAAATTTAATTTGTAATTTTATATACTCTTCCAAAATATTGTGAAATTGATATATCAAACTTTCACAATATTATAATTGCAGGCTGTTTGAACAGGTGTGATAATCCAATTAACAATAAAAACAAGAGGTTAATGCCAAAACATAAGGTGTGAAAACGACATGGTATCTAAAAGTTGTTATTAAAATACAAATTAAGGCCAATTAATTGTGACAGGCCCGATTAGCTCAGTCAGTTACGTGTCTAACTATCAATCCTGGTGTCTCGAGTTCGAATCCCAACCCGGCGACAGTCTCTGTGATGACTGACATACAACATTGTGTCTCAATATCATTTGTCTCTCACTGCTGATTCGAGTGGAAAAATTATCAGTTACTTGCGGTTGTTGGGTGTGCTCAAGTACTGGTTAACTTTTGCAGGAAACAGTGGTTAGGTTAACTGAACATCTGAACAGTAAACCCTCGATGACAAAAATTGATGCTAAATATTCAGTCAACCATTAAATGTTCATAAACTCATTTTATTAATTTTATAATCAATAGGCAATTTAGTTTATTGATATATGGCTTTTTCACAGTCAACTAGGTCATTATTCTTGAATAGACATTTGAACTACCTCTACTTCGCAATGAAAAAAGATAAAGTAAAACCTTTGTTCCTTTATTTATTCATTAATACATGAAAAGTTTTTTTTACTGTTAAAATAGTGTTCTGGTATACAATTTATGAAAAATATTCATAAAATCATATAACATAATTTTTTTACTTGTAAGTTTGCATTGATATTGAAACCCTAATTAACTGAAAATGTTTAAATTAGTAATAAGACATAATACTATGTGATATAACATTCTGTCATAAACCCTGGGGTCATTAAACCTGGGGTGATCACGCTTATTAGGGTACAATATGCACAATGTGGCAGGGTATTTCTCATTACCACATGGTGTGAATGTGGTGTTGGTGAATTATGAAAGCTCAGCAGGGTGCCAGTAGCTGGACAGTAACATACACTTTGTGCAATATGCCTGTAGACATTATATTTCATATGACACTCCCTATAAGGAGACACATTCATATATGTTCAGAGAACTGGTAGAATAGATAATCATCATATATCAAATTGGGTAGTAACACCATTTGAATAACCAAAAGACAGTGCCAGTTATGTAAAACAACACAAAAAAAAAAAACCCAACTCATTCATGCTTCATCTAAATTTAATAAAAAGGATATGAAATCAAAATTTTATCAGCCATTTCTCAGTACGCAACAATGGCCGCACCAGCTAAACACGATAAGAAAAGAGATATAATATTATTTTTTATTCTCTCTTAGACAGGTAAATATATGTAACAAAACATTTTCCCTTAAATTCCATTCTTGGTCTAATTAGTGTTTTTTTTTTGATAATGTATTGACTGAGTAGCAAACAGTATATACCCTGATAGTACAGCATGAATGTGCAGGCTCGCCTGGATCTACATCAACACTGACGGCAATAATTACTTTTTTATCAAGCTAAGGGTAATTTTACTATTTTGAAAAATTCAATCATCAATGTCAGGCTACATGATAAGATGTCAGAGTTGTGATTGATGGGTTTCGGGTTTGATCTCTGGTTCATGATCGGTGTGACTGTTTAACAGTTATCATCTTTTTGGGTGAAAACTTCATAAGACATTGCTGTGACATCTCTGTATTATTTCTGTGATACATTCTAAATCTTCTAAATTTCCAATAGTGTGAAATTGCATCTGCAGCACGTATTTTCGTCAGACGAAAGCATCATTACAGTTTTCGCAGCTGCAAAAAATCTTTCACGTGTGTGAACAACTGTGCCGTCTCACTATTTCTCTCGTCTTCTAATTCATTTAACTCTGGTTCTGAAAATTCTGGTTCAAAGTTGTAGGCCACAAGTCCTTCTCCGTTACTAAAATCCATTTTATTATTCTTGCGAGTACTTTTGCCGGTGACTATAATTGCACGTTTCTACATCTGCTGTAGCGTATAAATCAATTATGTTTTAAACCGGAAGTGCAGTTATGACGTCACACAGGTATCCAATATGGCGACTTCCACCATAAAGTCGATGTGCGAAAATGACCGTTACAAAACGAGCTGATATATCTTTATGGACTCGAATTTATGCATAATAATACTATTAATAGAAAGCTGAACTCATAGCTATTCATATTATCCTGTTTTATACACAGGGTTGCGTTCCCCTTTAAGATTTTCATACAATCAAATTGTGACAGCTAGAAACGTTCCATTTGCACAGTATTATTGCTAATTTTAAAAAGAATACTATTTACAATGCTTATGAAAGCTTGTAAAATGGTGGAAGCAAAAAAAACTAAATAAATTTTCTGGGGTTTTGCACATTACTTCAAATTTTACACAAAGAAGTTTGTAGTCTTATGAACATTAGTAAAACGGGCTCCAGGTCTAAGGCATATTTGTTGTCTAACACAAACACTTACCTCTCACCACTGAAGTTGTGAACTTGAGTGGTGACCCTCATTTGGAGGTTTTCTACCCCTCTATGGGGATCGGCAGTGGTACCATTCTTACCCGCAATGTGGGTTGTCTCTGCAGTATTCAGATGCCTGCTACCACTGTAACTTTAACATGTATTCACAACTGTATTCATATTTCCAATGTGAATTACCATTTACATTCTGAAAATGTTTAAAAGCAAAGCTGCATGACGAGTGGTCTTAGAAGGCGCTGTCATCCAACGACCACTTATATCGCTGAAGTCTTGGGTTCAAAGCCTGGCTGCGTTCAGTAAAAAAAATTAATGTGAGAAAGTTTTCGAGTTACTTGCAGAAGGACGGCAGTGACTACAGTCAAACCTGTGTAAGCGGTCACTTCTGTTAAGCAGCCACTTTCATTAAGCAGCCACATTTGCTATTTCTGATTTCTGTGCTTTTAGAGCAAATTAACCTGCATTAAGCAACAACCTTTCTTAAAAGGCCAATTTCACTTTTGCTCCTTCCCTTGACTGGCTGCTTAAGACAGGTTTGGCTGTACTTAAATTTATTTTGAGGACTTCCAATAAAACTGGAAATTCCTTATATAACCTTTCCCCGAGTTGAAAATAGCATTAAACTAAAAGCATGTCTTCATACAGCATAACATGTAGTGGTACATCCTGTTTTTTAGTATGTTATAAGCTCATTGTACAAAAAGTTTCAATTATCCAAAAAAATATGAGATTTTTTTTTTTAATACTGTTAACTAGGTGCTTCAGTGCTCCAAAACCCCCACTTTCTACACTCTGTAAAATGACCAACCACTCTTTTTAAAAATTTGTGAAAATAAAGAATTAATAACCTTTGATATAATTATGGGGTTTAGAAAACACAAGTTATTGTCAAGAAGTCTAGCTTGGTAAAGACTAGTTTCCCAAATTTCAATTTATTCTAATATAATTGTATTCAATTGTTCCGATAATTCTACGATTGGTCTACTGATTTTGTTCTTTTTATCAGATAATCTATGCTTTATGGTTTAGGATTTTATTATGGTAGTTTTTCCATGTTATCTATCATCAGAAATTATGGGTATGGTGGAATTGAAGTATGGAATGTTCACACTTTGGGATTAGAGTTGAATATAAAAAACGGGGTAATAGTATGACCGTAAGGTTTAATTCCATGTTTGCTATTTCCTTACATTCTTTGACTGTATAAAACAAGTTAGGCGGATTAGAAGTTAATCAGTACATAGACTAGTAACAGATCAATCTTAGTGTCTGGGTATTCTTGTACATTTTTGGTCCGCATATGAAATATTTTAATCACAACAGGATCTTTTTTATGGTCTGATCATAGGTTCAAAGGTTAATGAGGTCAGTAGTAACAATTTATGCTCTTTTTATGTCCCTGCTGCTGTGGTTAACCCTGGGTCATTAAGTGTTACCCCCATCGTCCATCTTTTCGTTTATGCATCTACAAAATACAGGTAAAGTTTGATAATTATAGGTATTGTGGATCTTATTTTACAGGAGTTGTAGCTCTGTTTCAATATAATCTTTGGTAAAATAAAAATAGCATAATTGTAATGGGAACATCTGTGTCCCATAAACACATGATTAGTTTATATAAAACATCAGATATTGCGGGTTGATTCCTGGCTCGATCCGATTGTCTCCGACCTTTATGGGTTTAAGAGTGACAATTTGTTTAACGGTAATTGAATAAAAAAACAGTTTTGTGATTCATTTGAGAACAGTAAATACTGCTTGATTGTAGAAAAGAAGGATTGTTTAATTAATATAAGGGATGGAGGAAGAAAAGAATGATTGAGGGATTGAGAAAGAAAAGAAGAAAGGATTTGGAAGGAGAAGAAGGAATCAATGAACAAGCAGTACAACGATCACAAACATGGATAAATAAAAGGTGGGTGGGTGGGTTTGTGGGTGAGTGAGTGAGTGAGTGAGTGAGTGAGTGAGTGAGTGAGTGAGTGAGTGAGTGAGTGAGTGAGTGAGTACATGTAGGATCATAATTTGAACACGGAACTTAATCAGATGTTGACTTGAAATAAATCCTGCTGATAAGTCCTGTTGATACACTATAAATAACTCCAAAATAGCCGCCTGCTGTGCTAGCATCCATACCTTCTTTGATCCTGCTTCATTAAACTTAAAAACTGTAAACCTATGAAACTAAAGATGATTCAACTATTTTAGAATCTTAGTTATATAGAAACACAAATTACCTATTCAATGAGAAAAGAGATTATTTTGAAATTCTTTGACATAAATAAATATAATACAAACAAAACAGCCCAGTGATTTAGAACGTCATAAACTAAATAAAATGTTGATTTTTATTTTCAAAATCAATGAATATATATTTGTATGCATGTTTGTGCATTAATCTATATAACATCAATAAACATTTCATGATTTGAAATAACTTTAAATGCACCTTTAGGCACACTTGACAAGCAGTGACTAGTACAAGAGCACTTAAATAACAACTCGTGTGGTGTAGATTACACGTGGGCTGATCAGTTTTACATCAGGAACATCTCAAATAGAGAATAACCATGTTGGTGTTTGAGTCTAAACTTTATCAGGTGAGGTAGTGAAAAAAGAAGGCATGAGCCTTGGCAAGTCTAAACTTTATCAGGTGAGGTAGAGAAAAAAGAAGGCATGAGCCTTGGCAAGTCTAAACTTTATCAGGTGAGGTAGAGAAAAAAGAAGGCATGAGCCTTGGCAAGTCTAAATTTTATCAGATGAGGTAGAGAAAAAAGAAGGCATGAGCCTTGGCAAGTCTTAACTTTATCAGGTGAGGTAGAGGAAAAAGAAGGCATGGGCCTTGGCAAGTGCTTAATTTTTTTCGCACTAAACTTGATAAAGTTTAAAGTATTAGGTACTTACATGGTATTCTATTTATCATGTCTTTATTTTTATTAGATCTATTTTTATATACACATCAACAACTCAATTTTGTCCAGCAAACAAACTCATGTTTGTACATTTGTGGTAAATGCACCTAAAATAGTTCAAATTTGATTAACGAAATTAAAACAAAATAATGTAGTTTTTTATGGAAGCTGTCGGCGTTGTTATAATTATCATTTATATTTATTGACATAATTAACTGTTATCAGCAGTTTTAATGTGTACAAACACAGATATAACACAACACAAAAACAATGATGTCATCAATTTGTGTGTTGCTACCTGATAAACCTTCCCTGCCGAAAAATCAAATGTATATCTTACCTCGCTTTATTAGGTAGAATACTATAAAAAAAAATTATAATGATATGATAAAACAATTACCTTTTTTTTTTAGTTTTATGAAATATGATAATTGACATAATTTGTTTTACTGTAATATTGTGTCAATATTTTCTTTTTCTTTCTTGCAACATGATAAAACTTATTATTGTAACCTGGCACAGGTATGCGTCTTTTTGGAAAAAAAACTGAACTCTACTGTCTGTAAGCTACAAAGGAAATTGTGCATTTCTTTGCATGACTGTTATAATAAATGTGAGTAGTGTTGAAATTATGTTGACTTACGTCGGAATTTTGACGGTCGTCAACAACTTTTTATCGGCAATTCAGGCATTCTTGTATCTTTTTGTAAGTGTTACGCAATAATGCATAATAGAATTCCCAAATCGTCCTCACATTCTTCTCATATTGTTTGTTTTATATGTGTACTTGCAGCATTTTTCCTGTCTCATTATGCCAGCATTCTGTTTTGGTATGCGTATGAGCCAAGCGTAATCGGGTCACTGAAGTGATTTTGCCTGGAATTCATTTGCAGTAATTGATTAATTTGATCTACTGATAATGGGAACAAAGCTTTTTGTCTAATGGATGATTAATATTTTTTGTAGGGGATTCATGGGGAAATCATAATGTTACCTCTCACCACTGAGGTATCTAGAGGTTTTAAAAAAAAAAATTATGAGATAAAGTACAAAAAGATTCCCCCACAGCTATGTATGGTGTCCTTGTACCAGTCACTTTTTCCGCACAATAACTATGCTTAGTACCCGGTTTTACACAGGAACACTGAATGTGATTTGTATAAGGTTAAGCAATAACTTGTTTCACAATCAAGTAAAGTTAATAAGTTTAAACTAAAGAGAGAAGATACATAAGGATTTCATATATATGGCATTTCCAGGATAGCAGATAGTACTGCAACCTTTTGGCCAATTGTCATGTTAAAGTGAAAAAGTACATGAAGATTCTAAGTTTGAAAGTAAATAAAGTTCCACAGATTCGAAACTAAAAAATATACATACAGTTTAACCTGTGTAAGCGGCCACCTCAAATGAACCTGCATTAAGCAAGAACCCGTCTTAAAAGGCCATTTTTGCTTCTTCCTTTGACTGACTGCTTAAGACAGATTTGACTGTATATAGATAAGATAGATAGATATTTAATTATTTAAAGTACAACCTATATATATATACAACATAATACAAAACAATTCAATAGTATACAATAGCCAGCCTACAAAGGCTTACGAAGCACTATCATTTTTAACAAATAAGTTGATACATATGTTCAAATTAATCCAAGTATTTTATGATAGTCAAATAAGAGTCAATGGGCATTGGTGTAGTCTAATGCATAATATTTTTTTTCCTGTATATAGATATTTTAAAAAGAAAAAGTAATAAAAGATTGCCATGTCAGTCCGCCAGGTGGTTGGTTCCCTGCTGGTATGACACAAAATGAATCTATATTATAACCAGATCAGTGTACCAGTGTCAGAATATTGTTTCTTTTTTCTCAGACAACATTATATACATAAAACAACAAATTGAATTCATTCCTTCAATTCAATCACTTGGGACCCGTTGTTCAGTGCTGCCTCGGCAGCACCATGTCATTTGTATGTATTGATTCGTAAGTTAGAATGTGCGCTGTAGAAATTGGCTTTCTTGAATTTATACAAATGTCATTATTATGCAATATTGAATTTCTAGCTCTTGCGATAACATTGCGAATTGTCAAATAGTGAAAATAGCAAGATTGATTTAATTTACATAATCTTCACTGACATGTATTTTCTTTGTAACTTGTTGAAATTCATCGCACAATAGGCTGTATCGATAGAGATATTCAGAATGTGCTACTTTTGGTTGCGGAGGTCAAAATTGCATGAACAGCAAACAAACAGAGTTACTGGCATGTTTACATTTGTCTGCCAAATATTGATGTTTGTTAATATATTTTTCAAGTTGTTTTACAGCAAACATTTTGAGAATGTGTAAATTTGTAAACTTGACATTATAAGATTAGTTTTTAAATATGAAAACTTAGCGTTTCACTGTGGCCACTCCCACTAAGAATAATTTTAAACATAAAAACGTAGCGTCCGCAAGTAACTACTAGTTTGCAGAGACTAGTTTTAAATATAAAAACGTAGTGTCCGTAAGTAACCACTAGTTTGCCAAGACTAGTTTTAAATATAAAAACGTAGCGTCCACAAGTAACCACTAGTTTGCCAAGACTAGTTTTAAATATTAAAATGTAGCATCCACGAGTAACCAGTCCTGCCAGAAATTACCATAGCATCCGCCAATAACTAGAGCCACCATGTGGATATAACAAGTTATATTTTTGTTCTATATCTTCTGTATATCTACAAATACTGCAGTGGTGGTCTAGCGATAGAGTGCCTGTCTTACACATGGTAGTTCATGGTTAAAAAATCATGGTTTTTACCTGGAGAGGTTATGGGTTCAATCCCCAGTCAGGTCATACCAGCATCTTGAAAAAATGGTACTATAAGCTTCTTTGTTTGTTGCTCAGCATTTAGGCGGTCGTTCTAGAATTGATTGGCCTTGTGTCAATATTAGATGACAGGATATGGTATCATACCAGATGTCTGTGGCGTGATATTTTAATTTTGCAGAATACTGTATCAAGCTGAAACTATGGTAATAAAGAATGAAAAATTATTGAATGTAATAGCATGTTGAAACAATTTAATAATAAAGTAATGTCACAGCAGCCTTGACAGTATCTCTTACTCTCCCTGGCCTCTGATCCCCATCGTCGGATACCCGCATGTAATCATCCCATACTCCTAGATCTCCATTTATCACCCGTGGGATATAACACTAACTTTGCATCATTTCTACAGAGCCACAATGCAACCATATCATTGATTCCTTCACGATTTCATGAAGGGAACGTTATCCAATCGTTACGTTAACGTTAGCTGTATTTTGTTCTAGTTAAATAAAACGATGCAGAGCTAGCGTAATTTCCCAAGGGTGATGGATGGAGAGTATCGGAATTGACACCCGCGGGTATCTGACGATGCTGATCCCTTGCTGGTTCATACATTGAAATAAAGGCTACCGGTAATACTGCTTTCTGAATTTACACCACAGCATGGTATTTTGATAGAGAGTCTGCCTTGCATGTTGATCTGTACCAAAGACTTGAAAAGCATTACTAGAAGCTTCCCTGCTTGGCGCTCAGCAATAAGAAGATAGTTCTAGGTCCGGATGGCCCAGTGTATAACATAACTGGGTGGGATATCATACTTTGAATCTGCAGCACGATTGATACTTCAGTGTGACGGCACTCAAAATACTGTCTCGAGTAGACATCATCGCGATATAACTAAAATATTGTTGAAAATGATACTAAACATCACTATTTAACATTATACAAAAACATCACTTATAAACTAACCAAAAAATTCATTCCCCGCATCACATCAGTTTACTGCAGATGGCATGGGTAACTGTGTGAGCTGTACACAGTTGTTACCAATGTTGAGGTTAACTAATTGTGATTGCGTAAATACAATAACTACGCTGGCTTAACTGTCAGGGGTGTTTATGTGTTTGTATAATAATGATACCAAATTGTTTGATTTTAGCGAAAATGTTCAAATCTTTTAGTAGTGAAATTGGTCGTAATTGTTGGTTGAATTGTCTAAATGCTTACTAATTTATTGTCGTTATTGGCGTTTTTCGGAGAAAATTGTTTGTGACTACTCTAATGTAAAAGTTTATTATCTCTTAAGTACAGTTATTGTGTTATTTTGTTCGAGAGATAAGTCGGGTCAGTTGGGTCAGGAAAGGGGGGTGGGGTGAGGGGAGTGGTGGGGGGGGGGGGAGTGGAATGAGAAGATTATTTATTTGTTAGTTGTCATAAGAGTTGTGACTGTATATTAATGTGTTGTTTTTTGTAACATAATTGCTGTATATTGATTGCTAACATCTTAATGTAGTCATTTATCCAATTATGAGTTCCTGTAACCGGTTAGCAGAATGAGCAATTATTTAGTTTTTGTAAGCAAAGTAAAAATAAATTTGAACCTGACATGAATTTTCATGTGTTTAGATTTAATTTAGTGATAAATTTTGAAAAAGAGAAAATAGAAATGGGTGGGCTTTTTAAACAAACCATAAACTATAATTATAAGATGGAGAAAAAAGAGAAGGAAGTATAAAGAAATGGGTGGTGCTTGTAGGCATTATAATATTTAATTAAAAAGGAAAAAAAAAAGAAAGAAAAAAGTATAGAAATGTAAACAAACCATAACATTAAAGAAGAAAAGAAAATATACAAAAAAGGGCGGAATTTGTAAACAAGCCATAGCATTGAAAGATGAACAGGAAAAGAAAAAAGGTATAGAAATAGGTTGTGCTCATAAACAAACCAAAACAAATGATAAAATGTCTAACTTCTACCAGCATGTAGATAAATACAATTTTTTTAAAGTGTTTGACTGATTATGTCATCAATGTTATCGACAGGAGACAATTATAGATAATCATGGGTTGTTTGTGGTAAGCGTCTAGGGTAAAGGTCTACCCAATGTCGGGGAGACATCACTACATTCCAGTGATCTGACTTTGATGTAATTTTAAATCTGTCTGGCAGCTGTAATAGTTGGATAGCCCATAAATCAATTTGATGATTTAACAAATTGGTTGTTGTTCAGTGGAGCATGTGATGACGTTGGGGCTGATGCACACATGATCTCATTATATTATTGTAGGTTGTCCTACTGTATATTGAATTCAGTTTTTGAAATGATTGAATATTTAGCGTCATTTTTATGCCATTGAGGGCTAACAGACGATCAGTTTTTGAAAGAAAACAAAACTGAATCATGATTTTCTGTCAAATATGGTTATTTGAGTAGTAGATCAACCTCTGAGGGAGATGAGATGAGTAAATGAAGAATTATACAGCAGTGTTGCAATGCTCCAGATAAGCACTATTTGGGGTATTTAAGCATTGATTATTTTTAATAAAGCATTGGAATTTAAATTAAGAGGTAAAATAAACATTAGTTATTCTTAATTTCAGTGTTGATTAGTTGATAAGAATGTTCATATTTACCCTTAATGTTTTGAAAATAAGCATTGCATACTAATTTAAGGGGTAAACTACTCATTTGAAGGAAAGTTTATCTGGAGCACTGAGTGTTTGGGATTTGAGCAGAATTCTGAAATTTAAGACATTTAGTCAGATTCAACCAAAGAATCAAATGCAATAAGACTATAATGTGTTATTTTGTCTGTTTTCAGGGCGTACTCTACGAGGGAAGGCATTTTACAATGTTCATGGCAAAGTGTTCTGTGAAGAAGATTATTTAGTAAGTAATTAAATATATACAGTTACATGTATTGTAAATATTTTAAGAACTTTTTACATGTATTGGTACTCTAAAACCTGATCAAGACCATCATCATTAATTATGCACGTTCCCTGCTTATTGTGTAAACATGAGCCATTAAAATGGGGGACAAATGATAGCCCTGGTTGTTAAAACTGTCTCAAGATAATGTTTAATAGCAGATAAATGCGTAAAATGAAAATGAACAATTCAAAATGAAACCATGGAAATTTAATGTTGCCATAAAACAGATATAAACGGAAAGAGATTCTCATCAACAGTTTAGGACTTTAGAGCAGGTTGTGCATGCACACAAAAATATTACATTTGTGTAAACAGAATTATGATATTAATACATTGAAAGGAAATATTGTGAAAAAAGAAATTATGGATAGAAATAGAAAGTAATTAATATTGTGGAAAAATGATATCAGGAAACAGGTGTGAAACAATTTGCATTATTAAGGGTTTAGGTGACACACCAAAAATGCATCAAAACAATCCCATTAACTATGCATGGTAAACAATTGGGGGGAAAAACGACTATAAAATATGATAAATTTTGTATCGGTAAAACAATAGACTGTTCATCCTTGTATTAGAACATGGATAAAATCAATACAAAGAATGACAATAGATGATATCTAGAACTAGTCTGGCCAGGTTTTTCCATGTATGTACAAATATGGTGGGTCACCTTGATCATTGAAAATTGCTAGTGCAGAAAATAAATTGTAGTGTCCAACAGTGTCAAAACAAAAACTGTTACTGTATCTGGTATCTACGTCTTATTTATAAAGGGAAAAGGAGTGTGACAAAGTCTATGAACAAAAATTTACAAACCTGTAGAACAGGGTTAAAATAGGCGTGATTTTCAAGACATTTCATATTACTTATGGCATATCCAGTTTTGTAAGTGGAGGGAGAACTCGGAAAGGATCTGAGCAGAAGCACCATCCTACACAAGTTATTGGCAAACTTTCTCACTTAACCCTTTACTCCATAGATACGCGTTTTCCCGCACCAATCACAGAAGGCCTTTGAAAACAGTGCAGGAAGAGTCCAGATTGCTTGTAACGAGCAATCTGAACACTTCCTGCACTGTTTTCTACTCTGTCAGTTAATATAAACATAATTCACCCAATTAATTTAAAGCCTTCTATATTAGGTGTCCAAAGGCATCTATATTATGTATCCAAAGGTATCTGTATTAGGTGTCCAAAGGCATCTATATTAGGTGTCTAAAGCCTTCTATATTAGGTGTCCAAAGGCGTCTATATGAAGTAAAGGGTTAATTATCATATTAAAATAATTAATTATTATAAAATAGAGTACCTTATATTTTGACATGGCCCACAAGTAGAGCTGATTTAGATTTGATTATAAAAAGGACGATGAACCAGGAATATTTAATTTTTACTGTAAAATACTTTCCTCTCTTGTTCACGTGCACCTGAACAGCTGCAAAAAGTTTAATATCTTCCCTGTGTAGCCCTTTGAACAATATTGAGATTACCCCTGCCTTGTCTTCCGTGTTGTGGCGTACAGTCATACATACATAACAACCACAAAACATAACTAATAGCCTGTGACTGTGAACAAAGTGTAGCAATCACAATTGTTTTCTTTCAAGATCATTAATTTTAAATCAATGTGGTAACTGACTGATAAACAGGCATAGGTAGATTCAGTTCACTGATATGAACTTTCCTTGTCAGATACTAAATCCGTGTGTATGTTATATTTTAAGCCACTGACTCAGTGCGAAAGTACGCCAATCTGACATAATGTAGATTTACAAGCTTTTCAGATCAATATATTACAAAATAATCTCTTCAGTATTGGTTTTGATACCTGTTTTGTTGAGTTCAACGGTTCAGCTAGTATTAAGACCACAGATATCTGTTTTGGGGTTCATTGGTTCAGATAGTATTGAGAGTACATGCTACCTACCTGTACAGTACCAAGTTTTATAAGTCACTGTCATTTTAAAATATGAAAATATTTGGATGAGTAATACATCGTATCATGCACATTTATGTAGGTTTTGATTGACAAAAGGTTGTAATTATGTCCGATGTGTGTTTGCCAGTTCCTCGAGGATGGAAGGAAGGATGGTAGCTCTACTCAGATTCATGATGCGGTCTTTCTCTACCATTATACCCCACTGGATGCTATATAGAACCAGGTCCTGCAATACATATTTGTCTAAAATGGCATTAAATGCCTTTCAAAACAAAACTGTCTGCTAATTGTATGAAATCCTTATGACAAAAATATGATACAGAACTTGTGGGAAATAAATAACTATTAACCCCCCCCCCCCCCCCCCCCCCCCACCCCACCCCAATAATCACAATCATTTTGTTTACCATTCACCCAAATTTTTGTAATTGTTGACTCATTCTCTCAACATGTCATTTAGACTACTTGATAAAATCTGATTCAGAAGAAAGACAGCACGTACACTCACACTCACACCTGAAGTATTCAACGACTTCAATAGAAATTTAATTTGTGTTAATGAAAGTGCTTTTCAAGTTCAAAATTTATATTATTAAGGGTGTGCCTTGTGATTTAGTGAGATAAATTCTTTTGAAAAAAGGATGAATTTAAACAAAAAAAGTTCTTACCGCACATGAGGGTAAATTAAATAACTTAACTGTAACGTCATACTTTGTGTAAATAGTTGGTAGAAAATATGTCCCGCACACCTGAAATATGTTGGAGATAATGTGATCGTAGGTGATTCATTTACAAAAAGAAATCTGTATTATGTAACGTGTATAACTCATTCATTGATTTGGTTTGGCTTTATGGGCTGACAAAATAATGCAGGTAGATTACTTACTTCCTGTAATTGGGTACCTACCACTATGTCATACTCGTCAAAGAGAGTACCAGCCTTACAATCCTAAAGAAAAAAGGAATAATTCGGAGTTTAAACGTCATATAAACAGGGCTGACCAAACAGGAATGAAAATTTCAGACTCACTCCTCATGTACAAAAACATATTAATATACATATTGACAAACATTAACAATAGAATATACAGAATGACCTAGAACTGTCACACCTGCAAAACTGCAGACTTACAACCAGTACACCTGCAAAACTGCAGATGTATAATCAGTACACCAGCAAAACTACAGACGTATAACCAGTACACCTGCAAAACTGCAGATGTATAATCAGTACACCAGCAAAACTACAGACATATAACCAGTACACCTGCAAAACGGCAGACTTATAACCAGTACACCTGCAAAACTGCAGATGTATAATCAGAACACCAGCAAAACTACAGACGTATAACCAGTACACCTGCAAAACTGCAGATGTATAATCAGAACACCAGCAAAACTACAGACGTATAACCAGTACACCTGCAAAACGGCAGACTTATAACCAGTACACCTGCAAAACTGCAGAGGTATAACCAGTACACCAGCAAAACTGCAGACTTATAACTAGTACACCTGTAAAACTGCAGACTTATAACCAGTACACCTGCAAAACTGCAGGCATATAACCAGTACACAGCAAAACTGCAGACTTGTAGCCAGTACACCAGCAAAACTGCAGATTTATACACTGCAGACTTATAACCAGTACACCTGCAAAACTGCAGACTTATAATCAGTACACCGGCAAAACTGCATATTTATGCCCAGTACACCAGCAAAATTGCAGACGTATAACCAGTACACCTGCAAAACTGCAGTCTCAAAACCAGTACACCTGCAAAACAGCAGATGTAACACGAGTACACAGCAAAACTACAGACATATAACCAGTACACCAGCAAAACTGCAGACTTATAACCAGTATGCCAGCAAATCTGCAGACTTATAACCAGTACACCTGCAAAACTGCAGACTTATAACAAGTACACCTGCAAAACTGCAGATTTATAACCAGTACACCAGCAAAACTTCAGACTTATAACCAGTACACCAGCAAAACGGCAGACTTAAAACCAGTACACCAGCAATACTGCAGACTTATAACCAGTACACCAGCAAAACTGCAGACTTATAACAAAAACACCAGCAAAACTGCAGACTTATAGCAAGTACACCTGCAAAACTGCAGACTTATAAACAGTACACCAGCAAAACTGCAGACTTATAACAAGTACACCAGCAAAACTTCAGAGTAATAACCAGTACACCAGAAAACTGCACTTATAACCAGTACACCTATAGTGGTCCTATTCTTTGTCATCACCCATTATTGTAAGCACCAAAAAAAAACAACACACACAGTTTATA
Organism: Panopea generosa; assembly: GCA_029582155.1. Taxonomy (NCBI): domain Eukaryota; kingdom Metazoa; phylum Mollusca; class Bivalvia; order Adapedonta; family Hiatellidae; genus Panopea; species Panopea generosa. The sequence continues at coordinate 38,536,749 of CM055900.1, read as the reverse complement.
ATTTATCCATAACAATAAACACAACAAAAAAATGATAAAGTGGACAAGACCTTCATATGAAGGAATCCTACCCCTCTGCAGAGATTAACAGTGATCCTGTTTCATGTAAGATGAAACTCCTAATGCTGAAGTTAACACTTTTTTTTAAAGGAATCCAATTCATTCCATAAATCATGCACCATATCCTCATTCCTCGCCCACCTAAACTTTATCAATATTTACGTACAACATTAAAATGTTTCTAGTTAATGTCTCCTGTTTAAATGTTTTGATTGTTACCGCTGGATTGTATCTTATTGCCATTGCAGTGAAAACATTATAAACAAATCACAGCAAGCAGAGTCAGATGCAGTAATTAGAGAAGAGAAATATTGTTATGGGATGTTTTATTGTGTTTACAACAAATATTGAAACCTGTAACCAAATATTTCTAAGCCTCCTATCTTGGAATGGGAATTAAGTGATACCCCTGTGTCTCCACACACACAAATGGGTATTTTTTGGCTGGATGAAAAACAATCTAAGAAAGGCAATTAAAAAATTCTTTTATGTGGCTAAAATTTAGCTATTAAGTAATCAGTTGGGCTGGCACTTTAATACCTATTTGTAATGTACCAATCCATTCATGTGTCCATCTGTCAAATTGGTTTCCGATGAATGAATTCTGAAAGAGTCTATTTATTTAATTAATATTTGGTGTTAAGCAGTATAATTATAAAAAAAAAAAAAGTCAAGTTTGATATTTGTCAGCCTTTTCTTCAACTTTTGGTGAAGGTTATCCACTCTTCTAGTAAACCACTAATGTTTCATAAAAAAAAGAAATTTAGAATATAAATGGCTAATGATGCATTCACAGTGGTTTTGTGTGAATTTTTTGCGATGTAAAACATCAATTACTTGCGCATTTTTTTTCTTAAAAAAAACAAAGAAAAGTGCCTACTTGTGGCTACACTGCTGTTTAATATTCAAAACCTTTTTTAAATTATTAAGTATATAGTTCTTAAGCATTACTGTTTAACATTCAGTGTGTATATCTTTTTTTCAGTATTCGGGTTTCCAACAAACAGCAGAGAAGTGTATAGTCTGCGGCCATCTGATAATGGACATGGTAAGATTTCACCATATGAGTGGACAGCAAATGCAGATATATGCTATACGTTTTTTACATCATCTTTTTTTTGCCTGCAGATTCAGTCATGAATGATTGAATGATTGTTGTAAACTAGAATTGGGGGCTTTTCAAGTAGACAACACACTTCACATTCCGGCCCCAATATCTCATATTACAGAGGCAGAAAAAAAAGACATTTCATTATCACAAAGTTCATTTAATATAACTTTATGGATATTGCATTGTAATAGTTAAATATTTAAAATCTTATTAAAGAAATATCCGACTTAAGGCATGAAAAAAGAGTGGAATAGTAATGTAGGGGATAGGGTGTTTGCGGCTCACACCAGAAGTTGCAGGTTCAGTATTAGTCTCGGCCGTTCATTAACAACACCCATAACTATTTCTGCCCTGAAAATGAGCTCGGGGGGAGGGGATGGGGCTGGGGATCGATTCTCTTATACCCATGGCATATTATTTCACAAAAAAAACTTATATGATTTAAATCAAACAAATGTTATTATAAAATTCATCATTAAATATTTAGCCGGCATATTATATATTTTGCAGATACTACAGGCGATGGGTAAATCCTACCACCCCGGCTGCTTCCGGTGCTGTTTGTGTAATGAATGTCTAGATGGTGTCCCCTTCACTGTAGACTATGACAACAAGGTCTACTGTGTTGCAGACTTTCACAGGTAAGTTGTGCGAGAATCTGTTGGGATTTTTCACTGAGAACAGGGATAGCACTTGGTGATTTATACACACTCATTGATTTGGTCAAACTGACTCAAAATGATAGGAACAGACTCAAAGCTGTAGAAATAACAATGTTAAACACATTGGCCGCTCTTGGTCTCACAGTGTCTAAACACTCGACGTGGTCCAACCACTGTGTAAGAAAGTTTGCCAGTCACTTGTGGAAGGTCGTGGGTTCTACTCGGATATTGATATTCACCAGTCTGAGGTTTTTCCCCCGCCAATAAAACTGGTTGTCATATATAAAGTGTAATGTGTTGAAAATGTTGTTAACCCTTTATTTCATATAGACGCCTTTTGACACCTCTAATATATACGTCTTTGGATACCTAATATAGTAGGCTTTTGAATTATTGGTTGAATTATGTTTATATTAACTTACAGAGTGGAAAACAGTGCAGGAAGCGTTCAGATTACTTGTTACGAGCAATCAGAACTCTTCCTGCACTGTTTTCAAAGGCCTTCTGTGATTGGTGCGGGAAAACACGTATTTATGGAGTAAAGGGTTAAACACCTTTGAGATAAAAGTAAACCCATCTTACAAGTTCAGAAAGTATGTTCTAGGTTCATTATTTATAATGTAATGATGTAAATTTATAGAAAAAACTCTGATTTAATGGAAATTAAAAGGTTCTAGAGTTGACTGTGAAGGCCTAGGTGATTGATTACTTGTTTATTGCATGATGCTGTCGTTGATTAAGTGGTTTAAATGATTGATGATTGTCCAGAATTAGTGCAGCTGAAACTTTGGTAGTTAATTCAACTTGGCAAAGTAATTAACATCCTTCATGGCTGATTGGTCCACGATGCAGTCTCGTGGTCAATTACCCCTTTGGTCATTAGTTTGAGTCCTGCTCAGTCCATACACTGAAATGAGAAAGTTTCCATTAACTTGCAAAAGGACAATAGTTTTTCTGAGTTTTTTTTTATTGAGAACTTTCTCCACCAATACAATTGGATGCCATATATAACTAATGATGTGTTTAAAAAATAACATTAAACCTCCTTGAGTCAGTGATGTCTACTAGGCTGAACACTACAAACTAAATACAAAGTTTGAAATGGACTATGTGGCAGTTAGTCTCTTAAAGTGTATCAGTAGTACCAAATGGTCAGTTGATCAAAACTTTGGTTACTAAAAGATTAAGTTAAAACAAAGTGATACCAGATGTGGGATTGACATCAAAACAAAAAATTACTGAAAAGTTCTGAGCATGTAGGAATTGCTAACATAATATATTGGAAACTAAAAGTGAGACAATTCAATCTTTCATATTTCTTTTTATAAGGAATTTAGAATGATGAATGATTATGGAATTATTGTCCAAATCTTTTATTTACAAAAGCTTTAGTATTGCTTGTAAATCAGTCAGATAAAATTTTATATCTAGTCAGGTAGGTGGGGAGAAATTCTGCAATTTTGTATTTCATCGTTTGAAGGTGCTCGGAAAGACAAGTGTTCTGTGCATTGATCAATTGTGCACCTTTCACTTTACATAATATAGTTTGCTGGGTTTGTGTGATAAGTCTATGTATAGTATATATATGTGTAGCTTCACTTAACTGCTGTATAACACAACTGTACTTTACACATCTAGTTATACACAATATGTTAAAATATTTAACATAATTTTGACAGTCATAAATTTGCCTTTTTTTCTCACAACTAACAAAAAAAAAAACTTAAATAATTAAGAGAAAAAATTAATAATTTCAGTAAAATATTTTTATACATTATGAAATAAATATTTCTCAGTACACTTGAGTCGCGTTTTAATGCAGTCCGATATAATGCGAAACTCGTTATGACGTGTATTTGTGCCTCAGTTACACCTTGATTATTCAGACTGACATGATAACAAATTTGTTATAAACAAAATCGCTTTAACCCTTTACTTCATAAAGACGCCTTTGGACACCTCTAATATCGAAAGCAATAATTCACCCCGTATCATTTATGGGTGAATTATGTTTATATAAACTGACAGAGTGGAAAACAGTGCAGGAAGTGTTCAGATTGCTCGTTACGAGCAATCTGAACTCTTCCTGCACTGTTTTCAAAGGCCTTCTGTGATTGGTGCGGGAAAACACGTATCTATGGAGTAAAGGGTTAAATTAATTTACACCAACATGCAATGGTCTGTCATATTTATCACACATTGTCTTGTGTTTGTTTACGGTACATTGGCTGGAACTAGTATTGCCAAATAGTGTACAGCAGTGCATCTTGGGATGTTTATAAAGTAGTTCCGCCAATATCGCGGTTTCATTCTGTGGATCCCGGCAACCACATTATAATGGGACCCAACTGTATAAAATCTTTAGCAGTAATTTTAAAGTCAAAAGCTTTATATGAAAAATTGTTTCCCACAGTCATTTGCTGAAGAAGTTCTAGTCAGAGTTTATTTATATGGATCTGGAGTCATCCTCCATCAATGAAACTGGATTGTTTATTTATAACATGTAATCTGTTGAAAATGGCATTAAACCTCATTGAAAAAATATATAACGCTTAGAAATGGCAATTTTATGACTGGATTGTTTGATGTGATAGCATATGTTCTGTCTGACTGACAGTTAACATTGTGTGTTCTAACATTGCAGGGTATTTGCTCCAAAGTGTGCCGCCTGTGGCCAGGCTATAACTCCGGTAGAGGTAATTACCATCACGTAAAATTACTCACATGCCTACCAAGTTTCAGGTCAAAAGGAAAATCTTTTGGAATAATAACATAATTATATAGGAATGGTCTTCTAGATTAAAGTCGATCTCAGTTTCGTAAAAAAAAAGATAAATAGTTCTGAAGTTTCCTTTCAGGAGAACATTTCAGTTTAAGAAGATTTGATGATTAGAATAATTAAAAAAATAAACATAGAAAAAATATTTTCATGACAAATCCAATGATCTATTCAAATATATATATATATACTTGTTCTTTCTGGCCTGGAAAAGTTTGGTTGGTATACGTTTTTAACTAAATAATGAATGACTTAACTTGAGTGATTTGTTTTAATTTGTAACTTATTTCCAAATGGAAACATTTGTTGAGCAGTGGGAGAGTGCCCCCCTTGCTTGTAGAACATCATGTGTTCAATACCTGATTAAGATCCTTAAAAAAATTGTAATATTGGTACTAGCAGCAATTTTGCTTGACACTCCGTATGTGTGGTATCCTTCTGGAAGACATTTATCAATATGGACTAAGTACTGGTTCTACCCAAGAAGACCATAAGTTACATTTGTATATGTTGTAAGAAATTATCTCGCACAATCTGAGTCTATGTAGAATAATGCAATATGAAGAAACATTTGCCCTGTTTGAACTGCTGCATGTTGGGGGCAGTCCGGCCTGATCTGTCTGTAGCTGATCTAAATGTTAGTAATACATGACTAACAAACATTCACCTATAATAGTAATAATGTGTTTGCCTTCGTCAGTTAGTACCATAGTGCAATAATACACCAGTTTCAGGAGCAGCCATGACCTAGTGACCTAAGGTGCTGTCGTCTAATAAGCAATTACCTCTCACTGCTGAGGATGTGGGTTCCAAGCCCAGCTTGGTAAAAAAAAACTTCCCTGTTAGCAAGTTTGCTTGTTACGTGCGAAAAGACAGTGGTTCTACTCATATGCACAGACTTATTCATTCAACAATAAAACTGGATATACCATATATAACCTATCATGTGTTGAAAATCACGTTAAACCTCATTTAAAAATCAACATGGACAAAACGAACAACAATAGTATCGATGATGGAAAGTCGAATATATTTAAAACAGTTTCATAAAAAATTGTTCTTTAACAATTTTATCAGCATTTTTAATATGGCAGTATAATTGGTAATGAAGTTTGACATGTAATAGCCATCCAATTTCAGTAGCAATATCATTATTGATAGCGACTATTGTATAATACAGAACAGCAATATCATTATTGATAGAGACTATTGTATAATACAGAATAGCAATATCATTATTGATAGGCAGAATAGCAATATCATTATTGATAGGGACTATTGTATAATACAGAATAGCAATATCATTATTGATAGGGACTATTGTATAATACAGAATAGCAATATCATTATTGATAGGGACTATTGTATAATACAGAATAGCAATATCATTATTGATAGGGACTATTGTATAATACAGAATAGCAATATCATTATTGGTAGGGACTATTGTATAATACAGCATAGCAATATCATTAGTGATAGGCAGAATAGCAATATCATTATTGGTAGGGACTATTGTATAATACAGAATAGCAATATCATTATTGATAGGGACTATTGTATATTACAGAATAGCAATATCATTATTGATAAGGACTATTGTATAATACAGAATAGCAATATCATTATTGATAGGGACTATTGTATAATACAGAATAGCAATATCATTATTGATAGGGACTATTGTATGATACAGAATAGCAATATCATTATTGATAGGGACTATTGTATAATACAGAATAGCAATATCATTATTGGTAGGGACTATTGTATAATACAGAATAGCAATATCATTATTGGTAGGGACTATTGTATAATACAGCATAGCAATATCATTATTGATAGGCAGAATAGCAATATCATTATTGATAGGGACTATTGTATAATACAGAATAGCAATATCATTATTGGTAGGGACTATTGTATAATACAGAATAGCAATATCATTATTGATAGGGACTATTGTATAATACAGAATAGCAATATCATTATTGGTAGGGACTATTGTATAATACAGAATAGCAATATCATTATTGATAGGGACTATTGTATAATACAGAATAGCAATATCATTATTGATAGGGACTATTGTATAATACAGCATAGCAATATCATTATTGATAGGCAGAATAGCAATATCATTATTGATAGGGACTATTGTATAATACAGAATAGCAATATCATTATTGATAGGCAGAATAGCAATATCATTATTGATAGGGACTATTGTATAATACAGAAAAGCAATATCATCATTGGTAGGGACTATTGTATAATACAGAATAGCAATATCATTATTGATAGGGACTATTGTATAATACAGAATAGCAATATCATTATTGATAGGGACTACTGTATAATACAGAATAGCAGTATCATTATTGATAGGGACTATTGTATAATACAGAATAGCAATATCATTATTGATAGGCAGAATAGCAATATCATTATTGGTAGGGACTATTGTATAATACAGAATAGCAATATCATTATTGATAGGGACTATTGTATAATACAGAATAGCAATATCATTATTGGTAGGGACTATTGTATAATACAGAATAGCAATATCATTATTGATAGGGACTATTGTATAATACAGAATAGCAATATCATTATTGATAGGGACTATTGTATAATACAGCATAGCAATATCATTATTGATAGGCAGAATAGCAATATCATTATTGATAGGGACTATTGTATAATACAGAATAGCAATATCATTATTGATAGGCAGAATAGCAATATCATTATTGATAGGGACTATTGTATAATACAGAATAGCAATATCATCATTGGTAGGGACTATTGCATAATACAGAATAGCAATATCATTATTGATAGGGACTACTGTATAATACAGAATAGCAGTATCATTATTGATAGGGACTATTGTATAATACAGAATAGCAATATCATTATTGATAGGCAGAATAGCAATATCATTATTGATAGAGACTATTGTATAATACAGAATAGCAATATCATTATTGATAGGGACTATTGTATAATACAGAATAGCAGTATCATTATTGATAGGCAGAATAGCAATATCATTATTGATAGGGACTATTGTATAATACAGAATAGCAATATCATTATTGATAGGGACTATTGTATAATACAGCATAGCAATATCATTATTGATAGGCAGAATAGCAATATCATTATTGATAGGGACTATTGTATAATACAGAATAGCAGTATCATTATTGATAGGGACTATTGTATAATACAGAATAGCAATATCATTATTGGTAGGGACTATTGTATGATACAGCATAGCAATATCATTATTGGTAGGGACTATTGTATAACACAGAATAGCAATATCATTATTGATAGGGACTATTGTATAATACAGCATAGCAATATCATTATTGATAGGCAGAATAGCAATATCATTATTGATAGGGACTATTGTATAATACAGAATAGCAATATCATTATTGATAGGGACTATTGTATAATACAGCATAGCAATATCATTATTGATAGGCAGAATAGCAATATCATTATTGATAGGGACTATTGTATAATACAGAATAGCAATATCATTATTGATAGGCAGAATAGCAATATCATTATTGATAGGGACTATTGTATAATACAGAATAGCAATATCATCATTGGTAGGGACTATTGTATAATACAGAATAGCAATATCATTATTGATAGGGACTACTGTATAATACAGAATAGCAGTATCATTATTGATAGGGACTATTGTATAATACAGAATAGCAATATCATTATTGGTAGGGACTATTGTATAATACAGAATAGCAATATCATTATTGATAGAGACTATTGTATAATACAGAATAGCAATATCATTATTGATAGGGACTATTGTATAATACAGAATAGCAGTATCATTATTGATAGGCAGAATAGCAATATCATTATTGATAGGGACTATTGTATAATACAGAATAGCAATATCATTATTGATAGGGACTATTGTATAATACAGCATAGCAATATCATTATTGATAGGCAGAATAGCAATATCATTATTGATAGGGACTATTGTATAATACAGAATAGCAGTATCATTATTGATAGGGACTATTGTATAATACAGAATAGCAATATCATTATTGGTAGGGACTATTGTATGATACAGCATAGCAATATCATTATTGGTAGGGACTATTGTATAACACAGAATAGCAATATCATTATTGATAGGGACTATTGTATAATACAGCATAGCAATATCATTATTGATAGGCAGAATAGCAATATCATTATTGATAGAGACTATTGTATAATACCGAATAGCAATATCATTATTGATAGGCAGAATAGCAATATCATTATTGATAGAGACTATTGTACAATACAGAATAGCAATATCATTATTGATAGGGACTATTGTATAATACAGCATAGCAATATCATTATTGATAGGCAGAATAGCAATATCATTATTGATAGAGACTATTGTATAATAAAGAATAGCAATATCATTATTGATAGGCAGAATAGCAATATCATTATTGGTAGGGACTTTTGTATAATACAGAATAGCAATATCATTATTGGTAGGGACTATTGTATAATACAGCATAGCAATATCATTATTGATAGGCAGAATAGCAATATCATTATTGATAGAGACTATTGTATAATAAAGAATAGCAATATCATTATTGATAGGCAGAATAGCAATATCATTATTGATAGGGACTATTGTATAATACAGCATAGCAATATCATTATTGATAGGCAGAATAGCAATATCATTATTGATAGAGACTATTGTATAATACAGAATAGCAATATCATTATTGGTAGGGACTATTGTATAATACAGAATAGCAATATCATTATTGATAGGGACTATTGTATAATACAGAATAGCAATATCATTATTGATAGGGACTATTGTATAATACAGAATAGCAATATCATTATTGATATGGACTATTGTATAATACAGAATAGCAATATCATTATTGGTAGGGACTATTATATAATACAGAATATGTGAATTCTGATATGGATGTTACAACTACTGACTTTCATTTTATGTTTTGGTTCTTCTGTCTTGCCAGTCTATAATGATTTAAGATGTATATACAAAGTTAAAAAAAAATTTGTTTTTGTGATCAAATTATCTCCCTTTATGTATAAATGTATATATGTGAAATATATTTTATATATTGAAATCAGTTGACAAAAGATTTCAATGTGATAAAACCAGCAGGCCCCAGTTTTACATCTTGCACAGCTTTTTTGAAATGCTATAACTTCAATTATATTGATCATTTAACATGAAATCATTTTGAGAAATTGAACATTTCGAGACGAAGAAAATCTCAGCTTAAGATCAATAGTGAAAGTGACACGTACACTAGTATATAAATATTTCTATTTCATCTGACATCTACACTTGTAAGGTGATTCTCATTTCACAGCACATGCTTTGTAGTTGGTATTTTTTTTTATTTGCAGGGCACAGAAGAGACAGTACGTGTTGTTTCCATGGAAAAGAATTTCCACGTAGATTGTTACCATTGTGAGGTACGTAATGACCTTTCATTATGATTGGTGAAGCACTCATGTAGCTTATATTACCTAATTAATATGCGAGGGGGGGGTGGGGAAATTGTGAAAACTGGCTCCAACCCTACCAAGAATCACTTTTGTATTGACCCAAATCAGAAACTTGACAGTGGTATGAGATTGGAGTTTATTTCGTGCACTAAACGAGTTCGAAACCTAATGTACATGATTGAAAGGCAGCGTATTGTTTTGTACAGTAATTGTTCTGACCATCTATAACAGAAAGGAATTTTTATTTCATCAGTTTTTATAAGTTTGATATAAAACAAAATTCAAAGAAATCATTTTTTTTTCTCATGGTTTCATAACTACCATCACACTGCTAGATTATGAAAATTTCAGCATTGCCAAGTGTCACTTTAAGTCTGATCATGTTTGGCTGTAATGTATTGTCAGTGTATTGTCAGTGTATATATAGCACACCAAAGTTGCTTCTGCAGGCTGTGCTTAGTATTGAGGACCTCCCAGGGGTTTTTGAAGATCTTGGGGGAACATGGCCAATTATTTTTAGGGATCTGGGGAACATTGGCCATTACTTCCAAGGATCCAGGGGTTAAAGGCCTATTTTAAGGTGTATGGGAGAAAAAACATTTGGGGAACTATGGCAAATACTTTTGGAGATCTGGGGAACAATGGCCATTACTTTAAGAAACCCAGGGAACAGGGATCCCCTTGGGAGGGCCTCAGTGTTTATATTTATCACATAATTTACAGTTCAAGAGTTAAATAAAATAATGGCATTTTTTTTTTATATATTAACCTTGTTAAAGATCTTAATGACATTGATTTGTCATGGTAAGAGAATGTTATTTGGAGACGTTACATCTTTAATACAATGACTGACAGAAAGTAATAAGCCTTACTATTTTCTGGTTGGTTTGAGAGTTGACATGAAAAATAAATGGTAAATGTACCCATTTCTTAAAGTATGTGATGAAAAGAATCTGACATTTGTGCTCATTTATTATTGAATTTATTAAACTGGATGCCGAAAATGATATAATGCTTAACAGAGACTTGCATAATATATTTTTGCAAACTTGTTTTATAAATTCAATAATAAATGAGCACGAATGTAAAATTCTCCATGTAGTATTTTCCTAGTAAATATGATATGGGAATCATTTTAGACTGATCGCTGTGGTGTTTTTGATTTTAACGGTTTTAAAGGTGCTTTTTAATTCATTTTGTTCAAATGGTAATGCTTATAACAAAAAATCTTATTATATTTTAGTTTCTATATGGCACATAATTGTCTTAATTCCAGTGACCCTACCACAAACCCAGAAAAGATGAGAAATGTTTTGGGGGCTGTGTGACTTATTTTTATTCGTTAATTTTCATTTTTCAGCTCCCAGTACAAAGATGAGATTGACTAAGTAAGAACAAAACTATCTCTGGGTTGGCATGTTTAAACATGAGATGTGCATTTTGATTGGTTAATTCTAGTGATTAGGTTCTTTGATAGACACTTTCTGATAGGTCATTTCTAGACTGGTTTTGTAAATTGCACTTGTGCTATACGGTAAAATTGATTTTGACATTTTCATTTTTATAATCATGAATTGTATGTTTGAGAATGTGAGATTTTTTTGTTTAATAGTTAACAACATGGATATATTAAAAAAGAATTTGATTGTTGTTAACTTTTTACAGAAATTAAATTTACTATATTAATTTTAATATAAGAGATAGCAGAAATTCTGCTTTATTTTTGCAAAAAGAGCATTAAAAATATAAATACATAAAACCAGTCTAGAATGCTAACTTGTAGGTGCTGCAGTATTTTTAACTTTTAATTGTTATCCACATTTTATGGCACCCATTGATTATGTTTTGAAATATTTTACTTCAGTCGAAAGTGAAAGTAACAGCTTCATTATCGTAACACGTATTTTTGTTACAACACCCCACTGCTCACCAGTATAAATCATAAATATATATTATGTTTGTGCAGTAATTAATACACAATCTAAAATTTGTTTTAAAACAATTTTTATGTAATGGTTTCATTTTTTTTTTAAAACTCCCATCTGTTGTTCAGCAGGTAGATTTACATGTACATTGCTTAACCTGCTTCCTAGCCGCCATATAATCACATGTACAATATAGCTTATATGGTGAATGGTGATTGTTTTTTTTTTATTATTCGGGACATAAGATTGTGATAGTGGACAAAAGTTGTAAACGTTAACTTGGCTGTCTGTCCCTGAGGTGCTTGGTAACTGTGATTTTACTAATAATTAAAAAGAATTTTTTAAACTTCTTTTTAAGGTAAACAAACAATGACATGCACACCATGAACTGTGCTGACTTAAGTTCAACTACATAACAGACTACTGACTTAAGAAATTACTTTAGACAGAAATATGTACTGACTGTCGTTGGTTTAGACAGTAATATGTACTGAGTTTGGTTTGTCTAGACATTAATATATAGACTTTGTCCTGACAGTAACAGTAATTGATTTGTGTGAGTGTGTACAGTAAGTTACAGAGTTTATTTTGTATTATTAATTTGTGTACTTCCCCTATACCCTGTTAGATATAAACACAATGTTTATGTATTCATGATTGGATGCACCTTGCTCTCTCTCTCTCTATCTGCCTCATATTCTCTTCTCAAACTTGGCATGCATTCATTCAACTCTGGGTGAGAGGTTGAGATTTGTTCTGCACAATAACAATTGGTATAAATGATGCAAGTTTGTATGATATTCTGTGATATTTCACTATGGTATTCTGTGATATTTTACTATGGTATTCTGTGATATTTCACTGTGATATTCTGTGATATTTCATTGGTATTCTGTGATATTTCACTGTGATATTTCACTATGGTATTCTGTGATATTTCATTGTGGTATTTTGTGATATTTCATTGTGATATTTCACTGTGATATTTCATTGTGGTATTCTGTGATATTTCACTTTGGTGTTCTGTGATATTTCACTGAGATATTTCACTGTGGTATTTCACTGTGGTATTCTATAATATCACTGTGATATTTCACTATGGTATTCTGTGATATTTCACTGTGATATTTCATTATGGTATTCTGTGATATTTCACTGTGATATTTCATTGTGGTATTATGTGATATTTCACTTTGGTATTCTGTGATATTTCACTGAGATATTTCACTGTGATATTATGTGATATTTCACTGTGGTATTCTGTGATATCACTGTGATATTTCACTATGGTATTCTGTGATATTTCACTGTGATATTTCAATATGGTATTCTGTAATATTTCTCTGTGATATTTCATTGTGGTATTCTGTGATATTTCACTGTGATATTTGTTTGTGGTATTCTGTGATATTTCACTTTGGCATTCTGTGATATTTCACTGAGATATTTCACTGTGATATTCTGTGATATCACTATGATACTTCACTGTGGTATTATGTGATATTTCAATGTGATATCTCACTATGGTATTTTGTAATATTTCACTGTGGTATTCTGTGATACTTCACTGTGATATTTCACTATGGTATTGTGTGATATTTCACTTGTGATATTTCACTATGGTATTCTGTGATATGTCACTATGGTAGTCTGTGATATTTCACTGAGATATTTCACTGTGATATTTCACTGTGATATCACTGTGGTATTCTGTGATATTTCACTGTGATATTTCACTATGGTAGTCTGTGATATTTCATTGAGATATTTCACTGTGATATTTCTTTGTGGTATTCTGTGATATCACTGTGATATTTCACTGTGGTATTCTGTGATATTTCACAATGGTAACATTAATTTTATTGTCATGATTGAAAGCAAAGGCCAATTAAGAAAGATGAATTTGGTTATACCATGTTGTTAAGGAAACCATTTGTTTGCTGTGTGTGTATTAATCTATCTAATTTTAATCTGAAAATGAAACTTTTTTAAGTTTGATGCATTGAATCAAAAAGATAAACATTGTTACTTAATTATAAAATTATTTCTGTGGAGACTTTTGTCAAATAAACTCTCTAGAACTTGATTGTGCTCAATGCATGCATAATAATAATAAAGGAAGATACAGGTAAAGCTTGAAAAAAAAAAGTACCATATTTTATCTCTGTTTAAGCACAACACAAATTTATTTAGTAATGTTTAGCTACACAGTTAAATCAAAGTGAAACAAACACATAAGTGGTACTTGAATACACCTTCCTTCTCAAGTTGATTGACATGAGTCATGTTTTGAACCCACGCACCATGTCCAAATTACGGTTCAGTCATGTCGTGGTTCAGGTTGCCATCACACAAGTTCTATTGGTGTCACACACTATACTGAATTACAAATGAAACTCGAACCACAGAGTTATAGTTGAATCACAAACTATGATAGGAGCTATCGGTGATGCGAGTCAATCATTGGTTCAATTCAGTTAACTAATAATTTAAAATAATTGTATATTAATGTAACTTGTTACTGCTATCATGAGTATTAATTAAGTTTTTTAGTTGAATGATGTTGACTTTCAATGATCATGAAATACTAAATTCTACTCAGTCCCCAATTTATCAGTTTTATTTCTTTTTGTTGGCACAGTCAATCTTATTTTCAATATGACATGACAGTAGTAAACTTCCAACAACACTCAGTCCACCACTGCATCACATAACAACAGTGTTTTTAATAGATTCTGAGTGGGTTCTCAGTGATTAGAGGTATAAGGTGCCATCTCAAGATCATTTACCTCTCGCAGCTAAGGTTGTAGGTTTGAGTCCGGCTCGCTCCAAGAACTTTATGTGAGAAAGTTTACCAGTTACTTACGGAAGGCTGAGGGTTCTACTCAGATTCATTCTGACGTCTTCCTCCACCAATAAAACTTCATATGCCATATATAACCTGAAATGTGTCGCAAATGGCATTAACCCCATTAATTTTATTTTTAATAGATTCAGTAACCTTTTTAAAATGCAGCATTATTTTCCGATTGCTCAAATTATTAATTCTGAATTAAAGTGTTTATTTTTAGTTATACTCGACAAGACTTATAATTTTATAATTATTGTAGATTACCATTCCTGCACACAACTAGAAGTTGAAAATGAATTACTCACTATACTCAAACCACATACATCTTAGTTAAAACACAAAATGTATTAAAAAAACAGGAGTCAAAGTTGAACTTTTCAAAGAGCGCAATCATGGCATTGTGTTTAAAAATCACATCACATGAAATGTACGTGTAGTTAAAACAAACTCAACTTGAATCTGATGATTTATTTGTAGACTTAATAACTTGTAGTCAATTTGAAGACAAACACAAACTAATATCTAGAGCAGTAATTTTATAGAATAATACCAATGAGTTGTGTTGCCTTTTTAGTTTTGGAGAATGACTAAATGCATGTACAGTTTTGGAACCAATTTTCTTCAATCTTGTTATCTCTCCATCTCTTCTAAAGCATGGGAAACTATTAGTAACCACAACATTATTGGGGGGCATAGTTAAATTACAGTATTTGTACATATCAAAATTAACACTCCCTGTAGAAGAGAAATTGTAAAATAATTAAAATAAAATGTATCTCTTATTTTTAATGGATTTGTATTTTTATGGAGGATTCACGATAACTTCTCTCGGATGACAAAATATAACTTATTAGAATATTATGGCTAGATCTCATTATTTTAGAGCAAATTTTACTATAGTTACATTACCAGGGCAGTTGGTAAATTTCCACTTTTCTCTTTATAAACTTCCAGTGGCCAGGGTAAATTTCCATTCACATTGGTAATTTTCCATTCACATTGGTAATTTTCCATTCAATGCTTATTCAATGTATATGTCTTTCAGGACTGTGGAGTGCAGCTTACAGATGAACCAGACAAGCGCTGTTATCCACTTGACGACCACTTGTTCTGTCATGGTTGCCACATCAAGCGTCTACGGATGGAGTATCCTGACGAGCAGTTCTACATTGATCCATGCACCTTCAATATCCTCAATAAGATACCGTTTGGTAGTCAGCGGGACAGTATTGCAATCACACCTGCTCAGATGTCTTCATACCCAAACTGTCATTCGTCTCAATCCTCTGGGACACAGTCTAGTGGAGGATCCATAAGCTCTGGCGGCCCACCCTCAATCAATGGGTGTGAACCTCCTCCGGTGCCGCCACATCGCAAAATAAATCAAAATGGAGTCATGGATTATGGCTCTTCTAGTCTATATGCGAATAAACCTATGCCACAAGTGCCCCCTGGGAAACCAAATGGTATGAAATACACAATAACAGATTTGTGATGATGTTCTGACTATGTCATTACAGGGAATTCAGCTTGCAGTTAAGCTGCCCACATAAGTCATAATTCCTGAAAATCGATATTAAATCCGAGAAACAAACAAGAGAATTAAAAATCTGCAAATTCTGAAGTAAATCCAAAATCATTTTGTCAAGTTGTAGAGACAAACTTTGACGTCATATTGACATCTGTTGTCAGATTGATGTCTGCTGTAAGATTGATGTCTGCTGTAAGATTGATGTCTGCTGGTACTGGAGTTCCAATGATCCGCCTTATACTGCTCAACAAAGTGTTTAAAAAGAAATCAGTGTTCAGTGTAATTTTCTAACCAATCAAAGTCCAATCAAAGTGTGTTAATTTTTCAGACTTGGTATACATACATGTAATAACTTTGTCAGCTTTCTTTTAAATCAAGAACTGATTTATTTTGTGTTCAGACATAAAAGTTAGGCAAATCGTAAAATACCAACATTTAGATAATAATTGCTCCTTTAACATATCATTGTCAAAGTCATAGCATGGAAATGCTTCATTTACATAACCCCGCCTCTTTTTGATGTCAGTGCAGCAATCGCAATTGTTCAAAGTTAGATTGAACACTAGGTTAGTTTGTGTTTCTTGAAACATGTTTGTATACAAAAAAGGTGTACAAAAAGTTACATGAAATAAAATTAATTGCACTACTGAGCAGAGTTTGAAATATAATTCTTTGTACGTTGTTTACACTCGCAATATATATTTATTTCGCTATTTGGTGTATTAAAAATGGTTTGATTGTGTCGGGGGGAAATTGTTGTTGAGTGCTGTAAGTCACTGTTGTCTAATGACCCCTTCCCTCCCACTGCTGAAGTCGTGGGTTCACTCTTGGCTTGCTCCAAAAACTTTATGTAGGAAAGTTTGCCAGTTATTTGGGAAGGATGGTCGGTCTTCTCAGATTCATTCTGAGGCCTTTCTCCGTCAATATATAATCTATCATGTGTTGGAAATGTTGCCCCATTCAATAAAAAAATTCTATTTTTGCAATATCGTTTTGTAAAGTTGAATGCAGTTTCAAAACAATTTTGTTAAAAATCAACTGTTTGAGTGTTAAAAAAAAAAGTAATTGTTTTGTCCATAACTGACATTAATATAAAGCTAGATATGGTAAAACAGTACACAAGTATAAATGTTGATTAAACTTGTCTATTGATTATATTTCTGACAGTTCATTAAATACAATGGGGTAATTATATTCATGATTTATTTTAATATCAACTCTGTGATCACTGCGAGTCGATGATCTTTTCATTCTTTTAATGCAGGAGCTGGTCTTTTCATAACATCAGTGGCTTCATTCTTCATCATATGTGCACTTTATTTCTTTGCAAGTCTTGGATTTTTGTATGAAAAAAACATTGTGACACATATAGACATTTATTTTAAAAAGGAATTTATTTACATTGCTTACAAAATTTGTTATAATGTGTTTATAAATGTTTGATACATGTTGATGAATCTGGATAGAGGTTGCCAATAAACCCACTCTGGCCATTATTGGGTTTAATTACATGGCCTTTAATTTCCAAAAATACATGAATTTGTTAGAAATTTTCAGACAGCGTTAACTTTATATCTTAAACTAGGAAATGGATATTTATACATCTTTTTGGAAATAAAGCTGTCTGCCAAAAATGTGCCAATTAGTAAGAAATTATATTTTTAAGAAGACAGATATAATTTTGATATGTTCTGAACTAAATTTACAGTGTAGGAAATGAATATAATCTACATGTACATCTCGGCTATCTGCCTCCAATTGCCAAAAATGCACCGATTAGTTAAAAGTAGTGTTTCCAGTATAACAATCAAACTTATAACAATATGTACATGTAAGAGTCTGTCAAGTTAATGCAAAAACAGTTATCCCAATGGACAGATCTTTCTATCCAAACCAAAAAGCCATTAACAATTCTCTTTCTTGTGTAACAAACATACTAAATAGTTATTTCAATTTAAATCTTCATCGTTCATTACCACTATCACTATGACATCAAATCGTATCATTTACATCACATATTTTAATATGTCGCATCACAGAGGGAGGTGGGTATGTGGTGTGGGATGAAATTTATGTACCCAGTAAAAAACTTTGAAATCCATGTCTGGTATGCAAGATATGAATATTAACTACAGTTTCTTGGAGATTACCTCATCTGTACTATGTGAATTGTATAAATCTTTCGCCAAAATGGGTCATCTACCTTTTCAATTTTATACACAATAATAAAGTAACATAACAAATTTATTATTATAGTAATTAGAAACAGTACATAAGAAGCTAAAGTTTGAGTTGAACAAGAAACTCGAGGCTGTAATTGACCAAAATTTGTCATCAAAATTCATAGATTTTAATTGAACCAAATGTCGCCTGTCAATCTTTTATCACATACACCTTAGTACAAATATTTCCCTTGCACATGTTTATTGTTTGTTGAAAGATTAAATAGTCTTATACAATGTGCAAGCATTTAATTAGTTGGTCAAGCAACATTTTTTTTTATGATAAATATATAACTTGGTTGGATATAAACAAAAAACTTATTCAAGAGATCAATTGTGCTCCTTTGTCACTGCAAGTTACTTTAAAGAACAGATAAGGTCAAGGTTCAACTACCATAATAGTTCTCTGCTCAACGATGCCAATAGTATCTAAACAGGGTACAGCATAGTTGCTGTTCATATTTTATTTGTTTCCGCTATGCTACATAATCAAAATTGTGTTTTGATTTATTGGTTTATCTTTAGTTGTTGTTATTGTTGTCACTTCTTATTTAATTTAAAAAATCAAGACAATTTGGATTTTGAAAAACATCAACTTCAAAATCAATCCAGTAATTTCACAATTTTAACAAACTAATTGCAGTCAACATATGTTAACTAATAAATATGATGGCAGATCTGGTATAAAACTATATTAAAAACTTGCATTTCTAAAGATGTTATATACATGTATCTAAAAATGATTTTAAGTGTTGGATGTATCACATTTTTCATGAAATGTCAAATTTAAATTTAAAATCATTAAAATAAAAATAGGTAGATCGGATTCTGAGAAACACAAGAAGAGTAAAGTTGTTGTTTTTTTACCAGATGCATCGTCATTCCATTAATTGAATTTTTAGAAATGTAAATTTAATAGACTTGAAGGAATCAAAATCAAAGGAAAATTACTTGTGATCATAATTTCGACACTGTTTACAGGAGTAGAAACCAAACATACTCCATAAATTGGGGGAGGGGTGGGGATTATTTTTGTTAATTTTGGTATTGAATCAAAATCCATTTCTTATTTGTGTTCAAGGTCTAAGTGTTCTTTTAAAATACCTCCACAAATATTCAAATTATCCAAATTACAAATGTAATAATAGGGTTTCCAGTAAATTATCATTGTAGCAATAAATCGAAACATTTCTTTTCCATTAACCTTGCAATAAAAATATGCAATATACATTAGTACTTGACATTTTTAACATATTATACATTGCTATTAAATACCTTGCTTGTAGACTTGTTGAGATCAAGAAAAGGGTCAAAGGCAGGATTGAATAAACATCCAGGTATACTCATCCGTCTGTCAAATGGGTTCTTTAATGAAAAATTCTGAAAGTCTGCATATTAGATTAATATTTGGTGTGTAGCGCTACAATTACAATATAATAAAATACAGGTAAAGCTCAATATTGTCAGCATCCTTCAAATATAACCTTTTTCTTCATATAGACTTTGGACACCTCTAATACAGAAAGCATTAATTCACCACATATCAGCAATGGGTGAATTATGTTTATATTAACTGACAGAGTGGAAAACAGTGCAGGAACTATTCAGATTGCTCGTAATGAGCAATCTGAACTCTTCCTGCACTGTTTTTAAAGGCCTTCTGTGATTGGTGCAGGAAAACGCGTATCTATGAAGTAAAGGGTTAACAAGGT
This sequence comes from Panopea generosa, assembly GCA_029582155.1. Taxonomy (NCBI): domain Eukaryota; kingdom Metazoa; phylum Mollusca; class Bivalvia; order Adapedonta; family Hiatellidae; genus Panopea; species Panopea generosa. Next base: position 38,516,328 of record CM055900.1, on the reverse strand, counting down.
TTAATTTTTGGGGGCATCCATCCATCCCTATGGACACATTGCTAGTTTATATTTTCACTAGCAAATATTGTTGATGCCGTAGGATGACTGAGGGCATCCCATATATGCATCGTAGAAAAAAATGTTTTTTTAATCCTAGTAAAAATAACCTGAAAGATGTATGGTAAATATACCATTTTTTCTGAATAAAGTGACAAATTGTCTCACATATGAGCTCATTTATTATAAAATTTTGTAAACTCATTGGTAATAATAATGCCCAGTGGTTCATTGCATAATATATTTTTGCCAACCTTTAATGAATTTATTGATAAGTGAACATTCCTGTAAGATTCTCTATGTTAATATATGTAGTAAAATTATATGGAATACTAGGAAATTATCAACATTTTCAGATTAATATACAAAATGTCTCTAATATTGACCTGTAATTCCATTCGAAGGCTAATTGAATATATATATATAATTCAATCGACCTATAATGCACCTATCAATGTTTTATCCCCTTTGGCAGCGAGGAATGAAGAGAGGTGTCATTACTGAAGATGGGAATTTGACAACCAATTTAAAGAAGTTGTCTAATTCCCAAAGGTATGTCAAAAAAATTGAAGTGTGCATATGAAAACAAATTTTTCCTGCTCCTTACCTGAGGAGTAGAAAAAGCTACAACCATGTTGTCCTTAAAAGTTAATTTTAAGGACTTGCATTTCTGGTAGGGTATGCAGAAATCTATTTATAGTATGGTATCAAAGAAATCTATTTACAGTATTGTAAGTTCAGGGTACACTTTTGTTGTTAATATGCATTAAATTTTGTTATATAGCCAGCAAGACAAATTACAGACATATAACATGCATTTCAACTAACAATATGTAATGTTGATAAATTTGGGGAAGAAATGATTTTGTTGAAGTAAATAACAAAGGTTATTTTCGATGTGCTATATTTATTGACATGTTCGTACATGTGTCTTGGATAAACTTTGGCGACTATTCATTATGATCTGATGAGAAACTGTATAATTTCAATCAGTAAAATTCTGTTGTTTTTTAATTGGTCCTCATTGCCAGTGATCCTCATATTCAATGATTTATAAATTAATCAAAGAGTACACGATGTATCCATTGGTTACATCGAAAACCGGTCTCATTATTACAGATTTTTGTGTTACATTCAAATTAAAGTCAATATTTATTGGATTGTCGAAGAATGTTTACTTTTTATTTGCAATATTTATTATTATTTTGTTTTTTGTCTCATTCTCATGTGAAGCTTTTTTTTCCATTCCTTAATCTATTTACAAAAGTGCAACACTCATGACGTGATGACGCGAATTGTCTTATTTATTTCATTCATGCATGTTAAAAGTATTACATTTTTACGATGCTGCTGTTGTCGTGTAATATGTATTTTTTCACAAATACGTCTTTGCCATATCTTGTTACAATTTTGTTGTAATTATGATTTAGATCTGTGAATATTTAATTTAGATTTGTAAATAAAATAATAAAAATGTTCAAACATTGCAGATCTGTTTTCTTTTTAGTTTATAAACCATTAAATTACACATACACATGTACTTCTTTAGACATAATTAACACCATAAATGAAACAAGTCATAATAGGTTCAATAATACATCAAATTCCATTTTTAGCTCTACTGGCCAAAGGCTAGAAGTGCTTATGCAATGGGGTGTTGTCCGTCGTCTGTCGTATGTCATCTGTCGTCCATAAGCAGCACTTTCTCTGAAACCACCAGGTCAATTAAACTCAAACTTCACATGGATGTTTCTATTGAATAGGAGATAGGAGACTTAAAAGAAGAATATTCTTTTTCCGATCTGAAATTCAAGATGGCTGCCATTACTAAAAATAGTCCAAAAACTTAAAAAATCTTCTCATGTACCGACCAACAGATTTTGTAAATATTTATGTTGTAATGATAATGATGTTGTAATGAGAGTTCATTTAGGGGACACATGTCATTATAATAAACATTGAAGTGATTTTGACTATATTTTTACAGAAGCATTGTTTGGTCAAGGAGGTTCAGATTTGTAAAAATGGAAGTTCCACTATCATAACATCTCACTGCACAGTTATGTCCCTTTTTTCCCACGGTAACGTGATTCTTATGCTTAAAATCAAGGTCTATGTAACTGGTTTTGAATACTTCAAAATTGTTCAAAGAAGTTGTGATTTCTTGCTGCAGATAAGTAGAGCAAAAGTTAGTATAGCATATACTGCAATAAGACATCACTGAGTGACCTTGAGACACCCAACTTAAGTAGATTATATAATACATGTATACTTAAAATTCCAGAAAAACGAGATGGGTGAGTAGTTAGAATTTTGATTTGTTTTAAAGATGTAACAGATGTGTAAAAGAGTTGTGCGATTACAATAGTATCCTTGTGCGGATATCTGGATATCAGATATCGAAAGGAAGTTTTCACTATATATCCATATAAAGAAAACAAGCCTCCCCTCCTGGCGATTACGTTTTTCGACGAATCGCAATGGCTGGAACAAACTTGGTAGAGGTTCACCCATGGTAAATGTCAGTGAAATTACATTGAAATCAGGTCGGTAGATTCTGACAAGAAGGCTTTTGAAGTTTTTACTATAGTTGCCTATATAGTAAACTAGCACCTCACTGTGGGGGTCATGTTTTTTAACAAAACAAACTTGGAAGAGGGTCACCCAAGGAACATTTCTGCGAAATTGTTTTAAAATCGATCCGCTGGTTTCTGACAAGAAGATTTTTTAAGTTTTTACTAATTAAACTTGCCCCACCGCCTGGCGGCCATGTTTTTTGACAAATCAAGATGGCTTAAACAAACTTGGTAGAGGGTCACCCAAGGAACATTTCTGTGAAGTTATATCAAAATTAGCCCAGTGGTTTCTGACAAGAAGATTTTTTAACTTTTTACTATAGCTTATATAGTAAACTAACCCCACCCCCCTGGCTGCCATGTTTTTTTAAGAATCACTACGGTTTGAACAAACTTAGTGAAGGGTCCTCCAAGGAACATTTCTGTGAAATTATTTTAAAATCGAGCCAGTAGTTTCTGACAAGAAATTTTTTTAAGTTTTAACTAATTAAACTTACCCCACCCCTGGCAGCCATGTATTTTGATGAATCAAAATGGCTTGAACAAACTTGGTAGAGGGTCACCCAAGGAACATTTCTGTGAAGTTATATCTAAATTGGCCCAGTTATTTCTGACAAGAAGATTTTTTAAGTTTTTACTAATTAAACTTGCCCCGCCCTGGTGGCCATGTTTTTTGAAGAATCAAGATGGCTTGAACAAACTTGGTAGAGGGTCACCCAAGGAACATTTCTGTGAAGTTATATCAAAATTGGCCCAGTGGTTTCTGACAAGAAGATTTTTTAACTTTTTACTATAGCTTTTATAGTTAACCCCACCCGCTGGCCGCCATGTTTTTTGACGAATCACTACAGTTTGAACAAACTTGAAGGATCCTCCAAGGAATATTTCTGTGAAATAATTTTAAAATTGAGCCAGTAGTTTCTGACAAGAATTTTTTTTTAAGTTTTTACTATAGCTTATATAATAAACTAACCCCACCCCCTGGCCACCATGTCTTTTGTCAAACTAAGATGGCTTGAACAAACTTGGTAGAGGGTCACCCAAGGATCATTTCTGTGAAATTATTTTAAAATCGAGCCAGTAGTTTCTGACAAGAAGATTGTTTAAGTTTTTACTATAGCTTTTATAGTAAACTAACCCCACCCCTTGGCCACCATGTTCTGATGACAATCAGTTTATTATCTCTTCTAATAATAATTGTTATATACAGACATTTATGTTATAAAACAGGGGAAGTAATTTGACGTAAAACTAACCCCACCCCCTGACTGCCATGTTTTTTTTAACAAACTTGGTAGAGTCACCCAAGGAACATTTCTGCGAAATTATTTTAAAAATGAGCCAGTAGTTTCTGACACCTTCAGCTCAGGTGAGCTAAAAAGAAAAGAAAATGTGAAATAATTTTACCCTTTAGGGCGGGCAAAAAAAGAGTGAATAATGTGTAGGCAGGCCAATTTTGCCCCAAGTGTCATAGTTTTGAACAAATTTGAGAGGTACACTAAATGACACTAGGCCTTGTAAAACAAATCTTATCCTCTAAAAAAACAAAGTCTAAAAGGGAAATAATTCTGCCAAAATGCAATCAAGAATTATGATTCTTGTCTCTATGAGATTCCTTGGGGATGCTGAACATACATGTGAAGTTTCATTCATGTCCAATTCTAAGTTGATGAAATAAGTACCAACCTGCATAAAATCTCTAACCAAATTTTCAAAAAGGGCCATAACTCAAATGCAACCCAAAGTAATGGTTCTCTTCTTTGTGCATTCTGGGATGATGCTGAACACACATGTGAAATTTCATTCATATCCAATGAGTGGTTGCATAGATATCTTATCTGATAAAAAAACTTTAACCTGAAAAACAATGTCCAAAAGGACTATAACTCAGAATTGCAACCCAGAGTTATGGTTACTGTCTCTGTGTTCCACTGATGATGCTGAACACACATGTGAAGTTTCATTCATATCAAATGAGTGGGTCTTACCTGATAAAAAACTTTTAACCTGAAAAATTGAGTACAAAAGGGCCACAACTCTGCCAAAGTACAACCCAGAGTTATAGCTACTATCTCTGTGTGTTCCACTGATGATGCTGTACACAAATGTGAAGTTTCGTTCATATTCAATGAGTGGTTGCATAGATATCTTACCTGATAAAAAAAACTTTCATCTGCTAAAATATTAAGTCCAAAAAGGGTCATAACTGCGCCAAAATGCAACCCAGAGTTATGGTTTTGTCTCTGCGTGTTCCACTGATGATGCTGAACACACATGTGAAGATTCATTGATAACCAATAAGTGGTTGTATAGATATCTTATCTGATAAAAAAAATTTTAACCTGAAAAATTAAGTCCAAAAAGGGCCACAACTCAGATATTCTACCCAGAGTTATGTTACTGTCTGTGTGTTCCACTGATGATGCTGAACACACAAGTGAAGTTTCATTCATATTGAATGAGTGCTAGCATATATATCTTACCTGATAAAAAACTTAAACCTGAAAAAGCAATGCCAATGCCAGGCCAGTACAATAGCCCCCCTGTTCTACGAATAGTCAAGCTTAAAAGCAAATAAACTACAAAAAAAATCTTATAAAATAGCTTTATTTATAAGATTACCTATTAATCATTTCTGTACATTTTATCTAAAAAATTAATACAAAATCAAGACTGACTTTAACAAATTTCACAAACAGACAATTACCACTAGATTCTCTAAAATATATTTTAATTCTTAAAAATATGTTAATTGTGTCAGGTCGGTAAACTGTTTTTTTATTTCAATTCAACAGAGAACCCTGTGATCTGCTCTGTCAGGGCATTCTGTATACTGTATACTATGGCACAAATTGTTCTTAATGTCTCTGTCGCAGGGCTCAAGGCAGTTACATCCAGCTACACAATGGTTACCGTACATCTTCAATCATCCATGTTGAGCAAGGCAAACCTATTGCTCACGTCACAGTTTACAGAAATGACCGACTTTTGTTTCTTTTCCACATCTTCATTTTCAGACGATTTATTAATGCAGTCTTCTTTTGATTTTTCTCCTCTTCTTCCTTTCTTAAGTTTTGCTTTTGACGTTTTCCATGACGAACAAGATTTAGTTTCTGCAAAACAATCTTGGCTACAAACATCCGTCACTATGGTGTAAAATGCAAAAAATACACCATAAAGAGGGGAACCATTCCCCAGCACCTCCTCCATGTACAAGTCCGGGTTGACCCTTGCCCCCAGGTCACGGCACATATTGTAAACCCACGTTCCATTAAAAATTAAACTTGGACTTGGCGGCTGAAAGGGGTACATCAACAACTGATTTAGATGTATCGTATCAAAAAGACAAGCCTGAAACTGTGATAAGCCATGGACAATAAGATTTTCTCTTGGACGTTTTGCAGAATGTTCTGGCTTGCAGAAATGTTTTTCAGTCATTTTTTCCATCTGGGCTATGTGTTTCCTGTTGGAACCATAATAAGCTTGGACTATATCTTCATGAAGAAATGGTCTCACTGGGCTACCACCTAAAGACAGTTTTTGATCCAGCCACTTCAATGTGCGGAGGTGTAACAATATCACACAAACCAGAATGCTTTTCAGATGATTCTTTGTCACTTTGGGTTGAGCATTCATAATCCAGTGGCACAAAACACCCAGTAACAGCTTGGACGGTTCCGGAGTGCCTGTCAACTTCAACAGATGTTCCTCAGAACAGTAGAGAGTTGTCAAAAGTATTTCCATCCGAGAGTTTTTATTTAAAGTGTCAACTGTCTGTATTGAAGGCAAGGAAGACAATCCTGGTAGTTCTCTCTTGGGCATGATATGGAATTTCTTTGTATTTTTTACATCCCTGTCATATTCTACAACATGTGTGTCACGACTCTCTCTAGTGTTATTTTCTGCATTGGCCGACTCAATAATTATACCATAGATGACTCCTCTGACGCCTTTTGAACAAGAATATGTCGATACTTCCTTTAACAATTCAACTTGGCAAAGAAAGATAACTCTGTGAAGAACAGAAACATTCTGCAAAAATGAAGCTATTTCACATTTTCTCAGCCCTTCAGTGAACCAACTTGGCACCTGGTTTTGATCGTAATCAGACAGCTCCAAATATCTTCTCTCTAGTAAATGGTCAGTCATCTTGGAGTTGTCTCCATCTCTTCCATCAAAGAACTCTTTTAAATTTATAGCAGAATATCTTTCCAAGTTTTTATATTCTTCTATAGATTTTGAAAGCATTTCTCGAACACCAACTCTTTTCTCCTTCGGTGTGCATGCGACAACTTTTTCTAAACTTTCTTCCAAATTACTTTGAGAATCAAGCCAATGCAATACTGTCACCATTTTTGTATGTGACTTTGGAACACAGAATTTTTTATTAGGATTTTTTGGTACACATACTCTTGAATAAAATTCAGAAAGTTCTGTGGCGTCAACAAAATCATTTCCTAGTAAAGAAGCAAACATGGGGAGAACAGAACTTTCAATTTCTTTGTGGTAATGTTTAACAAAACGTTCACACAAGTATAATTTGACTGGTATGTAAACAAACTGGTTCTCTGTCCGAGATTTTTTAAAGTCCATCACAGATTCAGCTCCTGTCTGTTTATCACAGACACATAATGTAAGATTAATATAATCTAAAGGTAGAAAACCACCCTCCAAGTTGTACACAAAAAAATCGCTGTCATTAGTCAAAACTGGACATTTCCACTCTTTGGCAAGAACAGCTATTTCTCTATCTGCCTCAAACTGACATGATACATGAGGAATTCCAAGCTCTACCAGTACCTGACGGAAAGTCTCGAATGTAATGACTGGCAATACGTTCCCTCGACCCGTAGCACATAACAATGAAACATTTTTTCTCCGGTCAAAAGCTCGAGTAAGGATTGTGGGTAACTTCCTGTCATCTGGATCATACCCGCCATCAAACACAACATAGGGAGTGATGTTACAAGATTTCAGAATATTGAAGAAATGTTTGCATTTTCTAGAATAATGGTCGTAATCACCGCCATATTGATGTGAGACCTTGTAATGGTAGAAGATAAAGTAATACAAGTTATTTCCATCAATGATTACTCGTGTGTCATGAAGTTTGTGGTCACTTAGCAACTGCTGGTTGTTGTCAACGAACGTGGACAGGCCACGTACACCCATGTTTTTAGAAGCTCTGAATCTATCACAAAAACATCCACACGTTGGCCTGTTATGACAATTCACATTCAAATATTCTAAAGAGACAGAACAAAAACATGTACTCTATGTTTTAAAAGTTTTAAGTCACAGGACAAATCATGTTTTTGTTTACTAGAAATATCTCATTTTCAATGTTGTTTACTGCATTGCCCAGTGCTCGGTTACTGTCAAGTCTTCTGGTCAGCACCACACACTCACACAGAATGTGAATTTTACCCAGCAGTCACGATTCTGAAATACGAAAAAAAATATGGTAAGTCAAAGTTATTGTTTTAGTTTCATAAAGTACATTGGTGATGTTTCTCTTCTAGATCACAAAGCCAAAGGTAGTTACCACAATTTGCGCTGGTGGATACTAGATATTAAAGTATAAAGCTATGGGTTACTACCGGTAGTTTGGTAATTTTGACAATTGCAATAGCATACATTTGTGATAACTGAAAGCACTGTTGTGATACTATTTTGAGGTTTTATTGAGATACTATTGCAATACTGTTGCGAAACTTACAATTATTAGGATCAAGGACGAGATAATACAATATGATACATAATTTTATTCAGAAATGTAGGCCACCGGCCCATAATACAAGTATATACAACAGATAGAAATCATGAGAGTGATTCTTAACAATTATTTCAATAGGCATGTTCTAATTTCAAAGCATTTTTTATATATATATCATAGAAAGAAAGGAAACTTGTATCTCTCTACTAAATGTTTATAAAAAAAACATGCAAAGAACAATTAATAATTCAAATTTCACAGGCAGCCGATTCGATTTCTTTTACATAAAATGTAAGGTTATGTAACCTTTGATATTTAATACTGTTTTAAACCTGCAAAATGATATTGATTTTTAAATACTGCAGTCTGAAGTAAAATTTCAAGTACTTTCTTTGATTTTTAAACATTTTGTTTTCATAAATACTTCAACAATTTGAAACACAGTTTTGATGGAAATGGTCTTGTTTTGTAGATAATTCCATTGTGCAAAGAAAGAATTTCAAATTTTTATTTCTAAGATGAATGAAAGTTAGGATATATTTAAGAACGAAATTTACACAAGCATTGCTTTCCTTCTCTATATAAGTTCTTGGTTAACCTTACCACTTATAAGTTGGATCCTGGAACGTTAACCAGTACTTCAGCACAACCATCTTTGCAGTAAGTAAATGATAACTTTCCCACTTGAATCAGTGGTGAGAGTTAAATGACAATGAGACAAAATATTGTATATCAATCAAAAAGTAAACTGGCTGGTCAGGGATTCAAACTCATAACCCCTGAAGTGAAAGTCTGAGGCATTACCCCACGTAGGGAACTCCCTAACACTCCTGGTTCGTACATATGTGCCGCCATTTTGACCACTCTTTTTGGACATTATGATGAAGAGTTTTGACCCTTGGACCTTTCTGGACGCATAACCTTTGTTCAATCATTAATAAAAATGTTGAAATGTATAGTTGTGTCAATGTTTTCCATTGGAATACATTTTCTTCAAAATTAATACAAAAACATTTTTTTTTCATAAGGCACATGTATTTTATTCTTAATGAAATCCAAGAGCTTATGCCATTGTTTAGACAAAGTTTTATTTAGATTATCATTAAATGTAGAGTTTGGCTCCTATATAATTTGTTTGAATGCAGTTTGGACCCCTATATAATTCGTTTGAATGTAGAGTTTTGACCCCTATTATTTGTTTGAATGTAGAGTTTTGACCCCTATAATTCGTTTGAATGTAGAGATTGGACCCCTATATAATTCATTTGAATGTAGAGTTTCGACCCCTATATAATCTGTTTGAATGTAGAGTTTTGACCCCTATTATTTGTTTGAATGTAGAGTTTTGACCCCTATAATTTGTTTGAATGTAGAATTTTGACCCCTGTATAATGTTTGAATGTACAAGAGTTTTGACCACTATAATTTGTTTGAATGTAGAGTTTTGACCCCTATAATTTGTTTAAATGTAGATTTTTGACCCCTATATAATGTTTGAATGTACAAGAGTTTTGACCCCTATAATTTGTTTGAATGTAGAGTTTTGACCCCTATAATTTGTTTAAATGTAGATTTTTGACCCCTATATAATGTTTGAATGTACAAGAGTTTTGACCACTATAGTTTGTTTGAATGTAGAGTATCAACCCCTATAATTTGTTTGAATGTAGAGTCTTGACCATCAAATTTTAGGGTGCAATGTAGAGTTTGTGCCTATGTTTTGAAGTTCACAGGGCACATATATATGTACCCATTTTCATGTCAAATGTCTCCCGGGGAGGGGGGGGGGGGGGGGGTGGGTGGTTACCGACTGAGATAGCTGGACCATTCAAGGTGTCTAGAGCGCAATATTGTCATCTAGAGGTACAAACTGATGTGTTGTCTGACAAAAATATTACTTGCAAGTTAGTGAGACGATTAATTGTAGGGCAAAACTCATTATGCCACACCCGCATGTTCGATTTATCAACTTGGCACCGATGGCAATACTCGCGAATTCTAATGACTTACACCAAACAAAAACTTATGGTAGGGCATGTTATTGAGGAAACATTTAAAAACTCATATAAAGGTTTTGTTTATAATTACATCACCGTAAAAAAGAATGTCTTACACATGTTCACTTCACTTACTGTCGTACTGTCGACATAACCTCCTTTCACATTTTGTACTGTCTATGAACACGACAGTGGTGTATATAGTTGATTTTTAGTAGTGTCTTGCCTGGGCTGCATTCATTTCGCTTAATTGTTTAATTTGTTTGCAAACGTTTGATTACAGAAATGAACTTAACATGTTCGCTTTAAACGTTTGCTAACTTTGAACTAGACCTATTCCTGTCACTCTTAGTCAGGCGTGCACACGTCTGTTAACAATTTCTTTAAATGGCCTTTGCACTGTTTTAACTCACTCAGGCTCCGAGGCGACCGTGGTATGTGTATGTTATCGTGCGTGATAGTGTGTGGTTGTGATTATGGGAGTTTAATGCACTAATATTAACCATTATGCATTTCAATTTGCATATTTAAATGCCTTTATTTAGGTCTTGAAGCTTACCTTTTTGTTTAGCGAAATGTCTGATTCTTACAACGTGCTGAAAATACACCACGCATTTCCTTTGAACGATTTTTCGATATTTCCGCATAAATTTGCAAAAAGCCATGCATACTGATTGCCGTTGGTGCATTAAAACACCATAATCACTATTATATTATACCACACCTACATTTTCCTTACAGCCGAAATATGACCTGGTCAGCAGGAACCTTGCCGGGATTTAGTATCACCCAAGATTTTCACGTGCGTGGCATATGAACTCTCATTTTTTAATTATCCCATAGTTATTACATTTGCATACTTTTAAAATGATGATAATAATAAGTAAATTTACAATAAAAGGATTTATTTATAAGCATCATATTGGCATAACAGTAAATGCACATATATGCAAACTATAGTATACATCAGTTACATATGCTTACAACTTTTACCAATTTTTCTGAAATTCGATAATAAGATCACCCCACTATTAAGATCACTTTTGCCTGGTCCCAAGGGTGGTCTTATTAGAGGGGTTTTACTGTACTATGTCTTTTTTGAGGATTTGTTCATGATTTCACTAAGTTTAATAACTTAGTTTATAATTGTATTAATTGTAATGAATCCTCTATTGCCATGTCACAAGAACGCTGCAGCTTCTATTCACCGTTGATCCTATATTTTCTTAAGAGTTTCCACCTTGGATATTTACAAAAACTGTCACAGTCCTCTCTTCTCATCTGACGACACTAACCCAAATCCAAGTACAGACCCAAATTCTAGTATCTCTGTCGCGTTCCCGAATGTTTCACATCATAATGATACATGTACGTGATGCGTCGACCCTGTCCAAACATTTATCATTTGTATGCTACGATGTCAAAAGTATTCATAACAGGTAAGTGTCGACCAATATCAATGTTAAATACCGTTAAAAACAAGTATTTGAATATCATGTATTCAAATACAGATCTCTTCAACCAATCCATTTCATTGACATAAATTAACTTTCTCCAACTCAGCATTTCTTCCTGTTGACTAGGCAGTCAATCAGCTATCGTATCGTTACAATACGTTTGCAAAGTTCTTAACGATGGCTTTGAAGTAAGAACAGTATAATTTTAATATAAACACATTGCAAATGACCATTGTGTAACCGCTAGGTGGCGCTTACGCATTGACCTGTGTCCCACGCATGCATTCTGGGATTTGTTGTCATTAGAGCTACTTTTTATCGAACTTTTCCCGTAACATCATCAGGAATACCACAACGAAATATTCATTGATATTTCTCCAGCGAAACGGGATTCAAACGCCCAATTTACTCCGCCTGAATGGTTTGATGAATCTATTTGATACTGTCGTCTCTTGCATAATAAATGTCGTGGTGAGCATCATTTCCGGTATGTAAATGGTGCAGTTATATATGTGTTTGTTACTTAAACTTCATAAACTAATATTTGGAAATATATATCTTTGTCAAATAATATTTTATCGGAAGTTTAACAATATCTAATTGAAGAAAATGTGCAATAAGGGACAATATATAAGCATATTTCTATTAAAATAGGCCATCCCTTCTTACCACCCTGTGCTATAATAACTAACCAAAATCGGTTTGTGAGGTACCTTAGCACACAGACCAATCGAAGCTAGTGACCAGAAGGTTATGACATCCTAATGTAAATGTACATGTGTTAATGTTAGTAGTTGAACTTACTGTGATAATTAATACTTACAACCTATTCTGTTTCATTCCAGATGACCGTGGCCATTGTTTTACATAAAAAACATGTGTTAAACAAATAGACAGTGTTCTTATTTATGAGTACCGTACATCAAATAGTGTCGTACTATCCTGGATTTTCTACTACTGATCCAAACCTGACATTGGTTTTTGGCTATTTAAAAAACACTGCAGCTGCCCAGAACAGGAACTGTTTTGCTGTGGTACATGATAGAAGATCACACTCGTGGACAGTAGACTCACTCATCCTGTTGAATCCCGTTACGCGCCAGTTGAGAATGAAGCCCAGGCAGTAACTGTTGCTGACGCTCCAGACAAAGCAATATATTTTGTTCTGGGATGCGAGAATCTCATCATCGTCCTTGATCACAAACCTCTGTTGAAAAAATATGGCGACAGGTCTTTGGAAGTCATCTCTTACTCTCGCCTCAGAATCTTAAAGATACGAATCTCGGCTTCTGATTCCGTATGATTCACGTGTCAGGCGTTAAGCACCGAGCCGCTGACTGTGTCTCTCTTTACCCAACTGAGAAACTTACACTTTCAGATGATAAAGCGACTATCAATCAATATGCTTCTATTCCGGTTACACTGCTACCTTCCAAAACGTTCCTAGCAGACATATGTGCTTCTGAAACAGATACTAATAGTACAAGGCAGTGTGTTATTGCATCCGCTACATCTTCACTTGGTTCGCTCGCAGTAAAACCAGTGACATTGGAAAGAGTCAGTATCGCCACAACAAGTGATGACAGTATGAACTGCTCGACCATATCAAATAGGCACACTTAATGTTATACTATACAAGGATCGTAGAGTAAAACTTCCCTCCCTTCGGCAGAACATACTAACCGCTTTACACGCTGCTCACCAAGGCATCATCTTTATAATCTTTAGAGCTGAGGCTTCAGTATTTTGGCCCGGCATTACAGCAAACAGAATCAGATGTAATCACTGCAGTCGCATCGACTGCTCTAACCGAAATGCTCCACCCTATCCACTGGTATAACGTACCAGACTACCCATTTCAGTGTGTATGTGCCTACATCTTTCAATATAAAGGAGTCAATTACCTGGGGTTCTCGTCGGCCGATACTCAAACTGGCCAATCGTTGAATGATCATCTGATTGTGACGCTGGGCTTATAACCTGCCTACAACGTACAATTGTCACATTCGGCATACCCGATGAAGTAGCCTCTGACGGTGGATCAAAATTTACAGTCACATCGACGCAACAGTTCCTTATAGACTTGGGTGTCTCCTCAGTCGCTAACCCTCACCGTATCTGTTGGGCTAAAGTGGGTGTCAAGACCGTAAAGCGTCTCATTGCTGACAACAATGGTCCCAATGGTGATCTTGACACAGATGCATTCCATCGTGCTATGTTCAATATAGAAATATTCCCGACACAGACACAAAGCTCTCTATATGCAATTTGTGTTTTTGGCAATCCGATACGGGACTTTATACCAATTCCATATGGCAGATATAAACCTCACAACGCTTGGCGGGAAAATATGGCTGCTAGAGAAGAGGCACTACGAAACCGTCACACGAGAGAAGCTACGCGCTGGTCAGAACATACCAAAATACTCTTGCCGCTCGCAGTCGGCAACCATGTCCGCATTCAAAACAGGGCCTCATTCACTCAAATGGGACACAGCTGGCGTCATCAAAGAGGTCCGCCAACTTGACCAGTATGTTGTGAAGATGGGTGGGTCTGCGAAACAAGTACATACCTGCCAAGACACCCCAACGGACACGGTCCATCAAAAACAACATATTGCGGAGACAACTCCAATCCGTCTTAGTTGGTATAGGTACTGAACCTGACATGAGAACAGAATGTTCTGGACCCTCTCTCCCTTGTTCAGTAACACTAACTCCAGTATCGCCGAGTTCCCATGAATCAACACCACGATCACTTCTTTCACCTGTCTTATCGACTAAACCGACAACACCAGTCAACAGTCGACTCGTGTAATACTGTACATATTGTCATATAGACTTAACAATCATCCCGAGCGCTGCCATTTGATATTCAACAGGGCAACTCTTCACCAGAATCATGGACAACCCCAAACCAACATTGCCACCGCACTGCCGTCAGTTACAAAGGTCATAGATAGAGGATTATAGTCTTTAGAGATAAATAAATTATTAAATAGTACTAGTATCTATAATTTCTTACACACGGTACAGGTTAATGAATGTTACAACTTGTTTCATTATTGTCTATTTGCAGACCGTGTTCATTGTTCCTGAATAAACGGCTAGACAAATAGACCACGCTCTTATTTATGAACACGGCTTAAACCTACAACTGACGACACGATACCTGAAGTAACCTGTCCTATTCCCGGCTGTGAGTACAAGACATATGACCTGGATGCAGCTATCGTGGATGCACTCATCACGGCTTGCTCTGTGACTCACAATTCAGGACCTAGTGCTAAGTTGAAAAGGTCAAAAGACCCACAATCACTGCAGTTGTTACTAGCGAGGAATGGACATACTTTCAATCACGGTGGAAGGACTACGTAAGTGCCACGAAAACAGTAGGTCATGATAAGGTTGTGCAGCTGTTAGAATGTTGTGATGAACCTTTATGAAAGGATCTGACACGTTCTGCTGGTGGTAGTCTCACAGATCAGAGTTAAGAACAAGTTTGGCTGCCATTAAGAGCTGGCTGTACGTGAAGAGAACACTATGGTAGCTAGGGTAGCTCTCCATAATCGTGACGAGACAGTTCGTAGTTTCAGGGTTCGTCTTCGCGGCCAAGCAGGTGTGTGTAAATTTATCATGAAATGCCCCAGTTGTGACAGTGATGTTTACTATACAGATGCTATCCTTCGCGTTGTGTTAACTAGGGGAATAGCCGAACCAGAAATAGACCTTCTTGGTGACACGAATCTTGCTGGTTTGAAGGTCATCTATCGCCTCGGTCTTCGAGAGTCCGACCTTATTCATGTAACAATGCAAATGCACAAGCCACAAATCTTGGTATCAAGATCCTTGGTGCCACAGTCATCCGCTTGAGTGCAAAAGATCACAACGGTGAGACTATTGAAACTAGGCAAGTGGCGTATATCACTGACACTTCAGACAAACTATTCCTCAGTAGAGAGGCTTGCACCACGCTACGCATCATTCCTGATAACTCCCCTGCGTTAGGTATCGAGTCAACAAATGACCCAGACCTGAACTCATCAATACAAGAGCAGTTTGACACATGTAGCGTAGCTCCCCTCAACTCGAGGGACACTCCAACCCCCAACCGGAATTGCCGATTCTAGCAACAGAGGAAAATGTACCACGTTTAAAGGCCTTCTTGTTAGGTCATTACAAGTCCAGTACCTTCAACACGTGTGAGCATCAATCCCTTCCTTTAATGGATGTCCCTCCCATGAAGCTGATGGTTGACCCTAATGCCGAACCTGTAGCTCAACACACTCCAATACCTGCACCCATTCATGCGCGGGATACTTTTAAAGGTGGACTTAACCAGTACGTACGTCTAGGGGTTATTGAACCAGTTCCGGTCGGTGAGCCCGTCACATGGTGCCACAGAATGATGGTTTGTGCCAAAAAAAAACTGTGAACTTCGACGGACAGTTGACTTTCAGGCACTCAACGCTCATGCTACACGTGAAACCGATCATACACCTTCACCATTCCATCAAGCCCGATCTGTCCCATATTGTAAGAAGAAGACTGATGCCTGTTGTGTTTACGGTATACACAGGAACACATAATAATACTATTGAAGTAATGGAACTAAAATGAACGACACAAGGCGTGTGCTCTTACTAAGATGTTTAATGCTCAGTATCAAAATAGCAAGTGATTCATGGTATGGAAACGCATGTAATTATAGAGGCAAATTATAAGAGTAGTTCTTATTCTAAGTAAAGGGAAGTAACTACAACATAGAATATGCTAAAGAGTAATCATGAGTTATGAACACATGCATAGATAATACAACATCTCCTTTCTTATGAAAATGAATGAACAATTCTTGTGAATGAAATTCTTTGTATGTTACATTACAAATTACTATCAAAATAATTAATCCAACGCGTGTGGCAACATGTGGAGTTTAATTATGTCCGTAATGTCTCATTAGTTCCACTCAATTACTATGTCCATATAACACTTAAACAGCGTGGTGGGAATCTGTCAGTTCTTGTAAATTAATAGCCACTGACTGTTGATTTAGCATTGCACTGAACTCTAAATGTGAGAGATTATCTAGTTTCACAAAGATTCAATTATTTTTGGCTTTACTGATCTGCCATATCTTGTCACATAAACATTTGGTTGTAAACATGAATTTGATGCATTTGCTGATAGTTCAGGTGGCGTAATGCTATTTTCACTGGGCTGGGAATTTACATTCTGGTAATCAGTGATCAGATTTTCTTCATTTTCTGTATCTGGTGAATGAGATTCACAGGGGTTTGAGTTAGAATCTAATGGTGGTACACGTATGTCTGATTTCTGGTTTGTTTCTGCTGGGGGTGAATGAGGGTATTGTGATGAGGTATTTGTTTTCAGTAAATGACGCCTGTTCCTACAGTATTCTCCACCTTCAGGTGTACGTACGGTATACGAACGATTGTTGTGTTTTTCTATCACAACTGCAGGTTTCCAAGTTCCGTGTTTAATCCTAACTGGTTCTCCAATCTTAAGGGATTGTAAAGATTTCGCATTTTTGTCGTAATATTGTTTCTGTTTAGTTTTTTCTTTGTACAGTTTTTCTCTTACTGTCTTGGGATTTGGAGTACTTGGAATCAACTGTTTAGGATCAGTAGGTAAGAGCGACCTTATTTTTCTTCCCATTAACAATTCAGCTGGGGAAAAACCAGAGTTTAGTGGGGTTGCCCGGTATTCTAGCAATGCTACTGAATGTTCTGTACCGGACTGTTTGGACTTTTTGATCATTTGTTTAGCTATCTTGACGCAAGATTCAGCTAAACCATTGGACTGTGCATAGTGTGGAGAGGATCGAACATGGTTAATGTCCCAATCTCTTACAAAGTCCTGAAAATGTTGCGATGTGTAGTAACTAGCTCCGTCTGTCACTAGTAGAGTTGGAATCCCGTGATGGGCATACCAAGTTTTCATGTGCTTAATTACACAAGAGCTGTTTGTGTTATGTAATTTCCCTAATTCAAAATAGTTAGAGTAGTAGTCACATACCAGAAGATAATCTTGACCATCTAATGTGAATACATCAGAGCCTATAGTTTGCCAGGGGTACTCTGGGATTTCATGAGATACCAGAGGTTCCTTGGGGTTTGAACATCTGTGTTCAATGCATATTTCGCAATTACCAACATGGTTGGTAATATTGGCAGTAATGTTTGGCCAAAACATTGTATTTCTAGCGCGTCTCAGACATTTCTCAATTCCAAAGTGACCAGAATGTAGAATGTTAAGCATACTTGTTCTTAATTTCGAAGGAATGATTAACCTTTGACCCTTGAAGATAATGTCGTCCATGACACTGAGCTCATTTCTATAAGTCCAGTAATCATGTAGCTGGGTAGGGCAATCTGAGCGCTTTTCCGGCCAACCTGACAAAATAACCTGTTTTAGAGTTACTAACTCAGGGTCTTGACCTGTGTGTAATCTTATCTCGTGTAACTTTCTGTCACTATACGGCAAGTTTGTTGTGACAAAATGTACATGAAGGTGTGTTGCTTCGGACAGTTCTGGATATGTGTTGGGTAGAAATTTTCTTGAGAGGGTTTCAGCTAGGGGTATCTGAGTCCCTGGTCGGTGCTCTAAAGCGAAGTCATAACCTTGTAGTTGTAACATCATACGCTGTAACCTAGCTGGTGCTACATAGATTGCTTTTTTCATGACTGCTAGAAGCGGTAAATGGTCAGTATGTACTGTTATATGGCGACCATATACATATTGTCTAAACCTAGTCATGCCAAATAGAATAGCGTATAGCTCCTTTTCTATTTGTGCCCAATTTATCTCAGATTGTGTAAGTGACTTGCTGGCCTACCGTCTTGTAACAGTGTTGCGCCTAGACCAAATTTTGAACTATCACATTGCAAAACAATGTGTTTTGTGGGGTCAAAATATGACAGAATAGGACCTGGTGTTGGGTTAATATGTCTTTCACTTTCTGAAAAGCCTTAACCTGAGGTTCTTGCCAGTGAAAAACAACATCTTTCTTTAGTACTTGTCGGACGGGTTGTGTGACCTCTGACAGGTTTGGCGCAAATCTTGATAGGTATACAACCATGCCTAAGATTTTTTCGAGTTCTGGCATGTCTTTGGGAGGTTCCATATCTCTGATTGCAGATATTTTCTCAGGGTCGGGTTTGAGCCCTTGGGAGGACAGAACATGACCAAAATATCGGACTTCCGATATTCCTACTTCTAATTTGTCAGCATTCAAACGAATATGTTTTTCACGACATCTTTCAAGGACATCATAGAATATGCTAAAGAGTAATCATGAGTTATGAACACATGCATAGATAATACAACAATGCCTTGAATGGATATCATAGTGTAGCTATTCGTGAGGAAGATCGTCATCTTACAACATTCATCACACCATGGGGACGATATCGCTACAAGACAGCACCTCAGGGGTACATTGCGTCTGGTGATGGATACACGCGATGGAAAGCTTTTTCCAGGCAGTACAATGGTTAGACTTATATGGTAGGAATGGAATCACACTGAATCCAGAGAAGTTCGTGTTTGCTGAAGTCGCAGTCGAATTTTCCGTGTTTGAGATACATCGGATAACGTTCGTCCATGCAGGAAGTTCCTTCGAGCAATACTTGACACTTCAACACCGAAGAACATTACTGATATCCGTTCCTGGTTTGGACTTGTCAACCAAGTGGCGTATGCTTTCAGCATGACTGAAAAGATGCTCTCTTTCCGGCAGTTATTAAAGCCAAACACGCCATTCTACTGTACTGGTGAGCTACAAAGCTTGTCTGAAAAATCAAAACGTGTTATTGCGATTGAAATTAAAGAGGATGTTCAGATCTTTGATCCAGACAGACCTACTTGTCTTGAAACAGATAGGTCCAAAGACGGAATTGGCTTCTGGCTACTACAAAAGCATTGCTCTTGTCATAAATCTGAACCGTTTTGTTGCAACGACGAAGGAAAGTTACACTTGTTGGGAGCCGTTTTACGCATGCAGCTGAATTACGATATGCTCCAAATTAAAGAGAGGCACTAGCTGTGGCAGACGCTTAAGACAAGGCCATGTACTTTGTGCTCGGTTGCAACCATCTGATAGTTGCAGTTGATCATAAACCACTTTTGAAGCTGTTCGGAGACAGGTCACTTGAGAACATCTCCAACTTACGTCTACGGAACCTGAAAGAGAAAACACTGCGATACAGGTTCCGCATGGTTCATATACCAGGTGTTAGACATCGGGCCACTGATTGCATATCCCGTCACCCAACTGGCGAAGCAGAACAGTTGCTGCTTATTTATGATGTGGCCACCATACCGTCGCCTCTGACTGCAATCACACACTGTTCCTCATTAACGTATGGACTCCGTACCCCAGCAACATAGAGCTTTATTGTAGATACTGTTGCTGTATCAGCAGTGTCATCCTTAAATATATTAGACTTCAAGTCTGTTATCTTGGACTGAGTGCACACAGCTACATCTAGTGACGATCACATGCAGAACCTCATGGACCTCATTGAATCTGGTATGCCCGAGTATCGCCATGAATTCACACAGACACTACGAGACTACTTTCAGTTTCGAGATAATTTACATACCGCTGACGGGGTGATTCTATACAAAAATCGTGTTGTAATCCCACCATCGCTTAGACAAGAAATTCTGACTTCTCTTCATTCAGCACACCAAGGCGTAACGGCAATGACTGCAAGAGCAGAATCATCAGTCTTCTGGCCAGGGATCACACTACAACAGCACTGTCAGCACTGCAACCGTATTGCCCCCTCTAACCCTAGTGCACCACCCACCACATTGACAAATCCAGATTACCCATTTCAATGTGTATGTGTTGATTATTTTTATTACAAAGGCTGTAACTACTTGTTAGTAACTGACCGTTACTTAAACTAGCCAACTGTTGAAAGGGCTCAAAATGGCACTAATGGCCTAATAGACTGTCTTCGTCGCACATTTGTCATCTTCGGCATCCCTGATGAGTTGGCCTCAGATGGTGGACCAGAGTTTACATCTGCTGCCACACGCAAGTATCTGAAGGACTGGGGAGTTCACCATCGCCTTTCACCAGTTGCTTTCCCTCAAAGCAATTGCCGTGCAGAAGTTGGAATCAAGACTGTCAAACGGCTGATCATGGATAATACAAATCCAGACGGAGGTCTTGAAACAGATTCATTCCAGCGTGCCATATTACAATACAGGAACACACAAAGGAGGAAGCACTGAGGAAGCGTCACATGAAGGAGGCAGAACGTTTATATCAGCACACCAAGCGACTTTTACCACTTTCTGTCGGTGATAATGTATATATTCAGAACAAGATTGGCCTGCATCCTCTTAAATGAGACAAGACTGGAATTATAATAGAAGTTCGTCAATTTGACCAATACGTGGTTCGTGTACGGATCAGGAAATTTCTTAGACGATACGTTCCTGTCTACCCCATACCATTACGCTTATCAAATGACAAGGACATTGGCATGTGGAAGCCTAACCCTCCTTCAATGAGACTTGAGCCTTTGGGTAATACCAAAGAAAATCTAGCTGGCTTTCAAGTTAATTTTCACAAAGGCCTCTGGCTATCATAACCAATCCGACACCTGCTGTGACCCAATCAAAAGCTGGTCAGAAGTCATCAGTACTCAACGACAATAATAGTCGTCGCCTCTTAGTATTGATCAATGATCCTCAATCAGCAAACACAGACGGACCTGATACTACTAGTTGTGGAAGGCCTGTCGAAAAGGACGCTCCGCTGACACCCCCAGACATGATGAGATGACATTGAATACTCCACCTTATGATCATGCACCCCAAACTGACAGTCATGTCCACCCGCAGACCGTTCGGTGGTCAGGCCGCTCTACAACACAGCTAGCATGGCACAATGACTATGGCATGTGACTTTTGGCTACTTAACAAAGATTAGACTAGTCATTTATTCCTATTGACATTATATTACTGTACATGTATATCCCCATTTATCACGGAAACTGTTGATTTCTTGCATTTAATTTACAAATGTTTATACCATCATTTCAGTCTTTGTTTGAAATAAGCTACAAAGACTTGGGGGAGATAGAGGATTATAGTCTTTAGAGATAAATAGTACCAGTATCTTTAATTACTAACAAACGGTACATGTTAAGGAATGTTACAACTTGTTTCATTATTGTCTATTTTCAGACCATGTGCATTGTTCCCGAATAAACGGCTTAACAAATAGACCACGCTCTTATTTAATAGATAACGTACCTAACCCCGATCTTACACCCAGCCACACACAACGACGATCCTGCCGTGTCACTCGCTCTTCAATCTGGCACTCAGATTATCAGATAAACTAACAATAATCATGGCATTGTGTTCATATGAAACTGTCGCACATAACCTAAGATACATTATTTTGTATTAACTTAATAACTGGTAGTTTGATTATGATATTTATGAGCTAACGATATTCATGGCATTGTGTTTATCTTACAATCTGCTGTTGCACATAACCTAAGGGATATTAGTTTGTGTTAACTTGGTTATTGACACTACAATTATGATATTTATGAACTAACGAAATTCATGGCATTGTGGTTATTTTACACCCTGCTGTTGCATATAACCTAAGGGATATTAGTTTGTGTTAACTTGGTTATTGACACTAGAATTATGATATTTATGATATTTATGAGCTAACGATATTCATGGCATTGTGTTTATCTTACACTCTGCAGTTGCACATAACCTAAGGGATATTAGTTTGTGTTAACTTGTTTATTGGCACTTAAATAATGATATGAACTAACGATATCCGAGATATTGTGTTTATTTTACACTGTTGCACGTAACCTAAGGGATATTAGTTTGTGTTAACTTGGTTAATGGCACTAGAATTATGATATGAACTAGCGATATTCGAGATATTGTGTTTATCTTACACTCTGCTGTTGCACATAACCTAAGGGTATTAGTTTGTGTTAACTTGGTTATTGGCTCTAGAATTATGATACGGACTAGCGATATTCGGGATATTGTGTTTATTTTACACTGTTGCACATAACTTAAAAGAAACTATGCTCATTTGAATTTTCTCGTTTCATTTTCTCTTTTTTTATTATCATATTTACCACTTAAATTTAAAAGTATAATAGCTTGTGGCATAACAATCACTCAAACAGGGTGGTTTCATTTAAAGTCATTTTATTCACATGTTTATATATTTTTCATATTTTTCAAAGTCACAAGCTAACATTTTAAACTCACTAATGTTATTTTAAAACTAACTTACTCTAAGCAAGGTCTATTTTCCAACTAACACGTTACCCTAACTAATGTCTAGCTCTAACTATTTAAAACGATCTCTATTCGACCCGTTTTGAAATATGCTGATATAATACTGTCTGTGCTATTTGCACACAGTGTGAAAAAACAACAACTTGACAACGTTCAGAACAAAAGCAGCAAGTATTGGCCGTGGTGCAGCAAAGTTAGTATCAATCCATAATCTGCTAGTATAGTATGAAATGTGCTGGGTTGGAATCGTCTAAATGTAGAAGAACAAAACATAAACTCACACAATATTACGAAACTAGTAACAACCTCTCGTCTGAGTATCTATTTACTTTAATCCCTTAATCTGTTCCCGATACCTCGAGTCCTAACTTAAGAAGCTCTGAAAACCGAATGCTCACAACTACATTTTATTTCAATTAATTTCTTCCTTCAAACGTACGCGAGTATACAGACCTTCCACTAAATTAACGACGGCCCGTTCATTTAAATCACTTCTAAATAAGTATAAAAGGAAGATCCCAGAATACGTCTATTATGACTCTAAATATACCAGAGTACTTCTTTTATGAGTATAAAGATCCCAGAGTACTTCTATCATGACTCTTCAGATCCCAGAGTACTTCTGTTATGAATCTAAAGATTCAAGAGTACTTCTATTATGACTCCTTAAGATCCTAAAGTATTTCTATTATGGCTATAAAGATCCCAGAATACTTCTACTATTATGATTGTAAGGATCGCAGAGTATTGGGTTTATGGCTTTAGTTAGGAGACAATCCTTCAATATAGGTTAATAATTAACTGCAGTACTGTCTGTTTCATAACGTTATAGTAAATTATCCTCTTTGTGAAAGGTTGTTGAGTTATTTATGATGTACTTAATAGGTCCAGTGTATTACCAACATCCATTTCTAAATGGAATCAATACGGACTAAATATAGATAAGGAATGGAATAAATTATTTAAAATACCATTTAGTTGCACTAAAGACACCAAGCTACAATGGTTTCAGGTCAAAATAAATCACAGAACTACTGCTACAAATGATTTAATGGCAAAAATGAAGATAAAAGACGATAGTTCTTGCACTTTTTGTAAACAGCATATAGAAAATATTACGCATCTTTTTTGGGAGTGTAAATATACAAAAAACATTTTGGGCTAATTTTGAAACTCTATGCACTGGCAAAAATATAAACGTTCAACCAAAATGGTCTGCGAAAGATATTATCTTTGGGTCAATTAAATATGACAGTGTTCTAAATAAATTAATACTACATGCAAAATATTACATTTATAAGTGCAAGTTAGATGGAAGACAACCAGTTTTCACAATTACAGACCACAAATAAAATATTTATACCAAATTGAAAAATTAAATAAAGATACATTAGTAAAATTTGAAAAATACTGGAATCCATATGAATCTTTATTGCAGTAATATTGTTACTTAATTGAATTTCTTTTGTTTGTTTGTTTTTGTTTTAAAAAATAATAACAGGGTCAACTGTTACTCATAACTTTTGCCTAGACCAATCATCAATTAAATGAAATATGTTTAAACAAACTGCCAAATGTGTTCCCTGTTGTTTCTCTTTTCCTTTTTTTGTTCTCGCTTGAAAAAGCAAAGTCACATCTCCAAAAGAAATATTTTGCCTTTTTTTATTGCTATTTTTTGTACTGTAATTTTTTATTATATAATTCATATTGTTAAACCGTTTGGAATACCTTGTAGAAATAAAACTTGGTATAATAATTATTTTATTTGTGATATTAAAGGCTGGGTTTTCGGGGGGAAAATGTCGTTACTTTTACATGGTGAAAAGTCAAATGTATGAATTGAAAAGATCTCTGCAATAATTTTTGTTTGTCTTGATCATTTATTCTTAATATAATTATATCTTATTCTTTTTACTACTTTTGTCTTTGATTAATTTAGAACTAGATCATGTTAAAAATAATGTTAAAATCAATCTTTTTGGTGGAGATCCTCTATATAATTGTAATGACATAAAAAAAAACTCCCCATTTATATAGCTTGTGTAATATGCATTGTTTTTTTGTTGTTTTTATATGCTCCATGTTATACATACTTACAAAATATATATAAAAACATGCATGTAAATTAGTTGTACGGTTTGTTGGGGGGGATGGCCCATCCCGACCCCCACAGACCTATTACGGGGTGATTAAATGGGTCACCATATTTTTGATGACTGAAATTAAAAAAAATAATATCCTCTTTGTGTACGTAGCAAACAGAAACTTCGTATTATTTCTTCTTCAGATGTACTATTCCAACTTGAGAAATATGGTGATAAATGCATTATTTTTGGCAATAGTGATCTATCTTTGCGATCTTTAGTTCGGTTCAGAACTGCGTTGTTAAAAGCAATCGATTGTTTTTAGTCCTATTATAGATATGATATACATGGAAGGTGACGATTATGGCTTTCTTTTTACTGTGATATTACTAGCTCATCGTCAAACTTGTCTTCAATATAAGCTTTAAAAGCCCACACATCAATCATAACGTGATAAAGAGGGGTTAGATAAACGTTTGCTTTATCGGCAGGGAAGGTTTCTCATTTAGTCATTTTATATAGCGGTTAGGCTATCTACTGTGATACCTCTAGCTCATTTTTCGCCGTCTATGGGATCGTCCCTGGTATGGCTCGTCAAATTTTCCTTCAACATCAGCAGTAAAGGCCCGCAAATCAATCTCTCTCTCTTTCTTTCTCATTCTCTTTCTCTCTCTCTCTCTCGCTTCATAATTTTTAGTTACCATAATAAATACAGTTATTATTTTTCTCTCTCACGGGAAATCCATTCCGATACACTCCATTCATCATGTATGGATGGAAAGCATCGGAATTGGCACCCGGCGGTATCCGACGATGGCTTTCCATCTAATCTATTTTTTTCTGTCATTTTTCTGTCTTTGTACTATTATTACAGTTATAGAATATTACTTGTTATTGTATTGTCATATAGATATTTAAACAAAATATGTTTAAACTAGTCAAGTGCGCTTCATTTTATCTCTAATTTACCTGGTAATGTACTAACACATAACAGATTGAGCCTACTAACATGGTACTTATATAAATTTAGATAAATGATCATTCTAATCTAATGTTTTGGATTTTTAACCTATTTCATTTCCAGATAAACAAGTACGACATTCAAGATATAAAGTATTAGAAAGAAAGAATACAATTCGTACAGATTTTTTCACCAATGACCTGTTTTTCACAAATTTGTTAAATATATAATTAGATGTGGGCTTCATGTTTGGCATGCCAGCGGAATAAACTAATAAACACGTCTGTCGTGTACATAGTCTCAGCCGGGCGTCGAATGATAATTTATGGCTTAGAACCAGTCTCAGCGGAAGGTCCTTTTTCTACACACGCAAAAAGAGCAAGAACAACACATCAAAATGCCACAAAAACCAAAAAAGAAGGTAATAATTCAAATGAATGATCTACAACATTTCTCTCAAATTGTGTAGTGGCATTTATTTAATAAGTTTAACAAGAAAATTCAAACAGATATATTGTATTTACTTGTGAACATGGCATGTTTAAAATCAATTTACGGAAGCCGGCATGTAGCAGCCATTTTGTTTCGGTTTTTACTTTGTTAACAAAAATAAGACTTGCATGATTGTAATTGTCGTGCAATGTATTTTTCGATTCGTTTGAAAATATTGTATTTTTTTTTGTTTGATTATGATAATAGTTTATTGTGTTTTCAAGTATTGTAATCAATAATATTTATAGCCGAAAAAACCTTTGTTATTTGTTATTCATCATGCACGTAAATGAAACTCCGTATCTCCTCTTTAAAATTTATTTTGTATAGTAACTAGATGATATGAAGATTTTAATATTGATACATTAGTAAGGCTTATCTTGCTAGGTTAGCGTTACCAATGGTCATAATTGCAATTGGCAATTTGTTATTCCACACGAATGAAAATGCATTTTCATGCATGGGCGACTCAAAATTTCGGTGATTCAAAAATGTTAAAGTACAAAGAATAAGGTAATTTTTCTGCTGGGAATAATGACGAGGGACAACATATTTCTATAAAATAATCCTAATTTACCTCCAGGCACTGATAGCCTGCCATGATCAGGTTATAAAACTCAACAATACAGTTCAAACTGTTGCTTAAAGACCGTAACTAATCAGTAGAAACAATTGACCACCGTGATGTTTATCACACCACATGCCCGATATTGTGACTTTGGAAGACCTGTCATGCATATTCAATTATCTGTCTTTCTTCCTCTAATTTAATGTGATTGGTCGATAGCTTTGAATATAAATAAATCTATTTAAATAACCGTTACAATTGGTCGGTATCTATGACCAAGGTACACACATCTTGCCATGCCTGAGCAAGTAATTAATAAATAGATGATGCTGTGATTTGCGGGTGTCCCTCAAAATTTAAAAGGGGGATAACTTAAATTGCATAAACATATTATCTCTCTTTGCCATAATGATGGCAATTTCTAAAATCTGTCTTACTAGACTGATCATGTTTTTGCAGATAATTTTGAATAGACTGCGTTATGTATAATGTCAGCATTGGGTTCTGGTAATTTTATAAATATTTCATAAATTTACTTAATTGGAGCTGTATGTATGTAAATTTTCTTCTGTGAAATTGTTAACTTTGACATTTAATGGAATTAGTTCACAATTTAAATCAAGATCAAGTATACTATTCTGGAAATGAAAAAATCCAGGGAGTGGCAATAAATAATTGTATAAAAGTTGCAGAGAAAGCAATGTTGTGGTTATTTGTAACACAAATGTTAGATACTATTTCCAGGGTTGATGCCCATTTTATGTGAAAGTTTCTGTAATTTTTAAAAGTGTCACTCCTTTATAACCTGAACCAGTGTGTTTTTTTGGCCATTATTATAGCCGCTATTGGATCATATTACCAATTAAGAAGTAATTCCAAAGGTTCCCAAAATGATGAGAGAAAAAGTACTCAAAACACTCGTACAATCTCTATTCTCTGAGCCATGGGAGGTTGACAAGTTCTCGAATAAGCTAGATCTTATAATAATTGTTAGAGTTACAGCCATTGAATTGTGAGAAATTTAATCATATTACCATGTGTGCATTCTAGCACTCGGAGTTTTCATTTGATTTTTATCAAACTTCTTGAACTGGTCAATCCCTATAATTAATGTTAAGTCGTGGCCCTTGAATCTAAAAAAAAATGTAATTTGACAATGTGGTGATAATATGGTGACATGACTACTGTATAAGTTTAAAGTGATCAAAGAATCATTCACAAAACCTTTACTCGGTCACAAATCCGAGAAGTTATCTAATTATGTGCAATTTAGCTGCTGTATTTTCATTCCTGCTATAAAAAATCACTTTGGTACACAAGTAATATAAAAAATCCTTTTTTCTATTTCAGCAACAAACTGCCCAAAACACTGCGCAGCTTGTAACACTTACTAATGCAGAAAGTCGTATGCCCAACTTCATCAAATACTATAAGGTGAGTGATTTTCTCAGCTTAATACACAATTGAAATAAATTTTATGTGTGAAATACAATCTAAGTATTCCAAGTTTTTATGCATTTTAACATGTGTAAATATCATTTCCGTGCTTTAAAAAACTGATAGCTGTAGATTGTTTTCATTACTGGAACCACTGAGCATAAATAGAAGAGACTTTGTACAAGCTTGAAATAGCTTTCTTCCCAATTCTGTTGTTATGTATCGCTGTATATTGAATATATTTATATGTTGATATCAATTAAATATTGTTTAAACCAAATAGATCTAGAACTCCTGAAAATGATGTAAACACTGTTAGACTTCATCAGCCGGGCCCAATTATCTCAGTCGGTTACGCGTCTGACTATCAATCCAGGGGTCGTGATTTCAAATCCATGCCCGGCAACAGTCTCCGTGATGATTGATATACGACATTGTGTCTCATTATCATTCGTCTCACACCACTGATTCAAGTGGGAAAGTTATCAGTTACTTGCGGAGATGGGGTGTGCTGGAGTACTGGTTAATCCCAGGAAACGGTGGTTAGGTTTACTGATCGTCTGTTGGCCTTTGATGGCATAACAATGATGCTAAATATTCAGTCAATCAATCAACTTCATCACCAAATAATTATGAAAAATACTGCACTCTGATACTTTTATTCTTAAGTTTTTTTTTAGTGTTACCTCCATTTCCTTGTTGAAAAAACTGTTTTCCGATCATTTGCTTCTGATGGGTTTATGTATTTAATTAACATTTTGTGTGCATAATTAGAAAAAAAAGGTGAAAAGCAATATTTGTTGACATTGGCCAAATTTTCCTGGAGTTTTGGCACCTTTTTGACTTGATTTTCAGTGAAAAGTTGGTTTCTGATCAAAAGGGGTGGGTGGGGGGCATTCATGTTGATACACACATTTCTAGTCTTATGTTTTTTTTACACATAACTTATGCAATTTACGGATAACAAGTTACAAGAATTAGCATTCCCTTGCATTATGGTGGCCTTGTCTGTAAGTGTATGCCCACAAAATAGTCTCAACTATGTAGTCTGAAAGAAGTGTTTTGCAGCTGCACTTACTGTTTTGTAGAAAGCTGTTTTTAAAAGGTTGTTTAAGCAGTTGTATGAGGAACCGAATTCTTGAAAGGATTGGCTCATCACGGTAGACAAGATTATGATGTCTGCACTTACAATACAAAAAATGATGATGAATTTATACAAGTGTTTTTGTAGACTATAGAATTGGATGGGATGAAGTAGACAACAATACTTCACCTACTGCAAAATCCATCTTACAGAAGCAGAAAAAAGGAGATGTGTTTCATAACAAAAAGTTCACGAAATAGCTGTAGTGGTAGTATGCATTATAATTGTTAATTGATATTTTAAGGGATGTGTAAAATTTCCTCTTTATACGATTTGTGAGGATGCAGAT
Source organism: Panopea generosa (assembly GCA_029582155.1). Taxonomy (NCBI): domain Eukaryota; kingdom Metazoa; phylum Mollusca; class Bivalvia; order Adapedonta; family Hiatellidae; genus Panopea; species Panopea generosa. The sequence goes on along the minus strand of CM055900.1, from coordinate 38,486,241 downwards.
TTTATTGTAATATAAATATGTTTTGTAGGGTATTGGTATAGTTCCAGAAGAAGAATGGAAACACTTTTTTGACAGCATGTTCACCAGTTTGCCTTTCTCCTTCCGTATAAGTGAAAACCATCGCAAGTTCCCAAACGTTTACGAAGGAAAAGCTGGAACTCTTGGGTAATGATAAAAAATAGCAAGCAGCTAGTCACTTAATTTAGTTCATACTTAATTATTTTAGCTTGATTGTGAAGAAAGCTTAAAGTTTTTATGAATCACTCACAAGTGGGCTTCCTGGGTAGAACCAGTACCGAGTGTTATTTTAGAGACGTTGGGTCGGGCTGGGGATCAAACTCGAAATATCTGGCGTGAGCACCCAACACTATCTACTGCACAATCATCCCCATTACTATTCACCTAATCAGAGAGGTTTGAAAATATTTTGAATGGAAACAATTGAAAATTTAATTATAAAACACATTTGGCTTAGTTAAAGCATAAATGAAGACTATTGCTAAGAATAATTGCTCAGACTTACTGTAATTTGAATCCCCATCCTGCCATAGTACCCAAGAATGATATACGACATTGCATCTCATTGTCTTTCGTCTCTCACTGCTGAAAAGCTATCAATTACTTGGTGGAAATGGGTGTGCTTGAATACTGGTTAACCTTCAAGGATCCAAGGAAAGAGTGGTTAGGTTAACTGATCATCTCTTAGCACTCTATGGCAAAAATAATGATGCTAAACATCCAATCAAATGTCAAACATTAACACTTCTAAATCAATCGCAAGAAAATTGTTAACATACATATACATATGTGTATCTGCAGGCAAGCTGAAGTGTTAAGAGAATTTATGAGAAACCATGTGTTCCCAAAGCTGGCTGATGTCGCCATAGATGAGAAACCATTTGAAGTTACTCCATTACCATGGTAATTTTTTAATTCATTTGGATGTTGTTTTTAATATGTACTGTTGCTGGGGATATATGTTGTGTTAAACGTAAATTGAAAGGATAAATTGTTTACTTGTAACATGAGGATATCGTACTTAAAATATTGCAATGGTTGTATTTTATACATGTTACATTGAAGGAAGTAAGAACAGTTGTTCATATTTTTAACAACAAGTGTATATAAAATTTATAAAAAAAATACAGTCAGGGGTCCTGTTATAACGCAGATGCTGGGATCCATGGAATGAAACGGTAATGTATACATGTGGAACTGCGTTATACATATCCCATGGTGCACTGGCTATATTATTTGGCATTAATGTTTCCGGTCGAAGTACTGTAAACAAACATGCGATAATTTGTGATAAATATGACAGACCATTGTTTGTCAGCGTTAATCAATTGAATGCGATGTTGGTTGTAACGATAAGAAGTGTCTACATGTCAGTCTGAATTATCAAGGTGTAATTGATGCACAAATACATGGGTACAGTTTGGGATATCATAATGAGCTCGCAAACATATAAAGATTTAGGAGATTTTCTATCGATTCATCAATTATACCATTAAGTTTTTAATAAATCTGGTAGTAAATATCAATTTTAAATTTTGGAGCCATAGAAAAAACACGTTATAAGTGGTAAGAGTTTCGCGTTGTATCGAACTGCATAATAACGGGACCCGCATGTATATAGAAAATATATATATAAATGTATGTTTACCATGTCCGTCATGTATATGTTGCTAATGTCGAATTGTTATTTAAAAAATCACGTTGAAATATAGTACTGTCTGGTGGTTATAATGAACAAATCTAAGTTTGCCTGGTGTATTTTTCATCAGTTCATTTATATGATATAACAAAGCAATTTGTAAATTGATATATTGATGAAATGTTTAGATTGCTATTATGTTGTTTTACTCATCACAGGTATCCCAAACAGTTGGCATGGAAGTGCAACGTTGACGCAAAGTCCATCTCAACTACACCAACGCTAAAAGATTTCTTCGACTTCTTGTTTCAAGAGGAAAGGAGTGTAAGCTGAATAAATCATCTTCCTTTTAACTCTGCTGGCAGAATACCAGACGAGCTTATGCAATGACACGTCTGTCATTGTCTATTAGCAGCAGCACTTTCTCTGAAACCCAATACTTCACATGGATGTCTCTCATGTAATTGAGACTATCCAGGAGATTTTTTTGTTAAATTCAATCAGATAAATATTGTCAGAGTTATGGCCCTTGTCAAAAAATTATGTGTATTTGATGTTGTGTGCACTCTAGCACTCACAATTTATATTTGATCTTCAATAAACTTGCACAGTTGTTATGTGACCATACTATCTTGGACAAGTTCTTGAACTGACCAAATTGGATAATTAAATTTGGGTATTATGCCATTCTGGCCCTCTTGTTTTTCTTTTCTTTTTAGCTCACCTGGACAAATGTCCAAGGAGAGCTATTGCCATGACCCCCGCGTCGTCTAGATATCAAGTTAACTTTTGCGTTTAGTTGCGTTTAAGTTTAAGATATCTATGCAACCACTCATTGGATATGAATAAAATTTTGCATGTGTTTTCACTATCATCAATGAAAAACACAGAGACGAGAACTGTTACTCTGGATTGCATTTTGCTGTGCAACCACTCATTGGATATGAATGAAACTTCACATGTGTTCACCATCATCGATGGAACACACAGAGCTAAGAACCATAACTTGGGGTTGCATGTTGGCAAAGTTGTAGTCCTTTTGGACTTAATTTTTCATCTGTAGACACCCAGGTTGAACTTTTGTGTTTAGTTGCATTTAAGTTTCGGTGTTTGTCTCCAATCTCAAGTCTTTGCACGGGTGGTAGGTTTTATCCCATCTACGAGCTTTGTTGTCATCTGACAACTCTTGTTTTTAAAGAGTTTGACTAACACTGTTATGTTTGATTATTGTTCCACAGGCAGTTACACATTATATTTATACTTCTTTTTACTGATGAAACTTTTAAAACGAATCGGTATATGTGGGAATATGACGTGGTAAATAAATGTGACAAATGTTGTTTTCCATGTTTTCTCTATTCCATTTGTAAGGGTTAAATTGATATATATATTATTACATAAACCTAAAAAACGGTGTGTGTGTTTTGTTTAAAACACCATTGCTTACGGCTTTGTGTGTACAGTAAGAGACATGTGCTAAATTGTTGATAAACTATTATTTTTCTTTTTCAGGGAAATGTTTTTAAGCAAGAAATAGCCAGCATGATTCCAGCATTACTTGTAGACGTCAACTCCAGCCACAAGGTAAACTGTTTTTAGCTCACCTGAGCAGAAGGCTCACAGTTGAGCTTTTGTGATCACCTGGTGCCAATTTTAATATAACTTAACAGAAATGTCCCTTAGGTGACCCTCTACTAAGTCTGTTCAAGCAATCTTAATTCATAAACAACATGGCCGCCAGGGGAGGTGCAAGTTTAATAAGTAAAAACTTAAAAAATCTTCTTGTCAGAAACTACTGGCTTGATTTCAAAATAGTTTCACAGAATTGTTCCTTGGCAGACCCTTCACCAAGTTTGTTCAAACCGTAGTGACTCGTCAAAAAAACATGGCAGCCAGGGGGTGGGGTTAGTTTATTAAATAAGCTATAGTAAAAACTTAAAAAAATCTTCTTGTCAGATCCACTGGATTGATTTTATAACAATTTCGCAGAAATGTTCCTTGGTTGACCTTTTACCAAGTTTGCTCAAGCAGTTGTGATTTGTTAAAAAACATGACCGCCACAGTTTGGTGCTAGTTCACTATAAAGGCAGCTATAGTAAAAACTTCAAAAGCCTTCTTGTCAGAATCTACTGACCTGATTTCGATGTAATTTCACTGACATTTACAATGGGTGAACACCTACCAAGTTTGTTCCAGCCATTGTGATTCCTTGAAAAACATAGTCGCCAGGAGGGGAGGCTGGATTTCTCTATATGGATATATAGTGAAAACTTTCTTTAGATATCTGATATCCAGATATCTGCACAAGTATACTATTGTTATCGCACAACTCCTCTACGCATCTATAACATCTTCAAAACAAATCAAAATTCTAACTACTCGCCCATCTCGTTTTTCTGGAATTTTGAGTGTACATGTATTTTATAATCTACTTAAGTTGGGTGACTCAAGGTCACTCAGGTAGCGATATAGGGCCATCTTGGCCATCTTGTTAAAGTATTGAGTACATCATTATCCCACCAATAGAACTGGATGCCATACATATACATGTATATAACCTGTACAGTGTTGGATTAAAATTTGTCTGTGAAAGCAAGACACATTGTTCTAAAAAAATTATCAATGTGAAAATAAATCCAATAAGGACTGTTCCATTTAAACATACATCCCACCCATGGACTGCAAAATAATAAACTTCTAAGGTGGGAGGGTTTTCAAAATATGGGGCCTGATAAAATGAATTAGAAATATAAAGGGGGAGGGTCCAATTTCAAAGTGCCTTCCGTGGGTGGTTTGTATGTTTAAATGGAATAGCCCTTAGTTAAGTTAATGACAAATGTTTAAAAATTGAAAAATTGTCCTTGAAAAATTCTTGAATAATGCTCAGTCTTTTCTGTATCAACTCTGGGAATGATATCGTGTAACAAATTCACTAATTGATATTGAAAAATGAGTGCAGACATAAACTTTGAATAATATTTATTGAAAAACCAAAGAATGTACTCTATTAAATGAATAAAACTACAGAGAAATACATTGATGGTAAGTAAGTCGCATTGTATACTTTACAATTGAGAGAATTGTGATTTGTAGTCAGTTGAATGATTCTTCAGATACCTGAAAACTAGTCACAATAATTGACTATTAATTCTTACAGGTTCTTGAGATGTGTTGTGCTCCAGGATTCCAAACATCAATGATTGCTGAATTTTTCAACTCAAATCCCAAAAAGATTCCAGGTAAGTGAACGCTTAAGGTGAAGTGTTAAACATGATGTATATAGATGCTTGTACTATGGTGATTACGGTGAAGTGTTTAACATGATGTTTCAGTAGGAACATCAACATAACTTACTCGCTTGTCCACTGGCGATTATGGTGAAGTGTTTAACATGATGTTCCAGCAAGACCTTCAACATAACTTACTCATAGTATATAGATGCTTGTACACTGGTGATTATGGTGAAGTTTTTACATAATGTTTCAGTAAGAACATCAACATAACTTACTCATAGTATATAGATGCTTGCACACTGGTGATTACGGTGAAGTGTTTACATGATGTTTTAGTAAGAACATCAAGATAACTTACTCATAGTATTTACAGTCGAAACTATATTTCTCGATATTGGAGGGACTGCCACTAAAACTTGAGATATCTGAATATCGACATAGATTTTGTTTCGAAATCAATATTTATTTTCATCAACTGGGCTGCGTTCAGCACGGTTAAATATGTTTACTTTGTTTATAAACGCAAACGGTGAGCTAACGAACGAAAAGTAAACGGGACTCGGGTCTATTCGGCGTTGTCCCTCCACTTCTCATTAAGTCACGTGATTAAACATGTGCAAACAGCTCGCGGAGGTGTCTAATCTGTCGGCTAACAATAAAAGCGAACATGTCGTTCAGTTCACTTCACTTCACTTCTGAAATCAAACATTTACAAACAAATAAATGCAGCCCATATAAGTGTCGCACGGCAATTGTACTTTCATATTACGGTCCGTGCAGTAGAATTGCATTGTCGTGATAAATTCTTATATCCGGGTCCTTCTTCGAATTTCTCAGCAGTGTGAGATATAAGTTTAGGCTGACTGATTGAACTGATATTTAAACCAAATTAACATGCAATCACCCAATTCGATGACACGATGTTTGCAACGTTTTGTAAGTCATTAAAACTGACACCTTTGTCGTTGACCGGTAATTGGTGTTGCGTCATAAACAAACTGTGAGAAATGGCACGCGGCGAAGAAAAACACAGTATTATGTCAACAATAAATATATCAAGACAAACAATCAATTAAAGGAGTTAAATAATCAATCGGGGACTAAAACTGGGATCGTGATATCCGGAGTATCAACAGAGACAATATCGAGTTAAAAGGAGTTTATTTATATAAGCTAAGATGGGGAAAAGTTGGGACTGGCAAAAAATATCGACATTACCGGAATATCGATTCAAGCGATACAGTTTCGACTGTAGATGCTTGTACACTGGTGGTTATGGTGATGTGACGCATGTGACAAGTGTTGATGACAAGAGTGACAAAATATTTTGACAAATGATTACTTAACCTTTTACTCCATAGTTACGGGACCATTCACAGAAGGCCTTTGAAAGCAGTGCAGTAAGAGTTCAGATTGCTTGTAACGAGCAATCTGGACACTTCCTGCACTGTTTTCCACTCTGTTGGTTAATATAAACATAATTCACCCAATAATTCAAAAGCCTTCTATATAATGTGTCCAAAGACGTCTATATTAGGTGTCCAAATGAGTCTATATGAAGTAAAGGGTTAAATATAGAACTATAATACCCTGGCGATGGTTAAGCTTCTAATTAATGAATGTTATCATTATTACACACAAACAAAACTGCATTTCACACAAACAAAACAAATAAAACTGCGTTCCACATGAACAAAACAAACAAAATTGCGTTCCACACGAAAAAAACAAACAAAACTGTTCCACACGAACAAAATAAATAAAACTGTGTTCCACATAAACAAAACTGCGTTCTACACGAACAAAACAAATAAAACTGCATTCCATACGAACAAAACTACATTCCACACGAACAAAACAAATAAAACTGCGTTCCACATGAACAAATCAAACAAAACTGCGTTCCTCACGAACTTAACAAATAAAACTGCGTTCCACTATAAAATTGAGAAGCCTTCCTTTTACAAGCAAACAACTTTTTTTTTTTCATTGATAAAATGTGATCCGTTGAGTTCGTATATTTAATATACATACTAATATAAAGAGCTTCAATAAATGAATACTTTAATAGCTTGCTTGGATAAAATTCCTTTTCTTGTACTTGTAGCTACACATTTTTGTTTGATAACAATATGACATTTCATCTGTTACAGATGGTTTCATCGTAGCGAATGACACTGAGCTGAATCGTATCAACTACCGATGGTCGCAGGGTCCCAGCACATTCTTTACACATGAAGATGGAAAAACTTTCCCAGACTTGTTCACCACAGAAGATGTGAGTGTTTTGTGTCTTGTATCACATGTCTGATACATGGATGGCTCTCATTTATCAATGCACTTGTTGTCAACATAATATTCTGCTTATATTTGCGTATATTTTTTGGAAAAATATATACTTATTAATATCTTTTTTGCTGAGAAATATTTTATTTGATATGTTAATTATATCTGTGCCAGTCCATTTTGCTATCTCTCAAGATATATGCAGTAATAAGAGATGATGAATAGAATTGATGTGATTACCAGTGTTTTCCAAGACCCTTAGCTTTTACGTTTTTGTCACATTTTTTTTAAATCAAAGTTTCCAATCTGCAGTTAAGTCTCATTATATGAAAGACAAATGACCTCCAAGTGTGAGGGTAAACACTGCTGTATAATTATGGAATGTTTAATTGTTTAAGTTGATGAATTGGCAAATATGTTAGTATTTTGAGTACAAAATTGTTAAAAAAAAAAGAGATAAAACTTGTTTCATGTACATGTATAATGCTTATTAGCAAGACATGTATACATGTATATTCTTAGTAAATGTTTGTGCTGTTTTGTAGTTTAACATAAAGATTTGTAGTAAATGTTAAAACGTTTTCATAATTTTTCCAGCGTTCTCAAGACAGCAAGGTGCTGTACGACAGAATCTTCATTGATGCTCCTACCAGGTAGACTTATTAACTATAAATTCAAAATTTTATGTAAAAATATTTTGAGTAATAATCTGCCAAGGATGATGGTTCTACTATCCTCCACCAATAGAACTTGATGCCTTATAGAATCTGTAATTTTTGAAATATAATTGAAGGCTGCCAGAGGGTTTTTCTGTTTCAATTGTTTTGAATTGCGTGCTAAAAATAAATCTGAACAGTGATTGAAATTTTTAATTAACAGATGCTCAGAGAGCTGCTGGAACTTTTGCATATTTTGTCATATTATTTTATCGGATGAGCCTTAAAATTCTCCAATCTGCCGTAAGTCTAGCGTTATGAACGCAGCTCTATTTAATTCTATTTACAACATGATTTTGGAAGAATAAAAAATGAAATTCGAAAAAGATATGAAGAACAAATGAAGGAGGGATTAGTCGACATAAAAGAATTCATTTGGAATTAGTGTTTTATTTTAATTATTAATGGCAGTTATTGCTGACACAGTGAAAGATTGTAACTGACAGTAAACATTTGATATATAAATCACTATTTGTTTATTAAGAAGGATTATTTGTTATACTGGGTTAATTTCACTTCATGTTACTGTCAAATGTCCATTTTATTTTGTTTTATAGCAATGATGGTAACTTTAGGAAGAACCTTGAAGCAAGAGGAGAATGGAACGTTACCAAAGCCCAGAAACATCACAAGTAAGTTTCCATGGTAACATGTACTTTAAAAATTCTGCTCACAGATTTCGAGGTTTAGTTCCTCAAAGATTTCTTGAAATAGTAGGCCGGATGAGATTAGCTCAGTCTGTTACGCATCTGTCTGTCAATCCAGGGGTCGTGAGTTCGAATCCCCTGCCCGGCAACAGTCTCCATGATGATTGATATACGACATTGTGTACCATTATCATTCGTCTCTCACCACTTATTCAAGTGGGAAAGTTATCAGTTACTTGCGGAGATGTGGTGTGCTGGAGTACTGGTTAATCCTAGGAAACATTGGTACGGTTAACTGATCATCTGTTAATACTCGATGGCATAAAAATGACGCTAAATATTCAATCAATTTAAATAATATGTTTTGTGTATATTGGAATACATTGTAATCATTATTTTCGGGATATGATTTAGTGATACAATTATGGTATTATTATACAATTATTGACGTACTCGGTACAGTTATATAAAAGATATGTTTTTTAAAATGTAAGAAATGTTCTTGGCAAGTATGCCTAGCTTAGACATTGAGATAACAGACGAAGGCCGACTGGTTGAAGGTTCTGTGTCAAGTTCATTTTCCTCTCACCACTGAAGTTGTTATTTTGAATTCTGCTCAGTCCAAAAACTTTATGGCACAAAGTTTGCGAAAAGGATGGTTGTATTCGGATTCATTGTTTTCTTTTCCACCAATAAAAAAATAATGCTGTTCATATCAATGTACACTGTTACTTATCTCTCACCGCTAAGGTAGTAGGTTCAAATTCCGTTACCTCCAAAAACTTTATGTGTGAAAGTTTGCCAGTTACTTATGAAAGGACAGTGTTTCTACTCAGATAGGTAGACTTCTCAAGCACTAAAACTGATATGCCATATATAATCTTAAATATGCCATATATAACCTTAAATATGCCATATATAACCTTAAATGTGCCATATATAATCTTAAATGTTCCGTATATAACCTTAAATGTGCGGTATATAACGTTAAATGTGCCATATATATAGCCTTAAATATGCCGTATATAACCTTAAATGTGCCACATAAAACCTTAAATATGTCTTATAACACCTTAAATGTGCCATATATAACCTTAAATATGCCATATATAACCTTAAATGTGTTGAAAATCACTTTGGACCTCATTTATAAAATCATTTACAAAAAAGCATGATGTCCACATATATTTAATGTTGCTTAACTGGATGAGGGGGTGGGGGGAAATTGTGAGAAGAAAAAAAATAATGCGGTAACATTTCATTTAAGCTTATAAAGTTCAGATGCTTGATTGTAAAACATACATGGTTTTGATTTGTTTGAAGGGACCTAAAAGAAATGTTGCGTCGTGGTTTGGAACTTCTGGAGGTTAATGGAAAACTTGTATATTCTACATCATCCTTAAACCCTGTAGAAAATGAAGCCGTTGTAGCAGCCTTGCTGAGGGAAGCTCCAGGTGACTATACAAAAAAATTTTATATGCCATTTTGTGAATTACATGATTTTTGCAGAATAAACCTTTACAATGTAATCTCACTTTTTGAAATTTTGAAATTAAGATTTATAAATTTCATTGATGATTTTTAGCTCTACTGGCCAAAGGCCAGAAGTGCTTATGCGATGGCGCGTTGTCTGTCCTCCGTTGTCTGTCAGCAGCACTTTCTGTGAAACCACTATGCCAATTGAACTGAAACTTCACATGGGTGTTTCTATTGCATAGGAGATCTGAAATTCAAGATGGCCGCCATTACTAAGAATAGTCCAAAACTTAAAAAATCTTCTTCTCATGAACGACCCAACAGATTTTCAAAATGTTTATGTAGTAATGATGACCAACTATAGTTTTGTTAGATTTGTTCTAATGGTGTCCCTAGAGTTAAAAATGACCCTGCCCCGAGAGTTCAATTAGGGGACACATGTCAGTATAATATTTTTATTTTTAAAATGGAAATAATTTTGCCTATATCTTCACTAAAGCATTGTTAGGTAAAGGAAGTTAAGATTTGTAAAAATGACTGGGTTCCTATGTTTTAAGGGGTCAGGAGGGGCCCCAAAAGGGTACAAATTGGGAATTAGTAAAATTGTTTTCTTAAGAACCGGTTTGTCAGATTTGTACATGTACATATTTGATACAAATTATCCCTAAGTGTAGGGGTTTGATTGCAGATAAGAATTTAGGGGTTCTGTAAGGGGACTTAGAATTTTACATAGGGATACTGTGGGAAAACAGAAAATTCTCTTCTTTTTTTCATTTATTCTGAAACCACTTGGCAAATTAAACTGAAACTTCACATGGATGTTTCTATTGCATAGGAGACTATACAAAAGATTTATTTTTTCTATCTAAAAATAGTCCAAAACTTAAAAAATCTTCTTCTCATGAAAGGTCCAATAGATTTTCAAAATTTTTATGTAGTAATGATGACCAACTATAGTTTTGTTAGATTTGTTCAAATGGTGTCCCTAGAGTTAAAAATGACCCCGCCCCATTGTTTCTATTGCATAGTAGAATTTCAAAAAGTGCTATGGCCACTATGAGTCAGTAGAGCGTCCTCAGGCCCTCTTGGGCCTCTTGTTTTAATTAGATTATGATTGTAAAATATATTATGATGTTATAATTTAGTCTGTACAGTTATATAGTATGGATTTGTTTCTAGCCACTTTGAAATACTAGTAGTAAGCAGTGAGAATTCTTGTGGTGGTTCCATAAAAAATATTTCCCATTATGTTTAACGTTACTTGTTGGTGAATTCCTGATTTTCAAGTCAATGAAACTATTTTGAAAAAGAAATTGATTTTTTTGAGAATCTTTTATTTGACAAGAACTTCTGAATAACAGTAGATTTATTTATTTTTATTAACCTGGATCTCCTTCCATTACAATTCAGGTGGGTGGTAGACCTGATATTTAAACAAAATACAGTAAAATCCAGATTTACACTCATCACAAAGTTAGAACTGTAAACCCATCCTTGACTCACCATTATTAAGGTTGTTTATACCTGACACTTGTTGATTTTTAATGTTTCAGAAACTATTGAACTGGTCGATGTGAAGAAGCGATTACCAGGGCTCCATACTCGACCTGGAATGACCAGTTGGAAGGTTTGCATCTTGATTTATATTGTATCATTGTTTTTTTTTATAAATATTAATGTACTGTTTATAACATGTTAGTTTCTTATAACTATTTAACTCAAGTTGAAAATGTTCATGCTGTATTTTTAAATTTAATGAAGATGCAAAATGAATAAAAATCAATTTTAATTTACATGTTACTGATGCATGAAAACAAAGACGCTAATTGCCCTGTGTTGTAGTTCATTGTGCATGTAGAAGGTTTTCTACAGCTATCCCCTGCCTTCTATTGACGTAGGTGAGCTGGTCTATAATTTGGTAAAACCACCATGCAATGGAGATGTTTCCATAGGAGCATGACGACATGTTGAGAGGATATGGGTGAAATCAGTTCATAGGGTTTGCCTTCAGGTCTATCCTGAAGACTCCATGTCGGCTACAAGTCACAATATTAAAACGGCGAATGGTTAACACATTCAAATACAATCTTGTTTGAAGAAGAAAACAGACGATGGAGAAAATTTAGAAGTAGAGATTGCTACTCCAGCTTTTAACAGAGGAAAATAACCTGCTCTAGTTAATTTTTTGCACATTTTGTGGAAAATTACTGCAAGCAAACAGTTTTGGTGCAGGAAATGTAAAATGAAATTGCACACATATCTAGTTACTTTGTGCAGTTTATTTCAAAAGTTAATCGCAAGCCTTGTGCAATCATTAAGAATATATTGGAATAAAACGGGCACTTAGAACTTACATGTACATGTATGTATGGCGTAAGAGAAAAAAAGTTTTCCAAAATAACAATTTGGATGAAGATTATTCTTCAGAAATGGATGATGCTCGCATAAATATACTTATGTTAACAGGTGTATGTATATTTGATATGCTTGTCACTGTTGGTAAAAAACATTATTTACATACTTCGAATTGGAAACGTAACGGAGTAACCCAAAGTAAACATAACTATACAGGAGTGTGGACTGTATACAGGTAATGACAGTTGTATTGTCATCGCAACAAGGTTATCCTTTGTATTTGGTAGATAAACTGCCACAACAGCAGACATTTATGCTCTTTGCAGGTTCAAGGTTGCTTGAATATTATTTCTATCAAAGTTTCAAATTGTCTTTGTGTCAACATGCAAGACTGGGTTTTGCATGCATCTTTTGCAAAGTGTTTTTACTAGATATGCGATGATTTGTAGATTGAATAGTAGTTAATCCTTTCACTGAGTCACCAGCAGGCATGTATGTATTGGGGGCCAGGGGCATTGGTTTGCTGTTTGGGACATGAAAAAGTGACATGAAAATTTTTTGTATCATTAATAGACTAGCATTTAGATAACAACTTCATACATAGACACTTTTTATTTTGTAAAACAGTAACTGATGAATATTAACTTTTATTATTCTCTTTTAAGTAATTATAAATTGAAATATAAGAAATAATGTAGGGTTTTTATTTGTAAGAATATATCTATATTTGTAAGAAAATTTATCTTAACATATTTTATATGCATGCATGGTGTTGCCCTTGGCTGTCTCTTCAAGTTGATCAAGGCTAGTGAAGTTTGATTGAGATATATTAAGTTTGATTAGATTTTATTACCAAATAGATATTGTAATACACTTTGTCTGTATAAAGAGGAATAAGATGCTTGACCATGCCAGGGTGGTTATAGGAAGGCATGGGGGGACAAGGAACAGGAATTGGTTTTGCAAGTAGAACTACACTGAAATGTATATGGGTATTCAAATCTTAATTGTACCCTCTATATTTGTATATATGCTATAGATGCATACAACTAAAAATGATGCAGACAAGATTTAAAATTCCGCTGTTAGATCATTTGGTAACAGTAAATCCCAAAATGTCTTCAAAAGTCAGCTGCCAATGGCAAGACACATGAAGAGTAACATGAAAAATGCTATTGTGTAACAAAATGTACAGCTACATTGTTTATGCATACAGTTTGATTGTTGTCCTTTATTCTTGTAAGTATGGTTATTTGTGATTTATTGGTTGAAAGATGTGTCATCTTGGTTCCAGTAGTATCGTATACTTGTTTGATACTGTAGTTTTTCTACATTTGTTGCTATAATGTGTTTGATGGAAATGTCATTTTTGCATAGTCATAGGTGGATAGACAGAAATAGGTTATAGGACAGTTATGAAAATGCAAAATACGCTAAAATTGAGAAGTGTTTGTATTTTATACCAACATTTGTAGAAAATTGAGGATTCGAGGAAGAGATATGGACAGATTTTATTTTTTGTTGTTATGACATTAGGTATCTTACCCTCATTTTCTGAATTATAGGTTTCAAGTATAAGAGATGCTTGATTCTTTGTTGGGAAATACTCATTTTGAAGGAATCTTCCCCACACAATATCATTAAAATCATTGAGTATTGTAGGAATGTCCTGAATGAGATTTATTGTCTGAAATGTTAGAAACCTGTTTGGAGACTGGGGGCCATTGATGTATGAAGGACGTTCACTTTAAAAAGTTTATGTTTCATTTTATTTTAGTCAGCCCCATCTTATAGACATGACACTTGGCAGCGACATGTGTAAGAGGTAATGTTGGAACGGGTAGGCGTACATATCTTGTACTGAAAGCACCAGTCTGGCTCTTTCTTTCATTTATTTTTTGGTGAGAATATACTTAGAACAATAATAGCACTTTAAATATTCACCAAGTAAATAGTTAGATTGGCGCTTTCAGTACAAATAGATCCAATTTTAAAGCACTTTGCTTCTATGTTTAAAAAAAAAAAATTGTACAAAGGTTATGGTTTAAATGATCTGATATTTCAAACAATGTATAAAAAAATTTTTTTTCACCTTATTGAATGTGCTTTAAGATTGGTTCATAAGTATATCAAAGGTTTCCAGTAGCTTTTGATATCACAGACGCTATTCAACATGAACATGGATTGATGTTCAAAACATTTTACATACATGTGACTGCTGCTGCTGCTGCTATAGAGATGGACAGAAGGACGGACGGATGACTTATAAATATTCACACAAGACAAATGAACATTCCCATTATTGTTCCAGAATTTAAGATGAAAAAGAAAATATTTTATTATCTCACAGATTGTTAACCCTCTCTTTTTGAAGAGATCCAATGTACCTTTTTTATACACTGTTCTTGCTGTAAAGGGAGAGCACTCATTTATTTGTTGATAAAGTATGCGGATTCCAGGGAGAATAGGTATTGGATGTACTTGAGAAAGAGAACCTGGTCAAACCATGGTACTCTTATATCGGTAATGCTAAATTAAATGGCATATGTCCAGATTTAATTTATATATTTAATTTGTTGTGAGATACATGCTGTTACAGAAGGTCATCAGTAAATGACCTTAATGGTGCTTAATATCATGTAAAATCTACCAGTCAGGTCCATCAGTTGTAGACAAGATCATATTGTCCTATACTAAACATGTTAACCTGAAATGTTCATTTTTTGAATAGTGAGTTCACTTGTAGACATGTGTTATATGCTACTTGAGATGTTTGTTAATGTCACCATTCATTTGAATAGAAATACATACAGCAGGTGTTGTGCTACAAAATATTTCTGTGAAACATGGACATTTGGTAATAAATACTTACACAAGAAATCTGAATGAACAGTTACAAGAAATCAAGATAAACATCTCGAAGAAGTTAGTGTTACAAGTGTTACATACCCCCTCCCAGAGTTAAATTGAAATGTTGTAAGATTGGTCTGATAAACTTTATACCTGTAGAGATTTGTTGATATATCAAGTCTCCACTGGCAGATCAGAAATGTATAAATTAAATATTAAAAGTGTTTGTTGTTCATACTTATAACTATGACTGCACGATATAATTTAGTCATAGACCCAAATTAGTGTGTGTGTGTGTGTATATATATACACATGTGTATAAAAAAATCTATAGGAAGAAACAGGAAGTGGCTGTTGTTTGTGATTGAAAGTTGAAGGAAATGGTCATCTAACTAGATATATAATAGATATACCAACTTGTCCTGGCATAATATGGAAGATTGGAATATCTCCACTGACCGGGGGAATAAACGAGAAGAATGGTCAAAGTTGGTTTTCCTTAAGGTCACGTCTTCTTGACTACCTCGTGTGTTTTTGTGCAAAAGTCGCAACAAACATAGATCAAACCTTGGAGTACATACGGGACATCAGCAAAGTGAAGGTAGCAAGTGTGATGCACAATTTGCAACACCTTGTTTACGACGAATCCGGGAGAAGACGACTACATTTTTACAACTTTCAATAAATTTTATTATTAATATGTTGAAGGGAATATATCAGGATTTTTCAAAATTTTAAAATTGTCTATACACATTTTCCCCAATATATCATGCCTATATATACTCACTGACCCAATTTTGCCAAAAGGATGTGTGTTTATATATATATATATATATTTAAACATGCCGTATTAGTACATTAAAAAGGGATTTCCTAACTTGGGCTACATGCCTGGGTTATACTAAAATAGATTTTCCACTCAAAACTGCAATATATTTGTTTTAAAACGTTTTAAGAGTCACTTTATTTCAGTTTAATCCATTATAAAACATAAATATTATAGTGTTTTTACCTGATATACTCTCTTTACTTTAATGTCTGTGTATTTGTTAAATGTTTGTTAAATCTTTGTACATTTACATGTAAATTCCCAAATTCAGTTGTAAATATTATAGATGTTCATTTTAATGAAAAATTTAAATTATGCTCTAACGTGGAAGAAGATCTTGCCAATAAAATGTTTAACTTGTTTTAATAATGTGTTTCTTTACAATTCTGTAATGTTATATGTAATGGCAACTGTTTATTGTGGTCAACAAATTTCTTTATTTCGTAGAAATTAGAAAGAAGCAAATAAGCACTATAATGAAATGCTACATGCAATCAACATGCACTTTTCTACTGTAGGTAATGAGTCAGGGTCTAGTGTTCTACGAGACGTTCGAGTCGTGCCCAGCCTGGTTTAAGAAGGAGAATGAGGAGACTATGTTCCCCCCACCAGAGGAGGAGATTGCTACATTGAATCTCGATAGATGGTAAGAATTAGGCAATGTTTTTTAGCTTAATCAAATCAGCAGGCCACAGTCTCGGTGACGATTAATATATATATATATATATTACAACACCAGCCTGTGTTCATTTACAAAGCCTGATGAATACATAGACTGAAAGAAACTAATAGACCTGTTCCTTGAACAGGTGATTTGTTAGATTAATGGTAAATGTACCATTTTCCTGAGTAAGGTGATAAAAAGAATTTATGTTCACTTACTATTCAATGTACTAAACGTGTTGTCCAAAATCATATAATGCTCGGCAGAGCCTCGCAAAATCTTTTTGGCAGCTCACTTAATAAAATCAATAATAAATGAGCACAAATGAAAGATCCTCTATAACTTTGCTTTATGTAATTGTTACTTATGGAAGATTGAATATAAACTAATCAGGAGTCTTCACAGGAAGGCATGCAAGCGCTGGGGTAAGGGCGCGTAAGATATGCAAAGAAAAATGATGATTTAGAGGAGAGTAAGCTTTTGCAAAATTTTGTTAAAGAATTTAAGCACTTAGGGAATAGCATTTCTGATAGTCAAGCGCTGGGATGTTCCTGTGCTTAAATGGCCTGGGAAGAAGCCTGCTAATGCAAGCAGACATTTTAATAATTTGGATTGGCAGAAATATTAATTGCAAGAGGAAAGTTTTGAAAACAGCAGTGAATCTTGTTCTCGAAGCAGGAAAACAACAGATATTAATGTGAGAATTTACTCATTTGTATAATTGTATGTTTGTCATTGTAGTGTGCGTGTGATGCCGCATGACAATGACACTGGTGCATTCTTCGTTGCAGTCCTAACCAAAATGGGTACTCTACCTTGGCAGAAGGAGGAAGGTAATGATTTTTACATTAGTTGACATGCAGGTAGGGTCCTCTATGACTGAATGGTCTAGGGCGTCATCTCAAGATTACTGACCAGCCTCTGCTGAGGTTGTGAGTTTAAGCCCAGCTCAGAAAGGTTGCCAGTTACTTTCAGAAAGACTGGCTCTACTTGAAATATAAGTCTTCCTCAGCCAACAAAACTGGATATACCGTATATAACTAATGTGTTCAAAATGTCTTTCGACCTCCATTAAACAAATGAAAAGTTGCCATGGTCAAATTGAAATACTGCCATATTATATTTCCTTTTACAGTTAAACCTGTGCATGCGGTCACCTTTATTAAGAAGCCACTTGTTTCAAGCAGCAACATTTGCTATTTACTATTTCTATGCTTTCAGAGCAAATTTACCTGTATTAACCAACAACTGTCAATAAAGACCACTTCCCTTGACTCTGCTAATGACAGGTTTGGCTGTACACATAATTGCATTTTCATCTATACATTGGTCTAAACAGTCATATTTTATTGATATTTTAAACATATAAATTACAGACTTCCTAACGTAATGTTTACAAAAATGAAAAAAGACTTGGACAAAGGTAACCTTGTAAATTTCCTATCCATCGCATTATATTTTTACACAATATAAATGCATAACTTGGGAAAACACAAGTTTATTATCCTTCCACAATGCATTTTTGTGAGGAATATAAATTGGGTACTGTCCATATTCGCATCAGTCTAGAAATAAAAAGCCCTAATTACCAAATTCTTCGTTGCAGTAACATAGCTCCAAAACCATTCATGGTATTAACAAAAAAAATTTACACGTCACCTTTGTAGTCTAGTTATGTCTTTTGCAATGAGGGAGTTTTTGTGTTGTATTACAATGGAAACAAATAACCGAAACTAAAAAAAATTCTCCCTTTTCTGTGTACAAAATTCAGACTATCTAAGTAAAATACCCCATTGGCAGGAGGGTATTGATGTCTTCTTATTAATTTTACTTGAAAGTTTTGTTTTTCTGTAGAATCCATGGATACCGAAACTGCAGCCGAAGGTGCTGAGGGAGGGGATGGTGTAGACGCAGCCGGCGATGCCAAGAAGAAGAAGAAATCTCCGTACACGAAACCGATCCGCTGTGACATCAACATCAATGTTGTGGAGATTCAATGGTCAACAGAACTCACAGATGATAAACTTGACACTGTTATGGAGTCTGAGCAGACTGAGTACAGTGTGTCACCTCTGAAGATATCAAAATCGTAAGTACATACATGTAGTTGTCAAAATATTTATCCAGTGGCAAAAGTCAAAAGTTTTGAAATTGACAAATATGCATTAATAAATGTGCATGTTTAAAAAAGTATGAAATAATATGGAAGGCAAATCACCAATATAATGGAAATATCTAAAAAATATTAAATCTTTGGTTTTTGTATGAACTTCGTTAATAATCTGACAGGAGTGGGTGTGGTAGCGTATTGGATAAAGTATTGACTGCCCATGCCAAATATTATGGGTTTGTGATGGCCTCTCTGAAACAACCAGTACTGGTTCAATCCAGGACTAGAGAGAAATTCATATAAGCTCTAAGCGTTCTTCTTAATTGAGATAAATGTTATGGCCTGTCTGAAACAACACCAAGTACTGGTTCTACACAGGAGACGGACTCGAGAGAAATTCATATAATCTCTTAAGCTTTTTTCTTAATCAAGCAATAATAAATTTGTTTTATCTGATCTTACAGAATGTACCAAAGGGAACATATTTAACATCAAATGGAGAAAAATTCATAATTCGTTTTAAAAACCATTTCAGGTGCATACCAAATTGGTACCAGAAGAAACTGGAAGAGTACTCTGCCCACTTCGAGGATGTCGAGGCGGCAAATACGAGCTGGCACTCTATTAAGTAGGTCACCATTTGTCATATAGCTGAAATTCTTAGCTGTTAATTACTTTAAGCAAACATTTGTAGACTGTATATTATATACACTAGACTGTGTGTTATATACACTAGACTGTGTATGTTATATACACGTAAAAAGTGAAACATATATTGACATTTGCAGTTTCTAGGGATAAAGCTTATCAGTAAATGAATATACATGTAAACTTTTATAGATAGCTGATATTTGCAAATTTTTCATTTTGCTGAAGCAATTTATGCTCAAAGGGATTTTTTTTTAACTTTAATATATTTTTTATAATTGTTTTAATAATGGTATTGTATTATTTCAGAGCTATGTTTGACATAAAGAAGTTTGACCCAGTTCCCGGCATGTTGAAGTTTGTCCAGGACGGCAAAGGGACTTCATTTTTCTACATGACTCCCATAGTGAAGACCTTGATTAAAAGTAACCCCGATGTTGCAGTATGTACCATTATATAATTCTCTATATACTGCATACCTAACACATCTTTATACCCACACAACTAAATTGTAGGGATTGTATACTACTTACCTAACACATCTTTATACCCCACACAACTAAGTTGTAGGAATTGTATACTGGTTGTACCTAACACATCTTTATACCCCATGCAACTAAGTTGTAGGGATTGTATGCTGGTTGCGTCATAGGGCCTCTGACTTTTGGAAATTTAGTGCTATTTTTCAAGAAACTGGGAAAATTATATAGCACAGGTTCTTTCAATATACCTAACAATATATGTGTATTGTATGTTAAATGTATAAAAAAAATGTGATATTCTTGTAAAAGACTTAATTAATATCATAATATCAAAAAATCTCCAAACTTTTCTCCCAAATATTACTTTTTGTTTCTTTGCATTTTGAAATTGGAAATTTTGTTGCTTTTGATTGGGGGAAAAAGATACTATTTGCCAAATAGGCAACTGAGAGCCCTGCACCATGTCCGTTTGTCTGTCCGTTTGTAGACTAAATCTTGCCAGGCCTGTTATTCCTTCCATCCTCAATGCACAGATACCTATAAAAAAAAATTCATAGTTGTTACTTTGACTTGATGTGTTGTGTGCAAGACAAGAGTTTCATTGATGTAGGTCAAGGTCACACTTAGAGGTAAAACAGAGAAGACATTATATATATAAAGTGCTATTCGTATCAAATGTGTAACTTTGTCAGTTGATGAGGGAGTTTAAAATACAAATGATCAACATGACATGACAATGTGGCACATGCACAATTCTAAGATCAAGTACCACTAGGAGGTCAAACAGCACCAGCTGTAACTGTAATCTTAATATGATTTATGTTTTTAACTTGCCCTCTTAAATGTCAACATTGCATACAAGTAGATTTGTTATTAATTTTACATGGATTATAAGACTAGTTCTTACAACTTGTATAAATCTTGGTCTTCCTGAGTAGAATCAGTAAAAGGATATACAGATAATGATCTTGCTCAAGGACACAACACATGGCTGCGGCTGTGGATTTAACTCCCAGTCCTCCATTCTTGATTTAGATGTACTACAACTGACTGCATCTAATTTTATTCATAAAATTAAAATCTGTCGTAAAATTCAAACCTATGTTGAAGTCTGATTACATGCAAACTGGTGAAAATCTTAAAAAGCTATAAGGAGTTTTGGCATTGTTCCATTCCAGAGACGTTCCAAGTCCCATGCAGGTGGCCTCATGGTGTTTAAGACTTCTGATGAAGGGAAGGTGGATATGTGCCCATTTGTAAGTATTGTTCTTGTACATAGCATTGCAGATAATGGCATCATCATATTTTTTTTTCATTTGGATTGAAAGTTCCCCATGTGTTCATGATAGTTACCCTGACATCATTAATCATTTGAAATATATTAAGATTGTCCAAAACACTTGACAATAATTAGCCAGGACTGGTTAGCTCAGTCGGTAGCATGTCTGATTTATCAATCCAGGGGTCGTGAGTTTGAATAGATTCCCAGTCACAGTCTTCGTGATGATTTATACAACACATTGTGTCTATCATTTGTCTCACCACTGATTCAAGTGGGACAGTTATCAGTTACTTGCAGAGATGGGTGTGCTCAAGTTTTAGTTTTAACCTTCCAGGATCGCTAAGAAAGATTAAGTTACTGATACTCGTCTGCAGACCCACAATGACATACAAATGATGCTAAATATTCAATCAGCAATCAATAGTCACAACAGTTCTTCTTGGTAGTAATTCTTGGGGTGCCACTATGTGCCATAAATTACACTGCACTATATTGTAATACACCATTAAGATATTGCTGTACAAAAATTAAAGTACATGTATATTTTAAGAATCTTAATTTTAATAGTTGTATCTTATTGGCAAAAAAAAATAAATTTTTATGATCACAGGCTGCTCTTTTAATTTGAAATGGTTAAGCATAGCATTTTAAATACAGATTATATATGTATTGAAAATAATTTCCAGTGATTTTTTTTTTAATGCAGGTGATAGGCCCCTATAAAATAATGTTATTTATCACAATGTACAGCAATAAGCAAAACTTTATTGGAATATTTATGATCACAGAATGTATATTGCATAACAAATATATTGTTGCAGAGCCCTTTGATAATTTTTGTATACAAATCAGTGTGAACTTCAGTATATCAGAAGTACAGTTTTGAAAATATAAAGTAAATGACTTGTACTGGAACTTTGGATTAACTTCGAATTTAATATTTAGGGTCACCTACCATTCCTGCCATACATGACAAAGCGTGTGGTACAGCTGACGAAGGTTGACATGCTTGCCATACTTAAGGAGAAAGCTGTCATGTTGAAGACTCTGTCCGAAAAAACCCAAAAGGACCTGGAAGCAATCCGTAAGTTGTATTTTATGTTGCCTTGAACATTTGCAGTTTTACTGAACGTAATGTGTAAGACCTTAAACGCCAGACAATATTAAATTATTTACATAATATGTTTCTATTATGGGATCAAATATATAGCAGAAATTATAATAAATATACAAATATATATACATGATGCAAAAATAAGTTAAAATATCCCTGGGACCTGGAGTGTATGCAGACCCTTAATTACATTTATATTTTGGAATAATATTTAACCCTGGAAAATTAGGATTCTGTCACTGAATAATAGAAAAGAACAGCTATAGAATCAATTTGTAATTGTAATAATTTTTACACATTTAAAAAGAAGAAAAAAATTGTGTAACTCGCTAGTTCTTAAAAACTGTTGAGATTGTATATTGGTTGCACCACAGGGCTCCTTAATTCCTTAAACAGAATGGGCCATTTCTGAACAAAAAAAGAAATTTCTGCTATGTTTAAGCACAGCTTATTTTTGACATCTGCAACATTTAATAAATAATTTCATCCTTTTTCCCTTCACAGTGGAGCCCTAACATTTTCCAAACAAATGCAACTTTAAAAAAATACTCTTGTAATACATATAGAAATAATTTAAACTTTGTTTCCATATTTCGATATGTCTACTCTTAAAGCACAAGTTCCCTTTTTGGTTCAACATATAAATATTATGTACATGTGCATATCCTGTATGTCAATTCATTCCTGTTGTATTTTCTTTCCAGCTGACAATGGTGCAGTTTACTTCCTCTATGAACCAAAAGGAAAGTAAGTGATCATTCTGCACAAAGTTTAGTTGATGTAGTTTTCAGTCCATTTTATGCCCCATATTCAAGGATAGGGGGTGGGGGGGGGGGGGGGGGGGGGGGGGGGGGGGGGGGGGCATTTAGTATCACTGCTGTTCGTTAATGGTTTTTGACATATTTTTAGCTCACCTGAGCCGAACGCTCGATATCTCTTAAAGGATTGGATGGATTTGATTCCTATTTGGTAGAAAGATGTATTGTGATAAACTACAGCTCAAGTTCGATTTCCGTCAAAATCCCTGTGTATTAATTAGGTGTTCTGGGGTCTGATTGGCTGATTGTTTCCGACCTCTAAAGTCTTTATTTATGGACCGATTTTGACAAAAATTTATATTTTGCTTTATATCAACAAGACCCAGGTCAAGTTCGACAATGTGTGGAATTGGTGCATATTAATTAGGTGGTCTGGACTCTTGATTGGCTGATGGTTTCCGACCTCTAAAATCTTTATTGATGAAACTTGATATTTGGCTTTATTGATATCTACAATGTAGTTACAAAGCGGGGGCATCTGTGTCCCATGGACCTATTTCTAGTCTTTAAAATGGACTATTTGCAGTATTGCACTCTGGCAACTAATTTTTTAAGGGGATTAAAATTATATTTATTAAAATGGATATTGAAACAAGTCGCAATTCCTACTGGATGAAAGTCATGCTCTAAGTCTGCATAGAGACGATACTCAGCAGGATAAAGTGTCTGGCACGAGGCAACCACACAATGTTGTGATAGGGAATCAACCATTCAGTCTTGGGTGGTCTAATGTCCTTCCACTGTTTTATTTTCTGTGTCTTCACTTCCATCTAGTTTTGTACATAAAGCGAGGTGATGGTATAGTAGATCGTGCGACTGCTCACACCAGAGGTTATGGGTTCGATCCCCAGTTTGACCAAATGCCTCTTATTTACAAAGTTTTTCAGAACTGTTCTAACAAGGAAGCAAACTCGAGAGCGATTCAAATAAGCAATCAAGCTAAAGAAATTTTTTTACACTCATCCCATCTAAACTTCATGTCAGACGAAAGTCAAAGTACAATATCTATTTTAAGAATAAGGTAAAGATGGAGATTTTTATCTCACAAAAACTGGGATTATTCCATTTTCCATTGATACTGGTATCAAACATTATTGCACTTTTTTTCTCTAGGAATGCGGATCCTAAATGTTACATGCTACAGAAGCGCGAGAAGTACAAGACATATGTGAAAGACGCATACTTTTCCAAGGGAGATAATCATCATAATCTCAGAATGTGTGGCATTAATCCACTTATTGAAGAAGAAAGTAAGTTCACATTTTATTACAGACTTGAAGGTTGTAGACATGAAGGTTTAGAAGGGGTATAGACGAGTTTCTTAGTAGGTCTGTCAGTGAATTGTGGAGCAGACTAACCAGTTTTCAGGCAGTTGACTTGTAACTTGGCAGAAGGTCAATGGTTCTTCTCCGATTCATGCTTGTCTTTATCCACCTGTAAAACTGGCTATGCCACGTGTTCAAAATGGCCTTAAGAAGATAACTTTGCAAACCTTATCAACATCAAGAGAAGATGTGTGTATGTGATGCAAAGTGCCCTCGACTCAATTCCATGCAGAGTTGGTACCCTTGCACTCAGTAAATTTGCTGTATTGACCATATAGATAAGCTTGATGCCATATTCATGTTGACTTGATTAATGTGGGAGTACTAATCAGTAC
The DNA here is from genome assembly GCA_029582155.1 of Panopea generosa. NCBI lineage: Eukaryota > Metazoa > Mollusca > Bivalvia > Adapedonta > Hiatellidae > Panopea > Panopea generosa. Next base: position 38,461,414 of record CM055900.1, on the reverse strand, counting down.
AATGTCTGTTTTAAAATTAATTTCTCTTATTGTTAAAACTTAATGAATGGTCATTATATATACCCATTGATTTCGGGCTAATCCCCATTTAAAATTGCTATTCTACCAAGGTATGCTTCATTAAATTTCAAATTATGTTTTTTTTCTAATTATGCCAAGTCAACGAAGTTTGATAGGAGTCACTGTATGAGTTAGTCAATCAGTCTGTTGGTTTGTCAACAAACAGCTAGAATTCTCATCTGTGAGAATAAAAACTGGTGTTCAATCCCTCAACAGATACAAATTTCCCCGCCATTCTATGTGAATATGTTTGACCCGTTTCCGGGCTCCAGTTTCACTATACATCTCAACTTGAGATTTTCCAGTACTCGAAAGTTTTGATATGTTATAACTATACTACATTGATAATTTTTCATGTTAATCTTTGCAAATGAGTAAATGATGTGTTCTAAATTCAGGTCTGTGTGGTCATTTAGTGTGTAGTAAGTACAAGCAATGATTTAGAGATATTGATGAAAATCTCGGCTAGAGATGTGAAGTGGTGAAACCGACCCAGCACAGTTTGCACCAGGAAATTGGGTTGGCCAGTGCAATGAATCATTTAAAGGCCACAGATATTTCTAACTATATTTTACACACCTTATTCACGTGTACTTTATTGTTAACAATATAGTTAATTTCGATATTATATTCACAGAAGCAGATGAGGAGAAGGAAGCCATGGAATAATCTCAGAACAGTACACACACACCTTCATCTTTTCAGGAATAAATCATTCAACAAACTGATGCAGGCATTTCTTAAACATGCAATCCTGTTGTAAATCTTAACAAATCAGTGGTTGTTATCTCGTGTCAGAGATAGTGGTATACTGGAGGTCCTGTTCATGGAAACAGTTCTGGAAAAAGCTAGTGAACAAAACAAAGATTTGAAAAGATTCATTTGAAATTGCCTTGTACTGTGTGATAAGGTGGAGTTTTATTATGGACTTGTAACTTACATTATGAATTACATTGTAGATTTCACACCATCAAAACATACAACCTGACTTTAATACCATATTGACCACATTTGTGTTGTTGGATATTGTTTAGTGTTTAATCATAGCTGGAATTCTTCACTTTGTAAGCTCGCCAGGATGAAGTACAAGGAGAACTATTGCCATGACCCCGTCGCCGGCGTCGTCATCATCTGTAGACACCCTGGTTAAACTATTGCGTTTAAGATATCACAGACAATAACCATAACTCTGGATTGCATTTTGGCACAGTTATGGCCCTTTTTGGACTTAGACACCCAGGGGCGAGCTTTGTTGACTTCTGACAACTCTTGTATTACAAACTTAAGAGCTAAATAATAAATCAATATATTAAAAATTCATTTTGTATGTTAAAAAATCAGAATTCCAGTTGTTGTTTTTTAATCTACATCAAATCAGAACGAGTTTATTCTAGTTCAGAGGCAGAGTCTCGTAGCAGCAGCCTTTCAATACACCAGCAGTGTTGGAATTAAAATGTCCATGTTTCTTGTCCTGTCATTTATACTCTATAGTTTTAGACTTTTTCACTTCAAGTGGACCATAATTATGTACATGTTAGTTATCTTCATTATTTGTGAACATTGTGTATATGTTGTACTTCTTCATCAAAATAATCAATCATGTTTTAGATCAAACTCGAAGCTTGAGAATAAAATCAAATCATCATTATTACCAGTGTTGTCTTGACATTTTTTCACCATTATTTACAAGTAAGTAATCAAAAATAAGACTTTCACATGTCACATATTACTCTTGCCTTGCATAATAAGATCTATAGAATGTTTTGGAGCAGCGGTAATAATTTTAATGGAAATGTAGGAACTGCTGTGGTCTTTGAAAACGCTTTAAATGACTGAGGTCATTCTTAAAAAAAAGTTTGCTTGTTTGCTACGCTCCGACCCAGTATTTTTCGTGTGAGTAGGTAGCTATTTTTATTTTGCCAGATTTTGACTTTGTATAGTCATTATAAAGAAAAATAAACAGAAATTATGAAAAAAAAATTTAAACACTTTAAAAGGTAGCTACAATTTTGAGTGAGGGCTTTTCCAGAATTAAATGTATAGGGGGGTCGGACGGCACTTATTTTTTTTACCCACAGAGCATAAAAGTTAATTGTGATATATACCACCATGCATAAAATTTTAATTAGATAAAATACCACCATGCACAAAATAAAAATAAAAAAGAGGCTAAAATCCCCTTTATAATGTTTTCTTATTGTAACGCTTCCAAAATTACTAGTCTGGACGGTTGCCTACTTTCTTTGAAGTACGCCGACGTTACACTTTCGATCTAATGCCGATATGCAAGTGATTACGTCACAAATTACCTCAGGTCGAGAATTAAATAAAGGGGCACTTCAGATAACAAACGAGAGAAAAAACACAACATATTAATAATTAAAGGTAAGTGTTTGTTTGTAACTAGTTGTCTTCTAAAATGTTTATTTTCAGTATACTAATTTCTTAAAAAGAATTACTATTAAATTGATACGATCCGTAAAGAGAGTTATGCTACACATGCCTAAATTTATGCACAGAATGAACACGCTGTCCCTTTCATTAACGCCTTGTGCCAATGTCCGATGACGTCACTCTGACAGTGAAACAAACATTATTATGACACATGTTATTTACTCCCTACTATCGATAAAGGTTTAATCTAATTTGACCTCATTTCGCACACCCGATGGCAAACAATCCGCTTATGGATGCTCAAAGACAATTTCACATGAGTCCAATTTATGTTTTTGTACGAGCGTTAAGAAATATCTGCTTTTCGCCATGATTTTTTCAGACACTGGGGTAAGAATGAGGCGTATAGGGTGTGGGGTGACATAACTGAGAATGTGGATTTTATTTTCACTGCTAACGCAATGTCCTATTTTTTGTCACAATAGACTGCATTTCTTGGTGTTTCTTTTTGTGCCGAATAGATTATTGTTTTACACTATCTGACAAACAGCGCGGATATGCATATAATAATAGCAATGCCGCCGTAGAGTTGAATCGTAGTTTTTGCGGAATTTAATAATATACACGTCTGTATATTCATATCCGTATTGGAGTATTTGTAAACATATCCGGTACGTCAAATATTGAAATATAATTCGTAAAATTTACTTGAGGAGATAATTTTGTGACACGGCATCTCGGCACCAATTTAAAGGGTACCGCACGTCAGAATATAAATGGCTATTTATCGTTAAATAGACATGTAAATAACACAAAAATCAACAAATTTTAATTGTACGAAATTTATCAAATGAGAAAAATGACATTAAATATCATGATTTCAAGCGTTTCCTAAATGCTATGGGCGCCGCCATTTTGTAGCTCTTTTGTGATGGAGGTATTCGGTGACGTCATAACTGCACTTCCGTTCTAGTTATCGCGCAAATTGTATTGTGTCGTTAGTGACTGCTCTCTACTGAAACTCTTATGTATATACACTAATATACGTAATCAGTTTATATACAGATATACAGTGCATTAGTGAACATCGAAGGTAGACAATTAAACGCGAAAACGATTCTGAATTGAAGGACTTAACCCATTAAACATTGTTTTCTCCAGCGGAATAAGTGGGTGGAGTAATGCGATATGTTTTGTGGGCAGTGTTGTTTTTAGTTTTCCTAATATGTGATTTCACATTGCCTCAGTGTCAAGCTTCTGGTGACATCACGCGCAAAACGCCTTTATACTTTGGGGTAGGACTTAAGATTGTAGAATGAAGCGTACCAATGCCTTGGCGTACTACTATCCAAGGATACAATTTCTGATGATTTCAGTACGAAGATGACCATATGCGACATACATATAAACTTAGTGTATATTATCCAGTGAGAAGCTCTTAAAAATGTGCTTATAACATATAGCTCAGCTGATTTCTGAAATTTAATTTGTAATTTTATATACTCTTCCAAAATATTGTGAAATTGATATATCAAACTTTCACAATATTATAATTGCAGGCTGTTTGAACAGGTGTGATAATCCAATTAACAATAAAAACAAGAGGTTAATGCCAAAACATAAGGTGTGAAAACGACATGGTATCTAAAAGTTGTTATTAAAATACAAATTAAGGCCAATTAATTGTGACAGGCCCGATTAGCTCAGTCAGTTACGTGTCTAACTATCAATCCTGGTGTCTCGAGTTCGAATCCCAACCCGGCGACAGTCTCTGTGATGACTGACATACAACATTGTGTCTCAATATCATTTGTCTCTCACTGCTGATTCGAGTGGAAAAAATATCAGTTACTTGCGGTTGTTGGGTGTGCTCAAGTACTGGTTAACATTTGCAGGAAACAGTGGTTAGGTTAATTGAACATCTGAACAGTAAACCCTCGATGACAAAAATTGATGCTAAATATTCAGTCAACCATTAATTGTTCATAAACTCATTTTATTAATTTTATAATCAATAGGCAATTTAGTTTATTGATATATGGCTTTTTCACAGTCAACTAGGTCATTATTCTTGAATAGACATTTGAACTACCTCTACTTCGCAATGAAAAAAGATAAAGTAAAACCTTTGTTCCTTTATTTATTCATTAATACATGAAAAGTTTTTTTACTGTTAAAATAGTGTTCTGGTATACAATTTATGAAAAATATTCATAAAATCATATAACATAATTTTTTTACTTGTAAGTTTGCATTGATATTGAAACCCTAATTAACTGAAAATGTTTAAATTAGTAATAAGACATAATACTATGTGATATAACATCCTGTCATAAACCCTGGGGTCATTAAACCTGGGGTGATCACGCTTATTAGGGTACAATATGCACAATGTGGCAGGGTATTTCTCATTACCACATGGTGTGAATGTGGTGTTGGTGAATTATGAAAGCTCAGCAGGGTGCCAGTAGCTGGACAGTAACATACACTTTGTGCAATATGCCTGTAGACATTATATTTCATATGACACTCCCTATAAGTAGACACATTCATATATGTTCAGAGAACTGGTAGAATAGATAATCATCATATATCAAATTGGGTAGTAACACCATTTGAATAACCAAAAGACAGTGCCAGTTATGTAAAACAACACAACCCCCCCCCCCCCCCCCCCCCCCCCCCCCCAACTCATTCATGCTTCATCTAAATTTACTAAAAAGGATATGAAATCAAAATTTTATCAGCCATTTCTCAGTACGCAACAATGGCCGCACCAGCTAAACACGATAAGAAAAGAGATATAATATTATTTCTTATTCTCTCTTAGACAGGTAAATATATGTAACAAAACATTTTCCCTTAAATTCCATTCTTGGTCTAATTAGTGTTTTTTTTTTTGATAATGTATTGACTGAGTAGCAAACAGTATATACCCTGATAGTACAGCATGAATGTGCAGGCTCGCCTGGATCTACATCAACACTGACGGCAATAATTACTTTTTTATCAAGCTAAGGGTAATTTTACTATTTTGAAAAATTCAATCATCAATGGTAGGCTACATGATAAGATGTCAGAGTTGTGATTGATGGGTTTCGGGTTTGATCTCTGGTTCATGATCGGTGTGACTGTTTAACAGTTATCATCTTTTTGGGTGAAAACTTCATAAGACATTGCTGTGACATCTCTGTATTATTTCTGTGATACATTCTAAATCTTCTAAATTTCCAATAGTGTGAAATTGCATCTGCAGCACGTATTTTCGTCAGACGAAAGCATCATTACAGTTTTCGCAGCTGCAAAAATCTTTCACGTGTGTGAACAACTGTGCCGTCTCACTATTTCTCTCGTCTTCTAATTCATTTAACTCTGGTTCTGAAAATTCTGGTTCAAAGTTGTAGGCCACAAGTCCTTCTCCGTTACTAAAATCCATTTTATTATTCTTGCGAGTACTTTTGCCGGTGACTATAATTGCACGTTTCTACATCTGCTGTAGCGTATAAATCAATTATGTTTTAAACCGGAAGTGCAGTTATGACGTCACACAGGTATCCAATATGGCGACTTCCACCATAAAGTCGATGTGCGAAAATGACCGTTACAAAACGAGCTGATATATCTTTATGGACTCGAATTTATGCATAATAATACTATTAATAGAAAGCTGAACTCATAGCTATTCATATTATCCTGTTTTATACACAGGGTTGCGTTCCCCTTTAATAAAGTAGACGTGGTTACGGCCTGCTACGAGTGTATTCCGCCACCTGATTAGCTTGTACATTTCCGTGTTAATAATTTATTCACGACTAAGAGTATGTTTCTTGTCCCTTTTCGGGAAGTCCGAAGGTAGATAATTATACTTTGTTTCAAACAAACAAATTAAATCATATGTTGTTGTCGGGTGATGTAATTATATTATGGCGGTCTAAACAAAAATCTCAATCAGTTTGAGATGAAAAAGTTAATTGAAGACAATTCCTAATATTAACATCTCCAGTGTATCGAGTGTCCAACTGTGTAGTCGCGTAAAACGTTCACTTGGTCATGGTGTCTGGAGGTTGTGTATTACAATCGTTACAACACGCGTGTCAGTGGCAAACTTAAAGGTCAAATCAAGGTAAATTTAAAAGACCTGCAGTTTCTGCTGCAATAAAGATAAGACGCTCGCCGAAATCTAGACGCTGCGGGATGTTGACTCGGTGCGGTACATGGGGAAGGACAATTTTATGTTTTTTTATACGACGGGAGGAAATATCTGGGCAGAAAATGTATAAAATTTCGGGAAGAAAAACGGTGTTGAAGAAAAAATTCGGTTCATAGACGAAAATACCGGCAAGGCATAAAATTTTAATAAGCTTTTACCCCGCAAGGCATCATTTTTTTTTATGAAAACACCCACCAAGCATAAAATTTTAATTATACTGCCGTCCGACCCCCCCCCCCCCCCCCCCCATACATTTAATTCTGGAAAAGCCCTGAGTAGGTTGGAGCACGGCCAACAAGTTTTTGGCCTGGTTTAAAGTCTTTCTCTACTTAGATAAGTGCAGAACTGAGTGATCATTGACGTTCTTGTATCATCAACTCTTAAGATTCGCAATTATTTCCACATGTGCCTGAAGGTTACAGAATTTTGACTGCTCAGGACCCAAGTTTCAATTTCAATTCAAGTGACCAATCTCATCTCTTTTAGCAGTTTTCCAGGTATTGCCTTCTGACATGTTAAACAGTTTGGGCTTGACTGGAACATGTGTCCACATTTTCTCAATTTGGAAATTATATAATATAGCATATTCAAGTTGGATTATCTTGTGAACATGTGGAGACGAGAAACTTAATTATGTCGAAATTTTGGGCAGATGTAAACATTTGTAGGGTTTCTTGTCTCTGCAACAGGGCATTGCCTTCAGAATTTTTAAATAGTTTTGAGCTTTACTTGGAACATGTACTTCAAGGTCCTACAATTTCAAATATTTTTTTTTACCCATTTCTCAACTTGAAAATTTTATGCAGACATCAATTATAGGGTTTCTTGTCTCGACATGGTAATGCTTTCAAATTTGCTATACAGCTTAGCTCAAATTGAACTTGAATATGTTGTGTATATATATTATATATATATGGAGTTAATTATTTGTGAATAACCAAGACAAAATGTACAGAGCAGACTCTGGCGAGTACCCCTAGCTACAATGCAAACCATAAATACAATATCAAGGCCTCTGCCAAACCAATAAATTTGGTGTCGACCATGACTTGTAAACTATGGAATTACATGCAACACATCTGGACAGGGTGGACAAATTTACATACATGAAGTGATAGCTTTATATGAGTAGGATCCAGTTAAGGATTTATGACTACTATAAATATATATACACATCGATTTAGTAACCACAGTACACTGTTCGAAAATCCGTCCATTTCAACTGTATATGGTGAAGTTGTTCAACCTTGAAGCCTCCATTTAGAGAACCCTTTTCAAAGATTCAGTCACCAATGCATTATATTTGTTATATTTTTCATACTTGTAGATTACTGTTCATAATTATATGTAATTGGCAAAATACAGTTTCAAAAAGTGTTTGTTATATATGCATTTTGAAAAAAAAATATTCACACTGCCAAAAATTTGAAATTCTAGGGAGGTGCGATACAGTTCATGCACATGTACAAAAAAAACGTTGATACACACATTTTGTGCTTTTAAATTGTAAACAATATCATTTTTCTCCTTATTCATCTAAATATAGTTCAATTTTTGTTTCATTTGAGCTTTCTGATCACACCGTGTCCATTCATCTGTAAACTTTTTTGTGTGCACTCTAGCACATGTATTTTCATTGCATCTTTCATATTGCATCTTTTCGATTGTTGCTAAACTTATATGGTGATATAACCATAATATCTTGAACAAGTTATTGAACCATATCAAATAAATGTTGTCAGAGTTGCCCTTGAATCATCAAAAATTGTGTGTATTTCCAGCATTAGCAGTTTTCATTTGATCTTACCAAACTTACACAGTAGTTTTATAACCAAAATATCTCCAAGAAGTTCTTAAACTGGTCTTGTTGGGTAATTAATGTTATGGCCTTTGAATCATAAAAAAAAACCCGAATTATTTGATGAGCACTCAAACACTAGTTTTGTAACCATAAAATCTTGGGACAATTTCTTTGAATTGCAAAAACAGACAAGTTGTATATATTTTGCACTATAGTATTCAACTGTTGGCAAACATTTAAAGTGAACATGTTATTTAGTACACTTCTGTTATCAAACATTTGCAAACAAAGTCAATGTTCAAGCGAACTGAACGCAGCCCAGACCTGGCAGATTAAAATGGGACATAAAAATCAAACACATCTTCCTCCTGTAGTCCATGTGTATCACTTCCAGGCAAGACCGTACCATATCACTAGTTTACCTGCCAAATCAGTTCTTAACTGCCATAGAGACGGCTCTAAACACAACGGAGTACCGCAAGAAATTTGCACGAGAAGCCATATACCACATGTTAAAAACATCATGCAATGGGTAGTCATAAACGATACTGACTTGACTGTGGATTTTAGTTGTTACATGTACTTCAGTGGTTCTGTCGTGGTAATGCACTGAAAATTTTTAATGAAATTCTAAGATTATATTCACCATTATTCACAAATTAAGATACTGCCTGGATAGCATGTTGTTAATGATACAACAGACTTGGACCCCATGTTACAGCAATATGGTCAGAAATATTGCCATGAAAGGCCCGACATTTTTCCACCAACCAGGTGTCATCAAATAGGGCAAGAACATTTAACCCTTTACTCCATAGATACGCGTTTTCTCGCACCAATCACAGAAGGCCTTTGAAAACAGTGCAGGAAGGGTTCAGATTGCTTGTAACAAGTCTCTGTCAGTTAATATAAACATAATTCACCAAATAATTCAAAAGCCTTCTATATTAAAGATGTCAAAAGGCGTCTTTATTAGAGGTGTCCAAAGGTGTCTATTTTAGAGGTGTCCAAAGGTGTCTATATTAGGTGTCTATATGAAGTAAAGGGTTAAATAGTGCAGCCAGCTTAAAACTGGGGTGGGGGGTGGGGCTTGTATAATGCTGATGGCGTGCATGTCACCATTGGGTACAGATTTATTACATAATCAGTTCTGAGTTATGTATGGATTATCAAACACTGAATGTTGAGTATCAAAGAGGCATTGTTTGGGTTTGTTTATTCCACTGAATATTTGATGTTGGACTCATTTTGCAGGAATTGTCAGTAGTAGAACACCTGCCGAGTGTATTTGGTGATCAGCGAAATATTAAATTATTTGAATTAAATATAATTTGTGTTTCTAATCGCTGTCACCTGGGATTGGTTTCATTCATTTTAACTGATCTTTTCGTGTGAAATGAAACTGAAAAGAACATGCACAATTTGAAGTAATATGTGTACTATTTGCCCCATGAAGGGGATTGCATATATTTGTTGTTTGAGGACTGTCCATTTGTTGACAGCAGCCAGACATTGAATTGTGGACAAACAATGCCAAACTTAAGATAAAACATTATAAATTAACAATGTTTGTTGTCCTTCATTATCCAAAGAATGAAAAGAAAATTTGATTGCTTTCGATTTGATTACCATTTAAGTTAAAATAACATACAAACATAGATAAACGTTTCTTTTATCGTTTCAGTATGTATTGTTATTTTCACAGACCACTTGGGAGGCATGCGACACTTACCAGTGACATTTTCTTGTTATTTTATTTTACCAAATGAAAGTATTTTATAGCAGTTGAAGACTGAGAAAGAGAAAAATATCACTGCACTCTTTGTGGGAAAAAATATTGAGGTGAAGATTTAGATTCTTACATGTATTATAGTACACAGAACAACATTTTACTCAAGTTTCAACCTTTCATGACATCGATTAATTCATATTTAATAACATAATAACAGAGCACTTTCTTAATCCTTGCTTTCCATTTTCTAGTGGTTATGTTTATGTTTCTTCTTGGATTGTTCATTACTCCTACCCCTCTCCTTATGTTTTGCTTTATGTTTAGTTTTTAAACTGTGTTTTTCACCCCTTCTATCACCAGCAAACTCTATGTCTAAATGATCTGTTTTGGATTCTTGTTTCTCTAATTTTTGTTTTTTATGCAATTTATGCTTTTTTTTCTTTCGCTTTTTCTTCCGTTTCCTGTGCGAGTTGTCTGCATCACTTGCAGTGTCAGAAGATGTTGTGTCACTAGATGTTGATGAGTCCAGTAGAGCCTGCATCTCCTTTACTCTGGAACACATATTGTACAGAAGAAGTACACTGTTTTACATATGGTAAATGTTAATGTCTAAAGTTGTTTTAAACTAGTCAACATGTTCATTTTTTAATAGTTGGTTTTTAACCATTCCAAACCCAATTAAAAGGAATTATCTGAATATCAGTCCAACTGTATATACTGCTTGTTATTGGTCTAGGTCTACAACTTCTTGTTTTTTATTTGGGTCTTCAACTACTTGTTACTGATCTGGATCTACAACTACTTGGTATTGATCTGGGTCTTCAACCGCTTGTTATTGATCTGGATCTACAACTGCTTGTTATTGATCTGGGTATTCAACTACTTATTGTTGATCTGGGTCTACAACTACTTGTCATTGATCACGGTCTACAACTACTTGTTATTGATCTTGGTCTACAACTGCTTGTTATTGATCAGGGTCTACAACTACTTGTTACTGATCTGGTTCTACAACTGCTTGTTATTGATCTGGGTCTACAACTACTTGTAACTGATCTTGATCTACAACTGCTTGTTATTGATCTGGATCTACAATTGCTTGTTATTGATCTGGGTCTTAAACTGCTTGTTATTGATCTGGGTCTTCAACTGCTTCTTATTGATCAGGGTCTACAACTGCTTGTTACTGATCTGGGTCTACAACTACTTGTTACTGATCTGTATCTACAACTACTTTTTACTGATCTGGGTCAACAACTTCCTGTTATTGATCTGGGCCAACAACTACTTGTTATTGATCTGGGCTACAATGAGGTCACTTAAACTTTTAATTTGATTGCAAACAGAAGTCAACTGAAAGACTTGTCCAGTTTAAACGTTTGCTAACAGAGCAAACAACTCTGAGAGCTGTTAGCTTATGTTTAATCACATGATTTAATGAGAAACAGCGGGACAGTACCAATGTAGTTCGATTCCCAATTGCTTTCCATTCATTTAGTCAATGTTTGCATTTATAAACAGAGTTAACATGTTTTAATGAGAAACAGCGGGACAGCACCAATGTAGTTTGATTCCCAATTGCTTTCCATTCCTTTAGTCAATGTTTGCATTTATAAACAGAGTTAACATGTTTAACCGTGCTGAATGCAGCCCTGGGTCTATATCAACAGGATTTAACACCACACAAAATGGGTTCCATGTATATATGTGGGTGTGAACCTGGTTCGGTCCAAAATGGCTTTAAATCCCATCCCAGTCCTAATATGCCATGTCTCAGATTGCAAAACAAGCTACATAGCTTTTACAAACTACTCTTTTCGGCATAGATGACATTATAAGTATATTCGTGATGTGGGAGGCAACCAGAGAATCCACAGAAGCCTCTACCACAGGGTGACCATCCTACTCTTTCACTTGCTATGTCCAAACAGATTTAAACATGTGTTGCACATGCAGGAAGTCAATGCAATCCAACATCAAATATTGTAGTAGTAGTTAAAACTAAAGCTGAATTTTACATTGATTGTGAAACAAGTTTTTATACATTATGTACAAGTCATGCTCAGAGTCTTCCCCGAGTAGAACCAGAACAAAGCATACTGCAGGATACAACGCATGGCTGTGGCTGGATATTGAACCCATAACCCTCCAATCCGGAGTTAGATGATCTACTAAAGGACCAGACACTCCACATAATCATATAAAACATATAGATGTAGTAGGTAAACAGTTAATCATGTCTTTAATATTAATATACCAAGTAATCAATTTGCTAAACCAACACAAGCACGGTACCCAATGAGAGATCTTTTAATTGAATAGTGTTGTTATATGTAAGCTTATTTTACATCGTCACCGGTTTCCGGTGATGCCCCGAGAAGAGTATCAGTCTTTTGGGGGGGGAGGAGACCCGTCACAGGTCTCTTCTGATTCTTTGGCGTGCTTTATGTATTGCACCGTCAAATGGACAAACAAAAGATTCTTAGTATTTTTAGTTGGTCAGCCCAAGGAATCAAACCCACAACCTCGAGACTAGAAATCTCATGCTCTGCCAATTGAGATTATTTGGCTAACTGTATATTATAATAGAGAAGGTAAACATGTGTATAATACCTTTCCTGCTGATCAAGCCTCTCCTGATCCTGAAGGTACTTGTACATCGGGTCTTCAAAACTCTACAACAGCGTAATATACACTATGTATAATGTTTAAAGGGATTACATGTTGTATATAATGATTTTTCAAAACAGCTTTTTATCAATATTTCATCCCCATATATTACCACTGGGCCATTACTGCCATAAGGCTATATATTCAAACAGGCCAAAATAGTACCTGTATTCTGAAAACGGATTTCCTAACTTGGCCCACACACCCAGGTTAACCCTTTACTCCATAGATACATGTTTTCCCACATCAATCACAAAAAGGCCTTTGAAAACAGTGCAGGAAGAGTTCCTGCACTGTTTTCCACTTTGTCAGTTAATATAAACATAATTCACTCAATAATTCAAAAGCCTTCTATATTAGGTGTCCAAAGGCGTCTATATTAGAGGTGTCAAAAGGCGTCTATATGAAATAAAAGGTTAAACTAAAATAGATTTCCCATTTAAGAATGCAAATGAGTTGTGTGATTTAAATTTGCTTGTTATTTGATTTGTCTTTCAGAACATATTGTTGAATCTATCTTTAAATAGAAAGAAATAGGTTTATCTTGTAAAGAATCCAATTATAATCTCGTACAACAGTATGTAAATGAATTACCAGCGCTCCAGATAAGCTTTTCCTGAAATGAGTAGTTTACTCGTCAAATTTATATAATTGGGCAATGCTTATTTTCCAAGTGTGTAGGTTAAAATGAGTATGGTATTATAAAAACCTAAAAAAAATTTTTTTTTTAAAACAAACACAATGTTGAAATTGCTTAAATACCCTTACACCCCACCTGACTCTCAGGTTGCCAGAGATATATTAACATTGTAACTAAGTCATTGGGAGCACTGCATGTTATTTATTTTTAGAAATGGAATTTCATTTCAATTTTACCACTCCAGTTAAAAAAACAACAAAAAAAACAGTCATGTTTCGGCAGACGTGAAATTCCAAACCATTTATATATTATATATATAAATGTTAAGTTGCTTTGTATTTATTTTATACATATTTGTATTTTTTAGACATTTATGATTAATAGTGATTTTTTCGACATACTACCGGTATACAGGAAACAACATGTTGCAACAATATTGAAACCTAATACATAATGTATATTTCTACTCATGTTCATCCATGAAATCAATTTTAAAGGGAGTATATCAGGAAAAAATGCTTTAAATGTCTTAAAAAAATAATATTATTTTTAAAAAGGATAAAAAGCATCTCATTATCATTAATAAATAAAATCCAAATGGTTTGGTATGTCAAATCCACCAAAATGTGACAAAATCGATATTTAAATCAGAGTGGTAAACTTGAAACAAAATCTCCATTCTAAAAATAGACACCACTTAAATACATCATTAAGACTCTTTATAAGATAAAACAATTTTTAAACCTGTATATCGGATCAAATTGTAATAAAAAATAAATCATGTGACTTATTCAATACATCACAAAATATGTTGCAATTTTAAGCAGGAAATTTATTTTAGTCTAACCTAGGCACATAGCCCAAGTTAGGAAATCCCTTTTCAATATATTATTTTGGCATGTTTGAATAAATATCCTTTTGACAAAATGGGACCAGTGGGTATATAAAGGCATACTGAACTGAAAAAAAATGGAAAAAAAGGTTTAGCCAATTTCAAAAATTTGAAAATCCTGATATATTGCCTTTAACACCAATGAATATATAGGTACACAGAGATTTCATTATCTAAAAATAACTACATACATCTGCTAACTTCATCTTCAAGACATTAACACATTTTCTAAAGCATGTCAGTTGTGATTTTGTACTAGTTTTGAAAATATGAGTAAAACTAGAAATGTGTCAATGGAACATAGATGCCCCTGCTTTTCGCTTAGATATAATAAACATGTAGCACAAAGCAGTCCATATAAAACACATGTAAATATGGGCTGCGGGCAAGCCTTTCAATTTTTTTCAGAGTTACGACCCTTATCAAAATAGAATTAAAGACCTACATGCATACTTTTAATTTCATCATCACATTATGTTGATACAAAATTAGCAAAAAGGAATGTTAGGTAAAAAATTTAACAAAATCCTGGGTGTCCCTTTAATAATATATATTGTTTGTACATACCGGCAATAAATATTACGAAATGTTTTTGAAACTTGCTTTCGATGAACATGTGTTGCAATTTATGAAGATAAAATTATTTTTGTGTATTGGATAGTTGAAATGGGTGTTTTCTGTATTGAAGCGAATTGAAATGGCCATGAAATAAATCGTATAATTACATTATCAAGATTAAAATTTACACAATTTCTATACAGGAGAACTCAACTTCAATATCTTAATTTTATACTTATATTGATTATCGGTATGTTGCAATGCCGGATCTACTCTTTAAAAATCTTGGTGCACACCCCCACCCCCACAAACTCCCATATTTTACTAAAACTCACTGTATTTCTACTGAAAAAAAAACGTGTGCCTGTCCAGATTTTGTGTTGAACCCCCAAAGTATGCCCCCACTAAATTGAAATCTTGGATCTGCCCCTGTGCTGAATACATGCATCTAATATTGAAATGTTAAAAGTAAACCTAACACATGTCATTGCCAGACTGATAATTAGGTTCCACTGCAATTTTACAACTTCTTCAATGTCAAATTAAATGGCTTATGAATGAACTTTTTTTTTCTTCAAAAACTGACAAAGATTGTTTGATTTTGTTTTAACTTTGTGGTTTTGCACCCTTTTTCAACAATATTTCAGTTATCTAATGGTAGTCAACATAGAAGTCATTGTTTCTGGGATTTGTTATGCATTTAACCAGTCCTAGACACACCATATCTCTGCAAATCACTGATTGTTTCCCCACATATTTAGAGGTGGGAGATTTATGGCAATAGAACTAAGTTCTAAAAATTCAAAATTCAATGCTTTTACTTCAGAAATAATGTCTAGTAAATTATTTGGCAAACACAAGATAATTAAATTAATGTCATCCTACCAACTGCATTTCCAGAAAATGTCCACAAAATACTAATCTGAACACGAGATATATTATTTATTGTTCATTTCTTGTGTAAAACAAAAGAATGCACACTTAATACGGGATTATAAGTACTTTCATGGGTTTGAGGTGCAGATAGAAAATTCCATCAGTTATCCCAAGCAACGGAATTTTCAATCCGCACAGAAAACCCTAAGAGAGATACTTTTTCTTGTATGCAACTGTAACTGTGTGACTTTTTAAGATTTTTATTCTGATTTATTTTTTATAGTAGCACAAGGATACCACGGTTTTATGAATGAATATGTCATAACATGAGGATTTTATGGATGGTGTTATGTCTCGAGTTTAATTTACAGTGATGACATCTAGCTGATTTTTACAATAGACTATTACATCCATGACTTTGACCATTCTACTAATATCTAAAAGGGTTGAAAAATTTACTGTATATGAGCCAAACAATGTAAACCCTGGTAAGATAGACAGACACTCATCTGCTGATCTTTTGGTCTGTATTATTGGTGTAACTGATATGAATATGGACATGTTACATGGAATAAAATACAAACCCATCTCAATCTGTCTGTCTGAATGCGTGATCCCGGCAGTTTTGGACACGACTTGGCATCAGTAGGGTGGTCAGCAGTCTTGCAGCGCCAACCTGAAAATTCCGGAATATACGTTTTGGAACTTGTACGGCAACTACAGCAACATTTTATATACAGATGCAGCAATTTGGTTTTTAAGTAATGGTAAATAATATTAAGTAAATATTTGATGTGCCTAGTTAATATTTACTTGTATTCAAATGTTGCTGACTATGAAATAGTTTTTTCTTTTACCTGAATTGGAGAAGGTCATTCTCGCGTTGACATTATATCAATAACCTGATAACTTTCTACTGTAGACAAACCTTCAATCTTTCATTAGGTAGGAATAGTCTCATTTCTACATACCGGTACTGTAAATTCAATAACTCAATCTATTGCTAAATGATATTATCTAAACAATGGTAAAGTTCAGATTAAACTTTCAAAACAAGCAATATAATGTTACAGCACTAATCACTGTTAATATTATTTTTAACTCACTGCTTATTCATTAGTACTTGATACAAATTAGATGCATTAATAAACCATCAAATATCTCATTACTTAGAGTCAAATAAACCAAGGTAGCAAGTGAATCCATGATTTTTTTTTTAGTTAAAACAATATTTTATTCACTATATTCATGGCAGTCCTACATTCAATATACACATAAGGTAACAAGTGAAAAGGATTCAAAACATTGTAAAAGATAATGTTTGCATCTTCAGTACTTCCACATGCACATAATTTTTGAATACAGGTGTTCCTTAACGTTGCTGCATTGTGTCCGAAGACATGTGTGGAGAATTTGTAATGAGTTTTGAGTCACCAAAACCATCCAGTCTTTTGTCAAAAAATCCTGTCATATAGCAATAATTCATGGGAATTTCACAATCATCTGGATCCCCTGTGTCTGGTTCTAAATTTAAGCGGCTCGATACTCATTAAAATACAGCATTTTAGACGTCAAGGAGTTTAGTTTACTTCAATTGTGAAGCAAGTTATTACAACTTTGACAAATCTCTCTTGAAGTCTTCATGGGTAGAACCAGTACTCAGCAAATGTTGAAAAAGTGTTTTGCTCAAGGACACCACACATAGCTGTAGGGGAGGATCAAACCCATGACACTCTGATCATGGGGTCAACAATTGCTCTACCACTGGACTACACGCTACATTAAGGAGGAACACTCAAAATACAGGCAACCTTACTTGATGGGCGACTGTAAACTTTAAAGCTATTAGCCGACAGGAAGCTGACAGTCATTGGATTGATAGTTAAATGTATCACGAGTGTTGTGGTTATCTTTTTTGCATTTGTGTACACTACAATAAATAACATAAAGATGGAACCTCCTCAAACATAAAAAGAAAATGTGTATAATATAAGCTTACATTTATCAGCCATTTCTTCTTTCTCACTAGACATTTGGATACCTCTTTGATATTGGTAAATAAGGTACGATTGTCTGAAGACCTATAACTGAAAAACAAGAAAAAATGTACAAGTTTCTTAAACAAAGTGTTCTTCTGGGTAGAAATAGTTTCATTAGGTCATCCTTAAATCATGCTTGTTTGCTATGCTCTGACCCAGTATTATCCATATGGGTAGTTAGGAAGTTAATTTTTTAGACCAGATTTTTATTTTTGTAATCATTTTAAACAAAAATGAACTGACAAAAAATCAATGGTTTGAAAGTCAATAAAAAAAGTTTGGGTAGCTGCAATTTTGAGCGAGTAGATAGGAGCAAGATAAACACATTGTTTCAAGAACAGCCTTTTTGATCTCTGCAGAAGGGTAAGAATCCTCCAAATGGGGGTCATATATCCAGTTCATCATTAATGCCATGATCATTATTGTGATAACTATAACAGACTCTGTTTGTTTCCAGGGTGTCAAATGCCTGATGGCAAGAATAAAACCTATGAAGTTCATCATGAATGTCTCAGTGGCGACAAATTGAATATTGTATAGAATTTGCCGACACTATGCAGTTCTGAAGATTTATTCTGTAATAAATAGGATTTTCTTTAATGTAAATGTTAATTTGTTGTTAATTTGTTGTTTTCATACATGAAGATTAGGTTTAGAATCTCTCGTCTTGTTGGCATCATATAATCATTATGTATGAGTATGCTGTTAAACCCAAAGCATACTACATGAATCACTTAAAATATGTATTCAATTTACATTGCAATACAGTTAAAATTGCAATTTATTTTGATAGACATATACACTAAAAGGAGCGAATTATGACCAGGTTAATTATTTAGTTTTCAAGATTTTTTTTGTCTGCCCTCTTTTAGTAGTATGGAGCAGGTAAAAACACTTAAAATACTTCAATGCAATCATGGATGACCCTGCCTTAATTTTGCTTAGACTTTAAATGAATTAAAAAACAAACTGTGATTTAACAGAGGAGCTATTTAGTTGATAAATCATATTTTTAACAGATATTTAAACCACAACAGAGGAATACAGGTATATTATACCTACAGGGATTAATTAGGTGTACAAACAAAAAGGAAAACAATCAATTGTGCATAACTCACTGTTACATTCTTCTAATCCAAGGCATGCATCGTCATACTGACAAACACTGTTAGTTTTTAAAAATATATTTAAAAAAAAGAAAGTGATGTTTCTGTTGTTAGGTTTAAAAGTAAAAACACACTATGAATTTATCTTCTTCCAATGATGTACAGGGCCCACTCCAAGGCATTGTCATACATTTGTGACTGTGCAAGAATAATGTGAGGTGCAAACTAGTAGTGCAGGTTTAAAAAGAAATAAAAATATAGTGAGATATGTTCAATTCTGCCGATTTCAGAACTGAACTGTTCTTTGGTTGGTAATATAGGGATATCAGAAGCTTATGAATTTCAGTAAAAAACTGTTCTGGGGAAAAATGAGAATATGTAATAGCCAGTATATTGAAAAAAAACAACATGATATGATCCCCACTGGGAATCTCTATGTCTAGGAGCAATAAACCAAAAGAAGAGAGTATCTTACGAGAATCATTGTGACAATTTTCTATTTATCCCGGAAATAAACTGCATGACATTGATCATGCATAAAAGGTGGGAAATATTTATTTCTGTTGACAATGAAGGGTTACAAATTAGTGTTTTTTTTCTGGCCATTTTTATAGCCGTTCACAATGGCAAATAGTATCTATTTTTCCCAGTTGAGTGGTAAAAACTCCCAATTGAAAGCTTCATTCTTCTTCTTCTTCCATATACCGTCCTGGGTTCTTGAAAGAACGTCTATATCTTAATGAGACTAGACGTGGTTGTGGTGCACATAAGTCTCTAATGTTAAAAAATTTAAAACAATATACAGTAGCTTCAAAAACTGTAAATTGAAACTTGCCATAATTTCTTTATAAAATAAACAAGTTATGTCATTCTGAATTGAGTATGACATTGATTATTTAATTAAATGGCCAGAGAAACAAGTGTACACATTTTTATGAAGTTGAATAAATATATTTAATGCAAAAGTTTTTCCAGTGTTAATGAAAATGCAGCTAAATTTCCCAATTCCAAGGGTATGGGTCATCTTCCCAAAGTGGTGGAAAAACAAAGACTGCAAATGATAGATGCAGAACTTGAAGAATGTGTCAAAATTGATATCATTGGCAACATGTCCACGAGACAAAATATCTACTTATTGAGACACCAGACTATTAGACATTTTATTTATTTAAATATATAGTGGGTGACATTGAAGCATTTATCCTGATTAAATAATGCGTGAATGGACATTTTTTTTTATTATTTGGATATCCGATCTGATGTCCATAATTTTGCTCGGTAGCCGCAAAATAAAAAATCTTTCACTCTCCATAATAGAGACGAGGAATATGTCGCACTATGAAACATTAAACTGACAAAATAATAATTAGCTATGTCAATGACAATATCTACAAAACGTGTTACATTGTTAGTTGTCTATAATACATGTACACACACATTGCCAGTCCATAAGGATAAAACCAACAATGCTTTTTTTGTCCAGAGAGTGTAAAATTGGCCAGGAAAATCCCTCATAACGGTGTCGATGTAAATACGACATAGGATGATTTATAAGAGGTAATACCGTCTGTGGGACCACTCTAAAAAGCTGACTTTCATGGCTGACGTCAGCTAAAGACTGACCAAATTACGCGCGGAAAACGCTGACCGAGTCAATAATATTCTTATTGTAAACATTTTTTAAAGTTTATATGTTTTATATAAAATATGATGTATTTGAATAAAATACATAAACATTCAAAATATCAAGAAAACGCTGACCAAATTCGAGTTTTGCAGGTGTCAACAACAAACTTATTGTCAACATTTTTTATTTAAAAGTCATATTTTTATGTAAAATAAGATGTTTTTAACAACATAAATAAAATTATGAATCAAAATTTTGTTTTAATGCCTTACTTTTCAGTTCAAAAAAACGTTGACCAAATCCGAGTTAGACAGGAAAACGCTGACCAAATTAATAACAAATTTATTGTAAACATGTTATATTTAAAGGCTATAGTTTTATGTATAATAAGATTTTTTAACGATAAAAATATAAAATATTAATCAGAATTCTGTTTAAATAGCTTATTTTTCAGTTCAAATTATGAAGAAAACGCTGACCAAATCCGAGTTAAGCAGAAAAACGCTGACCAAGGTAATACAATTATTGTTGTAAACATGTTTTATCCTTTAAGTGTTAAAACCTTATTACACGGGAGTGATGATATCTCAGACAATGAAAATATTAATATATTTAACAATGTCCAAACTTACATTAAAGACACTAAACGTTTTGATAAACAATAGATCCTATTAAATCTTAGTATTTACCTCATTGTGGAGCCCCTCATTTAAGATCAGCATAGGAAACGTATATTCAAGCAATACACCCTATTTCATGTTTTACCCCTTCTTCCTGTATGAATATGTTTTATTGCCATCTTGATTGCTTATTTGTAAATAATATGATGTTGGGAAGGGCCGATTTTAATTTTGGATAACTTGTGGCCCAACCCTTTTGCTACCACATGTATATGAAAAAGCAATAAAATATGTTTTAAGTTTAAAGTAACATGTTTTATTTAAAATTGTTTTGTTTGTAAATAACTTTATTTGATTAATATAGATGAAAATAGCAGATGTTTCTTTCAATAATTTATTGTAAGCTCAAAATATAAAATATAAACAGCTATGAACTGACCAAATTATGCGAGGAAAACGCTGACCAGTCGAAAAATGCTGACCAAGTCAACAGTGCACTTATTGTAAACATTTACATTATTTTTTTATAACAAAAAACCAGCTGATGACCCGTTACGTGTTATATCCGTATAAATATATACTATACCACTAGTGGCGCACACTCGTACTGCCTGCTGGTTAGGACAGCGGGTATTGTTTATGTTTAAAGAGGCCTCGCCTATACGGGGCAGCTGGAAGGCACGACTAATTTTATTTAATCATAAATTGTCTCTTATTTCACATTTCTATGAAATAAATGTTAATAAACTTAACGTTAATATTTCGAATAATATATATATATATATGTCTCTGGCTCATGTATGTATTTCTTTGGACTAGAAATCGGTTTTTAGTTTCAGAAAAAAGGAAGTAGGCCTTGAGCTAACACCAGAAATTAAAGACAAAAATAAATTAATTCTGCATTATTCTCATTTTAAAAATAGCTAAACTCAAATATTTCGGTCCTTAATATATCACATGCATATACAACATAATGAGATTTTAATTTGAAATAACACTTACAAAATATAAATAATGCTTGACTGAGTAAAAAAAACCATAGGTCATAGATCTACTTGTTTTTGTTTTTTTGAAAGTTGATCGATTATCTGATATAATTGGATGTATGAAATTGATTCAAATAATCGATTATAATCGAAAACAAATTTTTCAATGAAGAAAGTTAAAAATGCTGGCATTCATCACAATTTCATCAGTTTGATACTTCTAGTTTGAACAGTTTTACAATTTGATCTAAGATTGTATAATTGGTTGAGAAGTCATTAGTTATTTAAGCCAAGGGATTATATAGAGAAGGAAAAAATGTTAAAGCGTGTAGCTATGATTGTAATATAAAGTGTGTAAAAATAAAATAGGTTGGAATTACAATAAGAAAACTCAATATAAGATAAATTAATTGCTGATTTGGAAATATTTAAAGAAATTATCAATACCATCATTAACGAAAATTAAGTACTTGTAGGCCCTATTGTTCTTGCCTGTAAGCGACGTTGTTATCGGAAGAAAAAAATGTATTTCACAATTGATTGCGAAATAATCTTAAACGTATTGTGACACAATTAGACGGAATTAAAGGGGTATAAAAAGAAATTCGGAGTATAAGAGATTATTTTTTAAACTCATCTTTGTCAAGTCCGCTTGCGGTGAGCTCGACATAGTTGTCATAATGGCGGTTCGGTGTATGTACGTCCAATCTTGTCCGAGCTATAACTTTCTCATTCATAAGGGAATTTTCAAATAACCTGGAACGAATGTTCATCCTTATGAGACAATGGGTCGCGCACCAGACCCATTTCTCTAGCTCATAGGTCAAGATCACAGCAAGAAGTTGAATGTCAGAGATAAGTACAAAATTTTGTCTCCGCTCCAAATCTTGTAAACAACTAAACAAACTTTAAAATAACATGGCACAAATGTTCACTTTTTAGACGACGTGTCGCGCGCAAGACTCGGGTTCCAAACTCAAGGGTCTGAGTCACATTTAGAGGTTAAATGTAAAAAATAGGCACACGATTTCGAGTTCACTCCATATATTTTAAATCATTTGGCAAGATATTAAACATCTTAAATAACATGGCACAAATGTTCTCCACAACCAGACGATGTGTCGCGTGCAAGACCCAGGTCCCTAGCTCAAAGGTCAAGGTGTCACTCAGAGGTTAAATGTAAAATATTAGTACAAATGTCGTGGCCGCTCTAAAACTCCGCGCACAGACTCGGGTTCGTCGCTCTATGGTCGATAAGACACTTAAAGGTTTAAGGTCAGAATTACGTACACCATTTTGTGTCCGCTCCATATCTTGTAAACCATTTGAAACAACAATGCACAAATGTTTACCATAATCAGACGGTGTTTTACATGTTTATGTTTTTTTTTTTCTTTATATTGCCTTCGGATCAGTCTGATCCATGAGGCTTAACATATTCAATACAAAACACGTGACAACACAATTATTAACATAACGACAATTAAGTGCATATGATCAATATACAACAAGTATACCAAAAGCCCACAACGGCTTGTGTGTGCATAAAAAATTCAACAATTTTAAATATTAGACGAACTTAGCTTAGCAACAACACGAATACATCAGTACATTTATTGATATTAATATACCTGGGAGAACGATATTAAATTATTTTGATATATTTCTTCGTTTCTTTTCTAAAAAGATTTAAAAACGTATACACTAAGTTAAATAGGGTTCTAACATTTTCACTTTTAACTACAGTCAATCCTGTGTAAGCAGTCACCTCTATTCAGCAACCACCTGTCTTAAGCAACCATATTTTCTATTTCCCATATCTATGCTTTCAGAGTAAATTAACCTGTATTAAGCAACAACCTGTCTTAAAACGTCATTTTTGTTAACTCCCATGACTGGTTGCTTAAGACAGGTTTGGCTGTAATTGAATAAATTTAAGCATACTTGGGTGATTTATATCATAATTCGATATATATTTTTTTGCGTAATTCATTATACAGTGGACAACACGATGCAAAATGATATTCATCCACTAAAACTTTGCAAATTCTACATCGTCTGTTATCAAAATCAATTATATTACGTGACCACCTACCTATTCAACTTCTAATCTATGGGATGACACTCTTAAGTTTGACAAAACTTGTCGAAATTTACTACTTCTTATTAAAGATAGATATGGTTAGAATTCAAAAACATTTGGTAGATGACGATAAAATATTGCTCGTTCCATTCCTGGACGAAAGTATCGTTTACTTTTTGTTTAGATAGAGACACCGGTCCCTGGTTCAAAGGTCAAGGTAATACTTAGAGATCAAGGTCAGATTATGTACACTCCATATGTTGTAAATCATTTAACTCATTTTGAAATAACATGACAAGACCCAGGTCTCTAGTTCAAAGGTCAGGAATCGGTACAAAAGTTCGTGTCCACTTCATACCGGTTTATGTAGTTTAGACGAAGTTGTTATGGCTATCCCTTAAAAGGCAAAAGATTGCCGAATTTGATTTATTTCTTTCGGAAATGTTTATTGAAGGCGTCAATATATTATCACTTATTCTATAAAAAGGATTTAAATATCATGTTTGAAAAGGGTGTTTATACCCAGAGTCATTGTGTCAGTGTCTAAACGGTGTATTTTAAACGATGCCAATAATTATCGAAGTGAAACTTTGACTAATATATTTTAATTAATGTGCGGTTAACAAAATGGGCTAAAAATATTTTTCTAACCAACTTCAAATTCAGAAATAAGAAAAGCACGATACATTGTTGTTTTGTTTTGTATAGTTTCATCAATGAAATAAGTAAACCTCTTCCGTAAAACTCTTTTGTGTGAAAAGATGATGAGATATTATTTGGTTAAAATTAATTCATTATGTTGTTTTTACCAAAATGGTAATTATGATCCATGTATGCAAGTGTTAAGTCTTTTGTGATGGTGAATGTGTCATTAAGTAACTTTTTGACAGTTATATTGGTGTGAAACAAGTCAAATCATTGTCTCCCTTGATGTTTTATTTTATTAATTGATGATATTAATCAATCACTAAGTAATTGTTCTTATAGTTTGCTGCGATACCGTTTTGTTTACTTAAGTGAATGACTATTACTCTTGACAAATTATGTATCCATTGTAAAAAGAGTCGGTAATACATGAAGTAAACAGTGATAAATCCGTTGCCATGACTTTTATGACGGTAAAAATATTAATAATCTTACTATATTTGCATATTTGTGAGTCACATTATTTGTGACAGTGTCTTCAAATTGAGAAGAAATTATTTTGATTTTACAATCATTTACCAATAAATCCACTTTGGGATAAGTATAATTCCTTTACGTTTAATAAATTTGTAAACTAGTTACATATTTTGTAAACTTGTAGTGAAGTTCTCCGGTTACACAACAACAATTCGAACAAAATTAAAAAGCCGACACGGTGCATAGTTGTCGTGTAACCGAATAAAAACGTAGTACTTTACTTGGGCATATAGTTTTGTAAAACGTTAAAGAAAATTATTGATAATGAACGTATAGGATACAACATTTTAGCTGCATTTATTCTTTTGAAATACTATGGTGGGCTGAGATTAAAAAGTGATGTACCAGACCGATTACACAAATATGATGCAATTCTGTCTAGATTTTAGATATTGGATCGAATAATCTTTATTATCCAATATACGTGCCCCAAAAGTTTCTTAAATACCGCCTGTTATATATGCTATATTTACAACTGGGGCTAGAAATTAAATGAATGTATTTTGACAGTTGTAATCGAGACTATCTGCTCCTGATGTGGGAAATAATGACCGAATTGTACAAGATAACGTGCTGTATCTGTGTTGTTTCGTGTGCGTTAGTGGAAACATCGGGCAGGTTTATGGAGACGGATAGCATTCACTTATCTGCTGAAAATGAGATACCACGATATTTACGAGAGTTTAATTAAATATACGCTCTTTGTATAAAGAGTTAAGAAATATAGTTGAATAAAGCTCTGATTTATAAAAAATAGTACAGAAATATCTGGTTGAAAAAGATTAGAAATGTACTCTGGGTTATACGATTAGTACTGTAATCTCTGGTTTATAGATATTGCTAATACAGTCATACACTCTGGATTTAGAGAACTACATTATTATCTCTGATTTTAGAGACGTAGTATATGATTAGAATTATTTGACTGCTCTTCATTATGTATGTATTTATTACTTGAAAGAGGGGACCAGCCCCCTAGTTTTGAAATAAAATAATTGGAAACTATGATGTATGTTGTTATCTTTTTAACATTTGTATACCCATAAAATGGATATATTTGAAGTAAAGCGGGGATCAGTCTTCTGTTTTTTTACTTAAAATATACAAAAACAAGGGTGTTGAAAGCATGACTATGACCGCCTTGTTATTTGATTTCATGCTAAATTGAAATATGACCCCCCTAAAACGTGAATTATGACCCCCTCAAAACGTGGATATTACGCCTAAAAAGAGGAATCTGTTTTAAAATCCTCTAATAAAATTTATCCCGTTAGTACTTTTTCAATAAAATATCAAAGCAATTTCCTTGAAAGTTGGACTTGAATAAAAAAGAACATTTAGGCTATGTAAAATTAATATATAAACGTATATTGGTGTCGTATACACATTTTAATAAAGTTACTCATTATTTGACGAAACTATTTGAATTACTAAAGTGGGGGGTTAGCTGTTTGTTTAGTTTGAACATATTTTATTTTATATATACATGTGAAATCGGGTCAGGCCACAAGTTCTGACAGTATAAGATTTGGCCTTCCGCCTACAATTTTATACAATATATGTGCAATTGTTAAAGAGTTAACACAATGTTAAATTTTAATATTTTCAATGATAAGAGAGAGAGAGAGAGAGAGAGAGAGAGAGAGAGAGAGAGATGGCCGCAATTTTCGATAAGAAAATGCTTATTTTGCTTATTCGACTTGATAGTCCTATTTATTTAATCTTAGGATGAAAAAATACTTTTACCGTCATGGAGAAGACAAATGTGCAACATTAAAACATCTGAAATGTCCTATACTTATTCAGAGAAGAAAAAGAGTGAATGTCAAGGCACAACCAGGGCACACTGGTGACATCATTGCTGTGAAACTCAGCATGGGGTTCAGTGTCAGCTCAAATAATATTATACTGTAGTGTCCCAAATGCTATCTAATCCGCCCCATATGCATCAGCTTGTATCACAGTTAGATGTAGTATCTGTTAGATAGCCGCACCTGAATCGACAGGATGTGCCAGCGCGGGAGAGCCGAGCCAAGGATAACGTGGCTCCAGTTATCCGAATGGTGTAGAGATCGCCCGAGACTTAAATTACACTAGATGAACGATCGGACTAGGTGTAGAGCAGTTAATTTATGCCCGAACCTACTTTTATCCCATATCTGAATGTGCTTAATTATTATTCTATGATCCAGGGTGGTAAAAGGATAATCCTTCGGTCTTAAGTCGTTATTTTATAATATAAGATACATATAAGAATTGAATCTATACGATCAACTGCAAGTAAGATGTCAAGTTTGACCCCATCAAAGTATCGTACTGATTGGGCCAAATGTTGCATCTGTCAGACTGACAAGAAAGGAGAAGATCTAAAATCTCCACCAACCCACTTCTCGTGATGGCTTCAAAATGATTGCAACAAATGTTCCTCTCTTTCAAGCTACCAACCAGCTTATTATTTTGGATCCCGCTAGATTAGATGAAGGTGGTAGTATAGAAGAAACACTGAGAAAGAATAATGCAAAATACCATCAGAATTGTCGACTTTTGTTCAATAACACCAAACTGGAGAGGGCAAGGAAACGAGCAGCAAGTACTCAGAGTTCTTCGGATGACGGACACAACAAGGTGCGAAGAACACGTATTGAAAGTCGAATGTGCTTCTCCGACATCTGAAATTAGACAGCTATGACAATGCAGCTTAATAAAAGATTGAATGAATGTGCCCGACATCTAAATGATGGAAAGCTTCTGGCCAGACTAAGTGGTGGAGATATTGTGGCACAAGAGCTAAGGTATCATTATTCTTGCTTGACAACTTTACACGATAAGGAAAGGACAAACCTATTAACAATTGAAACTCAAAAGGAGGGTCAAATATCTCGGGGAAAAGGAAGCTTATCCACTTGTCTTTTCAGAGTCTCTCACCTTCATAGTTGAGACAAAAACTAGCAGATTTGGTCGCCCTGTACAAGCAGCGACTCGAACAAATAGGGATAAACGAACCAGATGTCAACTCCACCAGGCTAAAGGACAGGTTGCTGGCAGAAATTCCTGAACTCAAAGCTCACAAGAAGGGAAGGGATATATTTTTATCGTTTAAAAAGGATACTGGCTCAGCCTTGTCACATACCTCCAACTAATCTGAGGCCATTATCCTCGCCAAAGCTGCAAAGATTTTGCGAAGACACATGGCCGACCACAAGTCCACATTTCATGGAACATTCAGTGAAAGCTGTGTCGAAGACGCTATTCCAGTGAGCATGATCGAATATGGTGCTGATATCAAATTTCAGCTTGGATAGCATCCAAATCTAACCTTGCCATGTCCAAGCTTCTACAATATAACTGTTATACAAGATACCGAGAAGAAGCAGCAACTTACAGGCATTCGAAAGATCGTGAGACCCCATTTACTGTCTTCTTTGGGATGTCTGTTTATGCAAAAACTAGAAAAAGATTATTAATAGAAATGCTCCATGAACATGGTCTCAGCATTCCATATGATCGAGTACTTGAAGTATCTGCATAACTAGGAGATGCAGTTCTCAGCAGATACATGGAAGAAGGAGTTGTTTGTCCATCTGTTCTCAGAAAATGGCTGTTTACTTCGGCTGCTATGGACAACATAGACCATAACCCAACCGCAACGACAGCAATTACTTCTTTTCATGGATCAAGCATTTCCATCTTCCAGATAACAAATTTGAGCAGCGTAAATCAATTCAAATAAGAGAGAGAGCAAAATAAAGAGGATTCCTGAACTTCCTGACTCATTCACCAACATTCATCCTGTTTCTTTACGATAAAGAACCCTGCTCCACCCAAATTCGACACACTTACTGACCCAGAAATAGATTTTGCCAGATTGCAATTGAGATGCAAGTATGAATTGCTAGAGGAGGTCAACACCACTGAATTATTTGATAGCAATGCCAACATTTCATGGTCAGCTCACCATGCATCCATGTAAAGAGGTGTAGCATTTAAAGTTAGCATTGCATCACTTTTACCCCTTCTTCGTGAACAAGCCCATTCAGTTGCCACAATACGGCGTGTGATGGATAAGATCAAGGACACTGTTAATCCTCGTCAAATTCCCGTCATCGTTGCCGACCAACCAATCTACGCAATAGCAAAGCCGATACAGTGGCATTGGCCAGAGCAGTATGGTGAAGACAAGTGTGTCATCATGTTTAAAGGTCTACATATTGAGATGGCTGCACTGAAGTCCATTGAAACTGTCCTCCAAAACAGCGGATGGACAGGGGCCCTCGTTGAGGCAGGAACAGCTTCTGCTGGAACAGCAGACTCATTTCTCTCTGCTTCTAGTGCCACTAGAACACGGCAAATACACCAGGTTACAGCAAGCGTTCTCTACAAACCCTTGAAAGCAGCATACACTTATTACTGCACAGAGGCAAATGAACAAACACAGGATGTGCTTTGTTTCGAGGATTGGTGTGATAGACGCAAAGTGCAAAGTCCACAATTTCAGTTCTGGAATCTAGTATTGTCAATGGAATTGACAATCTTATCCTTGGTCCGAGCATTCCGAGAAGCCAATTTTACTTTGTACTGTCAAGCACTGTCTGGGCCGATACCTTTCCTTTTTGCCAACAACAATGTGAACTATGCACGAAGGCTTCCAATTCATCTTAGAAATAGGCTGACATTAGAGCAGAGACATCCCCAGCTGGCACTAGAATTCCATAATGGAAAATTTGTTGTACACAAATCAAACCGGAAGTTCTCAGCTTTAGCCATCGACCAAGCTCACGAACATGCAAATGCCGTTATAAAAGGTGATGGTGGTGCAGTTGGTGAGACTGAAGATCAATCAGCACTAAGAAGATGGATGGTAGCTGGTCCTGAAGTCAGTCATCTGGTTGCTCAATACGAAGAGCATCTGAGGCCAAAGATGCAAATGAATATGTCAGACATCATGAACAACAGACATATCACCCACAAAAAGTATTCTTTGAGAAAGTATTCAAGTTGTACGATGTGATGAAGCATATGGGCAATCCGTTCCTTGAAGGGACTCGAGAACTTCTTACACTTGACACAAAAGACATTGCCCATCAAAGTGCTGCTGAAATGATTACCACACACTATAATAAGTTCGCTTTACTTCCTCCACGAACCTCTAGGATGTTACATGAATATGCTGCATAAAGTACAAGCATACAGTTCTAAGCACACAAGGACCGATATTGTGTTTGACGTCTACTGGTCCTCTAGTTTAAAAGCTGAAACACGGTCAAAGTGGGGCATAGGAGCTAGACGTAGGGTGACAGACTGCGGGATGGGGCTATGCACCAGAAACTGTAGATATGGGCCACTACATTGCATACTGTCGGTGTCGGTCAGTCAAAAAGTCATTATTATAGTTTTAACAGTCGTGTAGGGTGTCACAAACCTCTGCGTTAATATACACACAAATGTCAAGATTGTAGTTATCCAAGGTTTTTATATCGTGGTAACAGAAAAGTAAGTTTTGCAAATAAAGATCAGTCGCAACTCCGTATGCCACCACTAATCCATGCAGAAATGAACCTGGAAACAATCAGCCCTTTCGTGGCGAAGTTGGCAGGAAACAAGCTCCCACCTCCAGTAAATAGTCATTATTTATTGAACATGTTAAGGTTTTATGATACTACCAAGGGATACTTTTTGTATACAGGTTTTCAGAAAGGTTTTCGCATTCAATTAAGTGATCAGTGCAAGTCAGTTATATTGGAAAATCATAAATCATGTAGGGATTATCCTGGGGTGTTAAGAGACAAAATATTGGCGGAAGGTCGTGTTGCTGATTCCTTTACTGATCCACCACTTAATAATTTGATTTTTCACCGTTGGGTCTTTTCCACTTTTTAATGATTGATCATTTTCACATGGTCAATCAGTGAACAGTTGGATTGAATCAAAACACACAATGGTCTCTTATGGTTCTATTGACACTGTGGTGTCATTAGTAAAGAAGTCCGACCGGGATGCGCTTATGGCTAAGACAGATATTCAAAATGCCTTTCGCCTTTTCCCGATACATCCCGATGATTATCATTTACTTGGTTTTAGAACTGCATTTGATGGCAAATCAGAGTATTATGTGGACAGATGCTTACCACTGAGTCTGAGTATGTCTTCTCAAACCTTTGAGAAATTTAGTTCGGCTGTCCAGTGGAATATGAAGTTTACGTATCAAGCTAGCGTTAGCCATATGATTGATGATTTCTGATTTGTCTCGCATGCGGGTAAGGATACTTATGGGTACATTTATATGTTTTTACGGGTTTTTAGTTCACTTGGAATTCCAATAAAAAACAGTATTTCCTACAGCTAAAATCATCATATACGGCATGGATGTTGATTTAGGAAGCACACCGTATAACTCAATGGCTAGAGAATGTCCAAACACAGTTGCATATTGATCAATGCGATAGTGTTCATTATTTGCCGTCCTCATTTGATAAAGGTTATGTTCCTAGTACTATTGCGACTCGTTCTTCGGCGATTGGTTTTGTACATACGTTACTTGGATACACTGACCCAATGAACTCGTTTATTGTGTTAAGAATGCATCAAAGGGGTGTTTAAATAACGAGAACGACCAGAAACACGGTTACCAATTACTTTACCGATATTCCATTGTTTAGTTTATGGTTTGCCTTTGGTTTTTATACGCCAAAATGAATAAATTTTATTTGATTGGCACTTTTTACAAAGTCTTGTGGTATTTACGTTTGTGGAGAGCTTGTTTACATATAGTAATACTGTTTACCACTGTTGTTGAAACACATTTGCCATAATTTGGTGATTAAAATATTTATTTCAATTTAGATCTAACATATATTAGAAAGTGAACTTAGATGATTATTCAGAACCATCATCTGCGGATTGGCGTGTTAATGGCGGATATTTGCCAACCTTTTATATGGGAATTGCGTATTTAACTGTGTTAATAACTTGGTATTTGATTCTAGTCATATACGATTTTTAGAATCTAGTCAATTAGTTTGTATATGACTTAATGTATTATAATATTGTGTTTGAATTTGTATTAAAGTGCAGTCATTTTATATTAAAATGACATATGTACATATTTGGTATTTGTTTTTTCAATTTTATTCTCATATAAAACTAGATCCTATACGTTTGTTGAAAATGCATAAAATTGCTATATTTCTTCGAACATATATGAACATTGCCAAGCTTTGATGATATTGGGTACTATTTGATGAAGTTATAACAGTTTAAAGATGCGAAGTGATACACTGCAACAAATGGGCAAAATTGTCAAAAAAGAAGTTGTGTCATTAAACCATCGGAATTGTGAAAACGCAACCTGGTCAATCCCATGTCCCACCAACAGAAGACAATCTACGGGTGTAGAACGATTGGTAATGGGTCCAGTGTTTTCTCTTTATGTAGAACAGTGCAAAATTAATTGCTGTATGAGACGTATTATAAACCACATATTGTATATATCATCATAAATTCTTGCCAACCAGTTGGGCCTGCCTAAGTTTCTTGATATTTAAGTAAACGCTGTGCCAAGAACGCCTAATTACGCACGTGGTCACTATGGGAGAGCTGTGAAATGGAATGTTGGTGATTGGTTTCTGTGACACATTATATATCAGATATACCAAGGAATGCCAAGAACAAACGGATACAGTATACACACCTATCATGGAAGCTGATCATGTTTGGGATGTGGCTTGCCAAAACTAAATTATTTTATGAAATGATGTATTTTGATTGTTTTCCGATATACACATAGCATAAGAATGGTAATGGATAACAAACCGGATATCAAAATGATTAAAGAAGCTGTCCACCCACGCTTTATCTTATCAGGAAGAAGCAGTTCACCCACGCTTTATCTTATCAGAAAGAAGCTGTCCTACCACGCTTTATCTTATCAGGAAGAAGCTGTCCACCCACGCTTTATCTTATCAGGAAGAAGCTGTCCACCCACGCTTTATCTTATCAGAAAGAAGCTGTCCTACCACGCTTTATCTTATCAGGAAGAAGCAGTTCACCCACGCTTTATCTTATCAGGAAGAAGCTGTCCACCCACGCTTTATCTTATCAGAAAGAAGCTGTCCTACCACGCTTTATCTTATCAAGAAGAAGCTGTCCTACCACGTTTTATCTTATCAGGAAGAAGCAGTCCTACCACGCTTTATCTTATCAGGAAGAAGCTGTCCACCCACGCCTATCTTATCAGGCTAGTTCAAAGCAAAACCCTGAAGATGATTATAATCAATCACTGTGTGATCATTACTATATTGACAGTATTTTTCTCCAAGCGATTGATTACGTTGGTTTATCATGGTCATACAGGTAATATAACAAAGACTAGAATTTACTTACAATGTATTGACTTTACTATTATATAAACACAATAAGCACAATATTAAGTGACGGTATTTACATAAATAGCATATTAATTTACAATATTTATTTAATTTCAATGAATATTTTTATAATTATGAGTACTTTGTTAAATTAAATATTCAGCGATGCCTCCATAAAAATATTTTTTGTATGTTTGAAGCAGTAATGCCACTTAGCATATACTCAAGAAAAAGCACAGATTACATAAGATTAAAGTCCAGAGAACATCGCTGCAGTAGCTATAGATTCATTATTAAATTCAATCACAAAACGAGAT
The DNA here is from genome assembly GCA_029582155.1 of Panopea generosa. Lineage (NCBI taxonomy): Eukaryota > Metazoa > Mollusca > Bivalvia > Adapedonta > Hiatellidae > Panopea > Panopea generosa. Next base: position 38,427,258 of record CM055900.1, on the reverse strand, counting down.
GAGCTGCAAAAGATAGAAACGATAATTATACATCACACTGCAATATATAAGTTAAAAAAATATTTATACACAGTACTGCATTCAATACATTTACCAAAACTTTTAAACATGAAGTAATATCTATAAAGGTCAGATATATAAAATGTCTGGTGTGGGTTAGCTATTCCGTTCAGTACGTGTGTGTAAACACATGCTGAACGGAATAGCTAACCCACACCAGACATTTTATGTATCTGACCTTTTATATACTTTTTCAATATAATATCAAAGCAATTTCCTTGAAAGTTGGACTTGAATAAAAAAGAACATTTAAGATGTATAAAATCAATATATAAACGTCTGTTGACGTCGTATATTTTAATAACGTTACTCATTATTTTGACGAAACTATTTGAATTACTTAAGTGTGGGGTTAGCTGTTTGTTTAGTTTGAACATATTTTATTTCATATATACATGTAAAATGGGGTCAGGCCACAAGTTCTGACAGTATTAGATTTGGCCTTTGGCTTATAATTTTATACAATATATGTGCAATTGTTAAAGAGTTGACACAATGTTAAACTTTAATATTTTCAATGATATGAGAGGGAGAAAGAAAGGAGAGAGAGAAAGAGTAACAGAGAGAGAGAGAGAGAGAGAGAGAGAGAGAGAGAGAGAGAGAGAGAGAGAGAGAGTAGTACCGTATATATAACCATTTATTTAGATTCAAAGCAATATTCCGGAATGCAGCTCAGGGTCCACCCAGAATGAGAGCAGCATATTGTTTTCTGATCTAAAGTGTACAGAATATTCTATCAAACAAATTGATCGGTTCATGCTAGCAAATATATTTCAGTACTAATTTGATTTAATTTTTCCATATAACAGTTTTCTACGGTGTTCCGTTTGGACAATCGTATTTTTATTCTTCCCCCCCCCCCCCCAAAAAAAAATAACCCCAAAAATACTCAAAAAACACCACGATGCTCGAAACCACGATGATGAAAGTCGAAACTACGATGATGAAAACGCAAAACTACGATGGTGAAAGTTGAAAGTCGAAACCACGATGGTGAAAGTCGAAATCATGATGGTGAAAATACGAAACTACGATGATGAAAACACGAAATCACGAAACTACAATGGTGAAAACGCAATGTAATTTCATCATCGTAGTTTCGACTTTCACCATGGTGGTTTCGACTTTCGACTTTCATCATCGTAGTTTCGACTTTCACCATCGTGGTTTCGACTTTCACCATCGTAGTTTCGACCTTCGACTTCCTGTTGCCTATGTCATTCACACGCACATGTTTTATCAACACGTCATGTCGTCTGATGAATGTATCCTTTTATAAATATTGATTCAAATACCCGTTGATACATTAACCATCACCATAATTTCTGTATAAGAGTATCCCCTTTCAAAATATCTTGAGATACAGCCATCCATTGTAATTGTTGTATTGAGATCGCATTGCATATGCGCAACAGGAAGTCGAAGGTCGAAGGACGAAACGATGGTGAAAGTCGAAACCACGATGATGAAAGTCGAAATCACGATGGTGAAAGTCGAAACTACGATGATGAAAGTCGAAACTATGATGATGAAAGTCGAAAGTTGAAAGTACGATGGTGAAAGTTGAAACTACAATGTGAAAGTCGAAACTACGATGATGAAATTAGAAAGTACAATGGTTAAAGTCGAAACTACGATGATGAAAGTCAAAGCTACGATGGTAAAAGTCGAAACCACGATGATGAAAGTCGAAACAACGATGGTGAAAGTCGAAATTACGACGATGAAAGTCGAAAGTACGATGTTGAAAGTCGAAACCACGATGGTGAAAGTCGAAACTACGATAGTGAAAGTAAAAAGTCGAACTACGATGGCGAAAGTCGAAACCACGATGGTGAAAACGCGAAATTACATAGCGTTTTCACCATCGTAGATTCGTGATTTCGTGTTTTCATCATCGTAGTTTCGTATTTTCACCATCGTGATTTCGACATTCACCATCGTACTTTCGACTTTTGTGGTATGGGGTTCAGAAATAAAAAAAAAACGCGATGGTCCAAATGGAACACCGTAGTTTTCCCATGTTAATAGACGTTGGGAGAAATTAAAAACGTTTTTAACCTTTTATAAGAATAATTACTGCTTCAACAATAGCTGTATGTATAATCCTTTCATCCCTATATAATGAAAATTCAGTACTTAAAGGATGAAAAAGGTCTTGTTGAATGGAACATGATTACTTCTTGATTTCTGTACATTGTACATTTGAAAAAGTAATGTTAAAGCATCTTCAAAAGAGCAACACTTAGGATAAAAAGAGTCTTAGTGAAGATGGTAATTATACAAATCATTGTGCGGATTTAAGATTGGGATCCAACTTGTTCTATAATGACACTGAAGAGGGAATTCATGTCTTTCTCATTATTTCAGTTCTTGAGTACGGTACAGAATAATCATTCTTATTTCTTATAATAAGTTATGATTTTTCATTTCGTTATTGTTTAGAGGAAATAAGTCTGTGATATACGATGTTACCTTATTATTATCTACTTTGTACATACAATAATAGTGTTCTAATGTTCTTTGATGTTTGAGAATTTCCCGTCCACATTCTTTATATAGATTTTCTTATAATGCTGATCTTGTAAGATCTGTAACAATCCTTGCAGCTTCATTTTGATTTTTTTATGAAGAGTTTGCAGTTTGATCAGTGCAACCACTCCTTGCCAGAGAGGAATAATCTAAAATAGGACGAATATACGAAATATACATTTGGTTAAGAGACTTTCTCCCTTAGTTGTTCCGTTCAGGATAGTTGCAAGGAGTGAAAACTTCAATGTACTGTAACACACTACTGCACCTGTCTGAATAACTTGTGACGTTATGGCCATTTTGCACGTGCAATGACTTACATACTGATGCATCTCATTTGAATATGCTACACCTTCTATAGCACCGTTTGACATACTTTATAAATATATCAAATTACTTAATACACAGTAATATATATAGTAATTCAGTTCAGCGGTATGTTTGTGGAAGATATAGCTAGGAAATTACAGGAGATTCATATTGAAGAGAAGAATTTATCACCCCATTGCTGCAAAAAGGTACCAAGTACCGTCTTATTTCGTATATACTTGGTACCATTTTGCTCTATTGGGACGGTATGTTGAAGAGAAAATAGGAGCATGGATGAATAGCATAATGATATGGACTATTTCCTCCTTTGGTTGTATTTTGTGCTTTCATGTTCAACTAATTAATATGCACAAAAAAATTCTTTTGTCATAACTAAACGGTTTTTTATAGCGCCGAAACGACACGGGGCTGGATATGGACCCAAAATGGTACATGTAGTAATGGCCCGAAATATACCAAATGGGAAAACAAATTAATAACAAAATCTAAACAGTAACACATAACAGCTGCATGGCCAATTCAAATGATAAAATAGTGGGTGTCAGTAGAAGACTAGTTAAAGGTAAATGTCGTATAATACATCGTAAAACATATTTCATAACGAATTTTGTAAATGATCATAAATATATATATGCAACAACAGATAGACGGTTCAAGGGGGGGGGGGGGGGGGGGGGGGGGGGGGGCGGACTAAAATAAATATGTCGGACATAGGTACCTTTCAAAATCAATTGTATAATAATTAGGAGAATACAGTGGATTAAAAAAAAATAGCATATTAACAAATGACAGAAGTCAAATGTTTGCCTTAAAACAATTGCACCATTTGACGTCTTTATTCTCATTGTTTAAGGCGGGGGTGATGTTTTAATCATATTCTTATAAAAACTCTGTCTCAAAATCGTAAAAAATGTCCCCAAATATGTGTCGAATTGCACCATTTGGCGCCTTTATTTTCAAAACAATTCAGGGATGTGTTGCTTTCCATCATATTCCCTAATTAATATATTGTTTCAAAATCGTAAAAGATTCTCAAATATTTATTAAATTGACCATTTGGCGTCTTTATTTTCAAAATGTTTTGGGTGAGGTGTTGTTTTTGAATTATGTCCTAAATTCGTAACAAAATGTCCTCAAATTGCACCATTTTGGCGTCTTTATTTTCATTTTATTTCGGCGAAGGATGCCGCAGACCCCACAAACAACCAGCCTACTTTACGTCAAAATCCTGGACTCGCCACCTCTACACAAACTATGTTTTGTATTTATATTTGTGAGACGTTTAATTCTTTTATATAAATATATTATATGTATTTTTTGAAAATGTCACAAATTTATATTTCCAAAAAAGCGAAAAGTGTACCTCTCGAACGATGTATTTGGTTGTGTTTTAAAATAGCAGTATCTGCAGTGTGCAAAACAAAACCAATGCCATGATGTGAACCTTCCAAACCACGAGTAACTGAACCCCAATATTGAGTGATGTTTGAAACATTCTCATGAAATCTTCCTGACAGATCTGAACACCATCTTCCGAAATAAACATATATAGATTTCCCTGTTTAAGCATTCCGATATTTGATACATCAGTAGAATTACCAATATTTTCTGCAATTTCGTCGGGAGTTACGATAACCTGTTTACAAAATAAAAGCGGACTTAATGATTCGTAGAAGTAAAACATACGCTTATTCTCAAAGGACAGGTAAAGTCGTTCTGATGTGATTAGATCTTCATTTTCAGACAAGCTAAGTTTATCGGTGTCTTTTCGCCATTTAAACAACGGTCCTATTGACATTTTAAACGACATCCCTTCAAATGTCAATGACATATTGCTGTTTAGGTTGCGTAAAACTTCGGTCAAAATGATAAGACTGTCATGGCCAAACTTCGGCTTGATGACGGACGCAAAGTATAAAAAATCACCTGCAATGTCACTACAAAGAAACACCGCATAAGTGCCCACGGTTATTTTCCCTGCCTTTCGCAGACGTTTTGTTACCGCTGATAGTATTCCCTCCACAAATCGTTCGTCTGTTCTTTTCTGTTTTAAGCCTTCATGCGATATTGGTCGTAATTCAAGGAAAGCTTTTACCTGTACTCCGTTTACAACACCAATAAGCCTAACACAGGAACATCTAATGTAGCCTTCCATAAAAGGGCAATATACTTTTCGGCATTTTCCCTGGAACGACAACAGGAAACGAAATAGATAGTACATAGTAATGTGAATAAACAGTTGAAGTATATCGTACTGATATTTAATTTTTAAGGGATATTCCGCTATGTAGAAAAATAAATTTACTCATTTGCACGCACCGTTAGCAATCTTTATTTCTATCTGTGACTTAATCACAGAGACTGATTCAGTATACGAGGTATATGGCTAGAATTGCGGTTGACATCTTTAGCATTTCTTTGATAAATCTTTGAACGTTTTGAACATTCGTCTGAATTTGATAAATTTGATTCAACAAATAAGTTAAAAAAACTAAATATAGAAAATATCTATTTAGCTGAAAACTGAGCAAAATTGTCATATGACCCTTTAAAGCATATTTTATAGATTTCAATAAATTGCTACACATGACGGTCATAATAACCATGTAACTATAGTCAAAATAACATAACTGTTAACTGGATTATAGACAAATATGCTCTTAATTAACAAATAAATCACTCCACACAAGCTAATGACTGTGTGTGAGCCGTGACCGGATAGCTCGGTCGGTAGCGCGTATGACTACCAATTCAGTAGTCCTGAGTTCGAATCCCCACCCAGCCACAGTCCCCACGTTAATTGATATCCACCGTTTGGTCTCATTAGCAGTGAAAGTTATCAGTTATTTGCGGAGAGTACTCAAGTAAATTCACTTGTTAACCTTTCAAGATTCCAGGAAAGAGTGGTTAACTTATTGATCATCTGTTAGCCCTCGATGCATAACAAGAAACACAAAGGGCCCAAATCGCTTCACTAGAAACAAATCGCTAGGTGTTTGTAAGTTCCCCTTAACTTGTTCAGATAAATCCCTTGCGTTTGACTGCCCCAACCCAGCTTCCATAAACATTTTAGCGTACCACCATACAATGATACATGTAATAAACCCTGTGGCAGTGGCATTTGTGGTCAAATCGCACATTTAAAATTGTTTTTAACGAATGTGTTTTACCAGATATTTGAACTGTTCGATTAATTAAACCAATCTTTAAGAACAAAGTTGACCAAAACTATCGGGCAATTTCATTGTCAAGCTGTTTTGAACTGTTACTAACGTAAGATTAAAAACATATGCAGAAAAAAAATATGATTAAATCAAATCAGACAGGTTTTGGGAAACATCATTCAACAATTGATTATAACACACATTGGTATTGTTCAATCAGATAAAAAGAAGCTGTTTTGTTGCTTTGTTGATTTTAAACAAGCCTTGGACTCAGTTTTGAGAACAGGTTTGTAGGGAAAAAGGATAAATAAAGATAAAAATGGAAAATGCCTCAATTTAATTCGAAATATCGAAGTATGTATATAACTTGTATGTCAAAATTAGTAACAGAAGACGATAACGGTCGCTCAAATAGTTTTATTATTGTTTTAATGGCGTATGACAGGGTGTAAATATTTCGCCTTTTCATTTTTCTCATTTTTTTCCCAAACGACCTAGAAGAATAATTAACAATAGTTATGTTAAAGGTATAAACAAACAGACGATTATTAATTATGTATATAATTACCTTAACATACTTCTTTTATTTTATGCGGACGGTATTGTTATTATTAACGATATTGTATCAGACTTTAAAATACACTTTAAAAATTTAAAGAATATTGTGACACATGGAAACTCGAAATTAATATAAGCAAACCTAAAATTCAGATTTTTGATGAGAGAGGGTACCTCTCAGAAAATTTAATTATAAAATTGGTAATGATAAAATAGTTAATGTATATGTACGTGAATATAAATACTCAGGTATTCATTTCTCATGAAATGAGAGTTTTACCAAAAATAAATATATAGCAGAATAAGGTAATAAGTAGAAGGATATGACATTCCTATGTACATGTGTTAATTGAACTAATCATATTCTGTTACATTCCAGATGACCGTGGTCATTGCTATACATAAAGACTTGTAAAAGACAAATAGACAGTGTTTTTATTTATGACCACGGTCATCTTTCAGACAATCTGTCGCTTGAATCAATTCAACTGGCTGTTATGACTTTCAGGCAATAGACATCAGCAACTGTCAAGCACTGTGCTGCCAGTGTAGTTAATAATAATTCTGTGAGAAATCATGGCTGCTAGAGAAGAGGCACTACGAAACCGTCACATGAAAGAAGCTGAACGTTGGTCAGAACATACTAAAATACTCTTGCCACTCGCTATCGGTGACCATGTTCGCGTTCAAAACCAAATTGAGCCTCACCCGCTCAAATGGTACAAAACTGGCATCATCAGTGAGGTCTGCCAGTTTGACCAGTATGTTTTGAAGATGAATGGATCTGGGTGAGTTACACTACGCAACAGAAACTTTCTTAGAAAATACATACCTGTCAAGACACCCCGGACCATCGAGAACTACATATTGCATACACAACTCGAACCTGTCTCAACAGGTACTGAACCCGACAAGCCGACAGAAAGTTCTGGACCCTCTCACCCTTATTCAGTAACACATACTCCAGTAACACCGAGTTCCTCTAAATTAACACCAGGGTCACCTCTGTCACCTGTCTCGTCGACTGGACCGGCAACACCAGTCAATAGTACTCCGCCGACTCGTGTAATACTGGACAGATCGTCATCTAGACTTAACAACCATTTTGAGCGCCGCCATTTGACCTTTAACCGGGCAGTACCTAACCAGAATTATGGACAACCGCGAACCACACGGCAATCAGTTACAAAGGTCACAGATAATGAACATAACCCGATCTTACACCCGGCGACCCACAACGACGAACCAGCCATGTCACTCGCTTTCCAACCTGGCACTCAGATTATCAGATGAACTAACAATATTCATGACATTGTGTCTATCTGAAACTGTTTCACATAACTTAAGAGACATTAGTTTGTGTTAACTTTATTATTTTCATAAGAATTATGATATGAACTAACGAAATTCAGGACAGTGTGTTTAACTTCCACTTTTGCACATAACCTAAAGGACATTAGTTTGTGCTTATTTGATTATTCTTGTTTCATTCAATTTTTGTTGTGGATTATCATGTTTAATTTCAGTATAAGCCACCTAAACTTAAAAGTATTTTAGCTTCCAAATACTTGGAGGGAGATAGAAGGTTATGACATTCATATGTACATGTGTTAATTGAACTAATCATATTCTGTTACATTCCAGATGACCGTGGTCATTGCTATACATAAAGACTTGTAAAAGACAAATAGACAGTGTTCTTATTTAATAAGGTAGTTCTTTCATTGTTGAGAAAGATAAAGTCACTTCCTTTTGAATTACAGCTTGATTTTTACGAAACAATTATAAAACTTATTTTACTTTACAGAAAGGGTGCAGCTTATATTTTTAAACTATGTGTCTATAGCGAAACTAAAATAATCCTTTCGTTTAAAGACAGTAAAGACAGAATAGTATTCTACTAGTCAAACATAATCGAACATATAAATTCGAATGATCGTAATAAGTTATCATCAGTAGCATGTATTTTATCATACGGTTTTTACTAATCCAATACAGTTCAATCAACATGGATGAAAAACCTGAAGAATACATTATTTCTTTCAGGATTTTCAGGTATTTGGTACAGAAAAGTGCCATTAAATTATGTCTACAACAGTTTTATAATATCTTTATTCAAAATTGGCGTGTTGAAATTGAATGAACATCGACAATGAATATATACTTATATATGCAAACTTTTGAAACAAATTTTGAACACATTCAATATATCAAATTATTACCTTCATTTTTATGTAAAAGTATTATGCTATTTATAACTAGAAACCATCGCATGCCCATTAAAATAGGTAGTTAAACAGAGGTACCTATAAATGAAAAGTTCTTAACGTCTCATTACATAGTTCCGCTCTTTTTTGCCACGATTACATGATTCCTGCGCTTAAAAAAGTCCTGTGTGATTTTGTTTGAAAAAGAAAAAAGTATACATCTTTTATTTTAGTTTTTATCTTTCGTCGTCGTCGTTATCGTCGTTGTCACCGTCGTCCGCAGGTTAAAGTTTTATGTTTAGCTCAGTTTTTTTATCTGTTTCCCGACAAACTACCTATGTTATAGTAACTAAACTTATTCATATAACGTTACAGAAACAATGTATAATAGTTAACGTACCTAAATTTCCATACTTTTGGCTCTAAATCCTTACTAGGTAACCTCAGGTTGAAGTTTTTTTGTTAAGGCTGGGTGTTTTTTTATAAATCTATTGTTTTTTCAGTAATACTTTTGATTTGTAAACTGATTACCATCAAGTACAAAAACGTTTACATCACTGTCTTTAATCTATTTATGGGCTATGTTTTATACTTTATGAACCCAAAACTGTTACTGGGTATTTATATGAATGGTTGTACATGTAAATGTATCCAGATTGAAAAAATAGATCAAAGATGGGAAATATTTCGTATCATTGTTCGAATATAAAGGCCCCATTGTCCCATATCTAATTGGCTACCTGCCCGAACCCAACCAAAACCCAAAAAAATTGTTTTGTTTTAAATACTTCTCTGCCCCTTTATTACTAGCCTCAAGATCCCCCCTCCCCCCCCCCCCTCCCCCCCCCCCATCCCGCCAATTGTCTTGTCTTAATTTTGTTTTGTATTAAATTAGATACACTGCAAATTTGTTGCCGACCCCATGACAATTGTTTTATTGTATATTAATGCACATCCCTGTTTATAACACTTTGACACAAACACTCCCTGCCATCCACACTCTCATTTACTAATATTAAAGAGGGTTTCATTGATATAGATGTAACTGTTTCTGGTGCTACATATTATATACTGTTCTATGACAAGGCTAGAATAGTCGAGTTAACGCTGATATTCGACAGCTCTTTATTTTTTTTCAGTAATAGTATTAATTTTGTATCGTGATTTTGTAAATCACAATCATATTTAAAAAAGTTCACATCACTGACTTGACCAATCGTCTCTCACCGCTGATTCAAGTGGGCAAGTTATCAGTTACTTGCGGAGATGGGGTATGCTCAAATACTGGTTAACCTTTCAGGATCCCAGGAAAAGGTGGTTAGGTTAACTGATTTGATCGTCTGTTAGCCATCGATGGCATAAAAATGACGCTTAATATTCAGTAAATCAATCAATCTTCACAGTTAGTAACGACTTTCTGTATATTTCTTTCTGTTTACATATGTGATGGGAACTGAACTGATTTTTTTCACATCGTTTTGCGATGAAATAAATAAAATTCAACAGTATGGTTGAATATAGATTTCTATGCAATAAATGTATTGTACTTGGAACTATCAACATTTATATACAGTGTATACTTTGTTTGTCCTTTAACTTTATATTAAAAATGGTTCATAGTGGTTGCGATTCTTGCTGCAGAGGAGTAGAGCAAAAGCTGGCATAGCATATACTGCAATAATACATCACTGATGTTAAAAAGCTAACTTTTATAGGATTTTAGCATATGCATGTATTTTTGAGCATTTGATAACTTCTTTTTTAAAAACATCTAAGGGTGCCACTGCGTTGTCTTGAAAAAAGTCAAGCTGGTCAACCAACCAGTTATTGTGCATTTTATGTGGGGGATACATTCATGCTATGGAAAAATGAAAAAAAAATACTTTAAACAAATCTATGTGGAATATTTGTTTTACCGTTGGAATCCTAGACCTTATTTTCATATAGATCAACGAACAGTATGCAACTGTGTAGTGAGAGCTATACCTTATTTTATATAGAACAAAGAACATAATTCAACTGTGTAGTGAGACCTATACCTTATTTCATATAGAACAAAGAACAGAATTCAACTGTGTAGTGAGACCTATACCTTATTTCATATAGAACAAAGAACAGAATTCAATTGTGTAGTGAGACCTATACCTTATTTTGTATGGAACAAAGAATAAAACCCAACTGTGTAGTAAGACCTGAACGTGTAATGAACTGGGTGAAGAATTTCATTATCATTTAGCATGCTCGGAATCGGCAGTTCTGAGAAAAATATATAAAACCATTTTGTCCTAATATTATTAAATTTACTTCACATTTATTGATTGAAAAGTGTACTGAATTAAAAAGAACCTGACACTCGTTAATCATTGCCAGTATGTTCGATTTAGCTAAGATCGTAAGTTCGAGTCCCGCTGGCTCCAAAATCTTTATGTGAGAAAGTTTGCCAGTTACTTACGGAAGGACGGTGGTTCTACCCAGTCTGACTCAGTTTAAGGTATTCCTCCATAAGTAAAAATGGTTATGTCATATATAACCTAAAATGTGTTGAAAATGGCGTTTAACCCCATTCCTCTGATGTCGATTTACCATAATAGTACCAATTGACATATAATATTAAAATTATTCCAAATACGTTTTCTGAAGCTATGTTTGTATGCATATGTTTTACATGCCGCCATTATGTTATACTAAATTAGAAATTGTATGTTAATGCTTATCATATGTCCCTAAGTGTAAATAATGGAATTTAACGCCATTATCAACACATTTCAGGTTATCTATGGCATATCTAGTTTTGCTTGTGGAGGATGACCTCAGACTGAGTCAGATTGAGTAGAACCACCATTCTTCCGCAAATAACTGGCAAACTTTCTCACATAAAGATTTTGAGCCAGCGAGACTCGAACGACCTAAGTCGAGGTAAGTTATCTAGAAACGGCGCTTTAGAACACTCGGCATCGTAGGACTCTAAGTGTAAATAAATATGTGTAATTGGTGTTATGCCGCCAGAGGGAGCATTTTATGCTTTGCAAGTTCAGAAGTGTCAGAATCAGATGTGGCTGGTGCATGTTTATAGAATACAATACAACAGAACTTCGTTTGCTCGAACACGGAAAGCTGGAATGTCATATGTAAAGCTCGAACCACTTATATGGTCCAGGCCGAATTCCTAATTCGATGTATATACACACATGTACATGTATGGTATGATTTTGAACAATAAATACTTGGCTCATACAACCCTTTACTCCAGCTATGTTGTCCAGTCCTGTCGGTTTCGAGCCATTGAAGTTCTACTATATATAGCTAATATGTATTCTGGGATCTACAGTTCACAATCAACGATAACAGGTATACCTGATACCTGACTATATAAAAAAAGGATAATATATCAACTACAATTACACGTATACCGATCAAATAACAAGTCGTTCAAACGTATATCGCCGTTATATATTTACTTCTAACAATGCAATCTTCTTTTTACTCTTAGCGACGTTTTATGTTGTTCAAAGCAACGTAAACATTTTTTTTACATTTAACGACGTTTGATATGAGATTAAACATGTTACATTTAACACCGCTTTGACCATTACATCTTAAACATGTTGGAATTAAAGTATTCTCGGACTACATTTCAAAAGATCAAACAGACCAACTTATCTCGATTTATCTGGTGGAAGCTGCCATAGTACACATAAGCAGTTGCTTATTGTAAGCATTGAATTAATCTATAAAATGTTCTACGTCTCAAATAGAAACTCGTACATTGTATGTCCTAATCTGCAAACTGTTACTGAAAATGTAGTATCTCACAAACATATACATGTATATGTAATAAACTGTTTATACGTGAAAAATGTGAGTGAATATATGAACTAAATCATATATTTGTATGTATGTGTATGTAAAATGTTTGTGTTTGTATGTATGTGTGCGTGTGTGTGCGAGCATGTTTGTTCGTTTTAAAAGTGTTTTTCTTTCTTTTCTGTGCATAATTAATTTCATTGTATTTGATGTTATATATGCTCTCCTGGAATGGAGGATTAAACGATTATCATTATTATTAATAGCAAGTACCATTAAGGTTTGTAGAAGATCTTTTATTAAATAAAAATGATTAAATGGTGACAGAAACAAAATCGTACTTAGTCTATATATCGATATTCAACACTTTAATTACGACTCAACTAAAACAACACACCCATAAACTTTAAGGTTACTGCTGATTTTATTGAACGAACACCTAAAAAACCCATCCATTATAGAGGTTAATGCTGATTTTATTGAACGCACGCCTTAAAAAACCCATCCATGATAGAGGTTAATGCTGAGTTTAGTAATTGTTAGAATTCAAACAAAACACTCATAAAAGTTAATGCTGATTTTAGTAAGTGCAAGCTTCAAACAAAACACCCATAATGTTACTGCTGATTTCAGTTAATGCAACGCTTCAAACAAAACACCAGTAAAGGTTAATGATGAGTTAAGTAAATGCACTATTTCAAACTAAACACCCATAGAGGTTAATGGTGATTTTAGTAAATATAACGCTTCTAACAAAACACAGTAACGGTTAATGGTGATTACAGTAAATGTATTACTTTAAACAAACCACTCATAAAGGTTAATGCTTATTTCAGGAACAGTGACACTTCGAACACAATACTAGTGAAGGTTAATGCTAATTCAAATAAATAAATAATATAAAGTTTAAAGCTGATTTAAATAACTTCAACGCTTTAAACAAACCACCCATTAAGGTTAATGCTGATTTCAGGAAAAAAACGACACTTAAAAAAAGCATTCATAAAGGTTAATGCTGATTTTAGTAAATGTGACACTTCTAACAAAATACTCATCAAGGTCAATGTTAATTTTAATAACTGTGACGCTTCTAACAAAAACAAAACACCCATAAAGGTTATTGCTGATTTCAGCCAATTTGATTCTTCAAACAAAACACTTTTGCTCTGTTCAGTAACTTCCGTTACACCAGTGCGAATATCTTGCATAATTTTGACTGGTTATCAAATATAGTTTGACTTATGGCGTGAAATACGTTTCGGTCTTTCCGTACAAACACCATAAAGTCAATTGATATTTGAAAATTACAAAACAATTACTATTTAATTGTTATTACCAATGGTATATAATTATCTTTTTTTCATATTTTCTATGTTATATCTTTTATATATTCCATTCAAATGTCAAAATGTAAGGTTAAAAATTTGGCTAAGCATACAATAAAGACATATTCATTCCGTGTCAGTCCCGGATGTGTAAAGCCAGCGTAAATGTAGAAATTTGATTTCGCGGAAAAAATGTTTTTGCTAACTAGTGTTTTCAAAGAGATCAACATTGGTCATTATAAGTATAGCGATTGTGCCCACTGAATTAAAGCATTTCTGCGAGTTGTTACTGCGCATCGGTATGCGCATATTTCCTTTCTGTTACATTCAGTTTCGGGGTTTAATTTCGCCGCTTGGTTAATTAAAAGTGGAGTCGCATTAGAATATTTACAAAGCGAAGTATTTTCATTTCGAGATGACAGAAATGAAAATTAAACAGGTTTTTGTGAAGGAAGCGGTTGACAAGCATGTAAGGGTATTTTGTTTTTCGTTCTAAACCACCAGAAGTGCTTGTACATAACGAAGTCGAAGAAACAACTGCGAACATATCATCAAATACTCGTAGTGGTAACATTTCAGATAACTCATTTATGGATATGAATCATACGTGAATTTGTTCCAAAGCGCTGAATACATAATGAATTTACCTAAAACAATATTATTCATACCGGGATGGAGACAAGGAAGAATACATCTTGAATTTTGCCATTAAGCTGTCTTGGTGCATGTAAAATTTTGGTATTGAAGGACATTACAGAAGACACTATTGGCAGGTTATGGGTCGTTGTTATACATTAACTGTATATGTGGAAGTATAGGAACAGAGGAAACAAACAAGACACACCAATTAAACAGGAAAAGTCCAATATCATTTGACATCAACACAAAGCAATTGAGTGTAATGTAAATTGATGCTTTATCATAGCTCACTGATCAATATCGATGTATCACATAAAATATTAACTTACTTTGTGATTTCTAGAGATAAACAACTATAAAACGTGATTGATTGATTGAATATTTAGCATCATTTTTATGTCATCGAGGCCTAACAGACGATCACCTTACCACTGTTTCCTGGGATTAACCAGTACTCGAGCAAACCCCATCTCCGCAAGTAACTGATAATTTCCCCACTTGAATCAGCGGTGGGAGACGAATGATAAAAAGACACAATGTCGTATATCTATCATCACGGAGACTGTTGCCGAACAGTATTCTTACATTCCCATTCTGCTTCTCGACAGGAGATGAAATGAGTAAATGTTAATAAATTTATACACGTTCTGTGTTTCCTGTTAAACAGAAAATTGTTACATGAATTATGAAAATAAGAAACTATTCAACACATTTTAGGAATGCTAAACAGAGGCTTAGGTTGTAGATGGATTAGGATTCTTATGTCAGTGCTTGGAATACCTGTTCGTGGTTTCATCAACTATGAA